>JAQJIZ010000040.1:0-340223 GCA_029873605.1 Rhodosporidiobolus sp. SP3-3/4
CCCCCCCCCCCCCCCCCCCAAACTGAGCCTCTCCTCGACTGCCGGCCGGATCGCAGCGCGACCTCCTCCCCACCTTCCCCTTCCTGCTCTTCCTCTTCACCCTCGCATTCGTTGCGCTCTCGGTGCTCGTCGGCGTCGGGGTGTGGGAGGTCGGGCTTGCGATCAGGGAGGAGAGGAGGAAGAACAGGGGAGTGAGGGTGCTTGGTGCGTTGGACTTACACCTTTCCTGCTTTCTCGCCTCTTCTCAGTCGGAGAGGAGGGCTCCAGCTGAGTAGGTTCCCACACGCAGATGTCGACTGGCTCCCTTGAACCGCCGCCGTCCCCGCCCCCTCAACCATCTCACCCTTCCGCAGCCCCTCCGGCTCGCCGGCCCAACCCAGCCTTACCTCCCTCTCCCGCGGGCTCTCCTGCTCCGCCCTCTCCCTTTCTTCCTTGGGCGAGCACGTCGTCCCCGTCGCCCTTCCTTCTCCTTCTCCCGCGCCGAGAAGGACGGCGCCGGGCTTGAGGGTCAAGACGGATCTGGACGACGCCCTCCCCCGGTTAAGCGAGCGGAGGAACGTCGTTGCCGTTCAACCGCTGGAGGAGAAGGTGGAAGAGGCTCGCGCGGAGGAGACGGAGACAGAGGGAGCGGACGAGGAAGAGGGGGAGAAAAGGAGGTTCTCGTCCCCGCCATACCCGTTTCGCTCGCCCTTCCTTCGCCGTTCCAGCTCCCGCCGTCTGCCGCGATGTCGTCTCTTTTCCCCTCTGTGCCCGCGCGAGCGGGACAAGGCGCACCCCGCTGGGCGGCGACCACCTCAATCTGCATTGCCCACTGCTCTAATTCTTCCTCCTCTCCCTCGCACTTCGTCCGGCTCAGCGCCTGCTCCTCCACGCTCTCATCTTCCTCGTCTGCCTCGACCCTCACAGCGCTCCCGCGCCTCCCCTACCCGTTCGCGGTCCTAAGAAGCAGATGGAGCGAGACGACGGTTTCCAAGTTCCTCTGAAGAAGGCAAGACGAGAGGAGGTGGTTGTAGCCACTGGTAACACTTGTAGAGCGCCTTTACGAGAGCTCAGGGCACTGGAAGACGTAAAGACGTCGGGGGCAAAGAACAAATCATGTATTTAACAGTCACCTACTTCCCGCACAATACTGCCCTCAGTTCGAGCATACGAGCTTTCCTTGTGTTCGGGATCGCCCTTCCGTAGAAAAGCAGCCAGTCGGCGATGGCTTGGTCTGACAGCTTGGCGAGGTCCTTCGCCGTGCGGATTGGGATCTGTGAAGCGCAACTATATGAGCATGTCCATGAAGAGCGACACACCCGACTCACGAGTGGCACAGCGGGCTTGTACGGTCCGGGGTGGATGGCCCGCAGGCCCGGAGGAGCGGTGTCGGAGACCAGCTGGTTGTGATAGTACGGGTAGAGCAAGGCGCCAGTGCAGACCTCGTGTAGCTCGCCTTCGGCGTCTTGAGACGTCAGCACGCTGTCGTTATTTTGCTGGGCTTGAAGATGGGTCAACAACGAGGTGAGGCGGAAAAGGGTGTGCTTGAGCTTACATGGGCTGTGCGGTTCTCGAGACGGAAGGCCACCTTTTCTAGGTGGAGACGATAGGACGTGAAGCCCCACTCGGCGGCTATCGCACCCAGCACGTCACCGGAGTCAGTTGCTGTCGCCGGGTTCGTGCATGCGTGAGAAGTCAGCCTCGCCGGGAAAAGGGGTAGAGAGGACTTACCGTGGTCATTGAGTCCCGCCTGCCCCGGCTGTTGGAGTACGGATGTGCCATGCGTCGTCATGGCCGGGAGGAACGAGCGGTTGAATGAGGCGAACGAGGCGGCGAGAGGGCAGGCCGGGCTGGGTCGGTTGCGAGGACCTGGGCGAGGCGTGCGTAGGTGTCAAAGGTATGCCTCGACCAGCTACCGGACCAGCAAGAGCAGCGGCGAGCAAGGGAGCGACGTGTCCGGTCCCAGGAGGTTCGGGTCCGATTCGAGGCTCCCACCTTCTGTGTACAGTATCATAATGCGCAAATGTAATCGGACGAAGTGTCAGTCTTTCACCCTGAGTTCTGGCCGCTACACTGGCTCTTTCTCGGAACAAGTACGGCCAGGCGGATCGTATCTCGCCGCTTGCGGACGACCGCTCTCGCTGGCAACACCCGCGGGCACGCTGTCGTGCTCGGTAGGGCTCCAACGGAGCTGTCCAGACCCTCTGACCAAGGGACTTGCCTCAGCAGAGCGCTGCCGCGGGCTGCTCGTTCTCCGCTCGTTGCGTTGGACACTCTCCCCGCCCGCACTGACCTCTCTTGCTCCGGACGTCACTCAAAGGTCAAGTGCACAGAGCACGCCAGGCTTGTAGCTCTCCCCGAAGGACCTCCGGACCCAGCGCGCACTGCCCGGCGCTCTCTTAAGGTCCCTTCGTAAGAAGCATGTCTATGTCTGCCCCTCTCGACCCTCTTTCGCCTTCACTCACATCCCCTCTCTGTCCCGACGGCCGAGCTTACGTCAGGCCCTTTGCAGTGGACGACCCAGTCGCATCCACGCCCGTGCCACCAATGCTTTTCCCCCTTTCTCCCACTGACCCGTACGCACTCCAACGTCCTCTTCACACACCCTGCCTTCTCTCCGCAAGCATTTAAGACGTAAGAGTACCTCGCGATTCGAGGGTGAGAGGGCAGAGCCGGTGGAGGAAAACGAGGCAGGCCAGGATGCGCGGCGCACCGCGCTTTCTTGTGATGCTGGCGGAAGGGAGAGCGGTGTGGCTACTGACGATTTCGCTCCTCGTACGCATTCTTTCTCCTCCATCCTTTCCCTGAAACTGATCCTCTCTCCGACAGCCAGAGAGAAAACAGCGCAACGTCCTCCGCACCTTCGCCTTCCTGTTTTTCCTCATCACTCTCGCGTTTGTTGCGCGCCCGGCGCTCGTCGGCGTCGAGGCGCGGAAAATCGGGCTCGCGGCCAAGGCGGAGAGGAGAAAGAAGAGGGTGGTGACGGTGCTCGGTGCGTCAGGCTCTCAGCTTTCACATTTTCTCTGCCCTTCCCAGCCGACGAGGAGGCTCGAGCTGAGTAGACGTCGAAGCACAGATGTCGACTGGATCCCTTCAACCCCCGCTGTCACCGCCCCGTCGACCATATCTCCCTTTCGCACCCCCTCCGGCTCGCGGCCCAGCCTGACCGCCCCCTCCCACCGCCTCTCCTTCTACCTTCGCCCTCTTCCCCGCCGGCGAGCACGTCATTTCCGTCGCCCTTCCTTCTCCCGCATCGAGAAATACTTCTCGCTCGGCGACGGGCTTGAGGGTCAAGACGGACCTGGACGGCACCCTCCATCGGTTAAGCGAGCGGAGGAACGTCGTTGCCGTTCAGCCGCTGGAGGAGAAGGTGAAGAGGCTCGCGCGGAGGAGACGGAGACGGAGGGAGCGGACGAGGAAGAGGGAGAGAAAAGGAGGTTCTCGTCCCCGCCATACCCGTTTCGCTCGCCCTTCCTTCGCCGTTCCAGCTCCCGCCGTCTGCCGCGATGTTGTCTCTTTTCCCCTCTGTGCCCGCGCGAGGGGGACAAGGCGCACGCCGCTGTGCGGCGACGGCCTCACTCTCCGTCGCCCGCCCCTCTTCTTCCTCTTCCCCTCAACTGCAATCAACTCCGGCTCTTCTCACTACATGCGTCTCAGCGCCTCCTACACCACCTCGTCTTCCTCAGCCTCCGCGACTCTACCCGCGCCGCCGCGCTTTCCCTACCCGTTCGCAATCCCCAGGGGCAGGTGGAGCGAGACGACGGCATCGACGGGGACCGTTGTGGCGGGTGCGGAGGGGAGAGCGAGGAGGGCATCTTAGACCCTTACGCGGGAGGGAGGACCAGAACGAGGAACGGTGTATCTTGGGTTTTCTCTGTCTTGCCCTGCCTCTTCTCTCGCTTGAGGCTTTCTACATGAGGGCGCGCGGAAGGAGAGGGTATCGACACTCTTGGTTTGTTGCCATAGGATGGAAGGTGGAAGGGAACTGCAGGAAGGGACGACTAGAGCGAAAAGGAAAAGGAAAGGGAAGAGGGGAGGGAGACGACCGTCCTTGCGGCGAAGCGGTGAGACGACGAAGGAGGAAGGAAGACCAAGGAGAGAAGCGAGGTGAGTTGATGTAGAGAGGCTGCATATAGGACAAGACACGGCGGGAGAGACTGTACGGCGAGAAAGGGGAAGAGGGGTGGAATGCCGAGGTCGAGGATGAGGGGCGATAAGGTGGATCTCGGTGGTGGGCGAGAAGAGGGTCGACGAGACAGAAGGCGAGGAGGAAGCGAGTAGGGGACGGGTGGGCGGGAAGGCGTCTAGAGGATCGAGCACTTGCGCTGCTTCTTGGGCTTCTTGACGGGCTTGGCTGCGGTGCCGCCTTTTTGCGCTTGGACTGCGGGAAGAAGAAGGTCAGTCACCGCTTACCATCCGCAGACCAAACAGGCGGCGCGCTCATACGAGGCGAGTCCGCCGGAGCTGAGGGAAAGCAGCGGAAAGAGCACGCACTCAACCGCACGGCCGTGTTGTACGCCTCCTCCAAGTTCTCCCGCGTCTTCGCGCTCGTCTCGATGAACGCGCACCCGAGGCGCTTCGCGAGCTCGCGCCCGTGCTGGCTCTCGACCTCGCGCTCGTGCACCCGGTCGATCTTGTTGCCGACGAGCACGACCGGGACGTGGTCGCTGTCCTTGACGCGCGAGATCTGGTGGTGGAAGGTCGGGACGCGGTCGAACGAGGCGCGCGAGGTCGTCGAGTAGATGATGAGGAAGCCCTCGCCTTCGCTGGAAGGGTGAGCGAGTGCGTGCAAAGGGTGGTGCGGTGATTAAGAAAGGTTGGAGGAGTGAGGAGTGGGGATAAAGGCAGATGTAGAGAGATGTGTGGCAAGTCAGAAGGACTTCCAAGGCAGAACAAGGGGGATGACGGAGGAAAAACGCACCGGATCCACTGATCCCGCAATGCCGTGTACTCCTCCTGCCCTGCCGTATCCAGGATCTCGAGCATGTAAGGCTGCCCGTCGACGATCGCGTGCTTACGGTACGAGTCCTCTGAGCACCAGGAGGAAGAAAAGGAGAGGGGGATCAGCCGGGGAGAATGTGACGGGGAGGAGGGGAGGCGAACCGATTGTTGGGTCGTAGGTCTGCAGAGAGCGAGAGGAAGTTGATCAGACCGGGACGAGAAAGAGAAGAAGGGAGGCTTACCTCGATGAAGCTGTGAAGCGGAATCCGGCGCAAGAGGGGGAAGGAAGAGCAGGGAGAAGGTCAGCGTCGCTCCCTGCCTCCGATGCATCGCGAAAGGCGCATTGAAGGGACTCGGGACGCACTGGTTGAGGCAGAGCATGATGGTGAGGGCCGTCTTGCCGACGCCTCCGTCTCCGAGCACGACGAGCTTGACGGTGTTGACCATCTCTTCCTTCGTGCGTGTAAGTCTGGTGCTGTCTTGGGCAAGTAGGGCGGTGCAGAGGCGCTACGAGGGCGAGTGGGTCGTGATCGAGCTGGACGAGGAGCGGATGGCGAGGGGGACGAGGTCGGGTGCGGGGAGGAGGAGAGCGAGCGAGGTGAGGCAGTCGGGGCTGATGGTGTTGATGGTGCGGGTGGTGTCGCGTCTGTGTGCGTGAGAGGTGAGCGAGACGAGGGAGACGGCTGGTGGTGGGGAGGGGAGCAGAGCGCACGCGCTTGCACTCACTCGACGAGGTAGACCAGAGTGGTAGACAGCTCAGCAGACAGAGAGAAGCGCAGTCGCAGATCGCACGAGAGATCTGACCAGCCAGCACCCGAGACGACGAGGACAAGGGCCGCTCGTTCGCTTCCTCCTCCTCCTCGACCTCCGCCCCTTCGCCCGCTTCTCTCGCTCAGCATGCTGCGTGGCCGCTTCGTACACCACCACCGCTGTCTGCCGCTCTTGCTACCTGCTCCCCGTCCCCCTCATCTCGCTGTGACGCCGCTCCGTCCTCATCCTTCTCCGCCTTGCGAATCCGGCGCTCAAAGCGCCTTCATCACCCTTGCCTAGGTGCGTTAGCCCTTCTTTCGGTCACCGGAGCACGCACCACTGACCCGGACCTTCCTTCACAGCGCTCCGTCCATGGCCCCAAGCGCCTTTTCTTCCTCTTCCTCCCATCTCCCTCGCTCTCCCGCTTCCGCTTCTGCTTCTTAACGCTCAGCAATGCACTTCATACGACACAAATACAGTACCCGACGTCACACTCCCTCCTCCTTCTCCTCGACGACCAACTCCCCAAACTCGCCGCCCTTGACCCGCAAAACAGAGACAATCACGACCCTCTCTGTCCTCCACAACTCGTCAATCTGCGTCTGGAAGCCCTCCATCAGCTCGTACGACGAGTCGTCGTCCCCTCCCTCTCCCTCGCTCCCCTCCGAGGACGACGACCTGGACGAAGTCGCGCCCATCCCAAGCCTCTCCTCCTCCAGCGAGTGCTGGTGCAATCCCGTGCGGCTCCTCGCCCGCCCCTCTTCAACGGTGACCAGCACGCCCCGCTCGACCCGCGCGCCGGCCGTCTCCCCCGCTGGCTCGAGGTCGGCCGGGACGGGCTTGCGGCGCACGATGCGCGGCGGGATCGGCGCCGGCGGAGGAGGCGGCGGGGAGAGCGGGCGGGACGGGAGCGCGCGGAGGGGGTTGAAGTCGAGCGGGGTGAGGGGACGGCGAGGGGCTGCAGCCGGGAGGGAGGGAGGGGACGAAGTGGTGGGGAGGAGGGGCAGGGAGCCGCGACGCCGAGGAGAGGGCGGGAGCGAGTTGAAGTGCGAGTCGAGCAGGACCTCAACGCGCTCGTCCTTCGCCGGCGCCGCTCGCTCGAGTCCTGCGAACGGCTCGGAACCGCCGTCCGCACGCCCCCTGTTGAAGCTCGCGAACGAGTCGGCGCTCGCACTCCGGCTGTGCCCTGGCCTCCGCGCCTTGACTGGGCTGGACGGCGCAGACGAGAGCGCCACGGACGAGGGCACGCTGCTCGTGCTGTTCGACCTCGCGAGCCCGACCGATGAGCAAGTGGACGAAGGCGCGCGCCGGCGGACGGTCCCGTCGTGGTCGACCGTGAGGCGGATGACGAGCTCCTCCGTCTTGCTCGGCGGCGGCGGCGAGACGGGAGAGGCGATGAGCGGCGTCGCGCTCGCGATGCTCTGGAGTCGTTTTCCGCCCGCCCGTACTTCGCCCTTTCCTCCGCCGTACCGACCCGGCGCGTTCTTCCTCTTGAGCCGGCGCGTCTCCCGCGTCCCGCCCTCCCGGGACCCGTCCGCTAGCGGGGAAGAGGACGAAGCAAAGTCGAGCAAGGCGTCGAGGAAGTGGCCCGCGCGGGCCGAGAGCGAGGGCGAGCGCTTGTGGGTGCTTTGCTTGTGGAGGTGCGTCGGCAGGGCGGAGCGGTTCAAGGAGGGCGCGTCAGGGTGCGGGTGCGGGCGAGGGGAGGTCGACGGACAGGGCGGGGATGCGGGCGAGCTAGGCTGTCCGTCCTCGAGAAGAAAAGGTCAGCATCTCTGGTTCGACGGAGGAGAGAGGCGACAACGCACAGAGAGCCCCTCGTCGCCTTCACGTGTCCGCGTCGTCGTCGTCCACGACGCGTTCCGGGCGTGTCCGCTCTTGCCGAGGTTGCGGATCGAGGGAAAGGGCGGGAGGGGCAGACCGGCGAGGAGGGCGGGCATGGCTTCGTACGTTTGTCTGGTACGTGGGAGAGAGGGAGGAGAGAGGAACGGAGGACGGACGGGAGCGCCCTAGCTCGGGAAGGGCGCGACTAGCGCGGCGTGATGAGAGCTCGAGGGAGGAAACTGGTCGCGATGGCGATGTCGAGAGCTGGCGGGAGCTCTAGTCGATTGGTGGGAAGCTCGCGAGACAGGGCAGCGTAGCGCTTGGCGAGTGAGAGAAGCGGAAGCGGAAGCTAGCTCGGCGGGAAGGGGGGGAGGGGGAAGCTGCTGAGGAAGAGGAGAACCGGTCATGTCGCCACCAGCCGCTCTCTCGCACCGCCTGGCCTGCTCCTCGTGAGCCACAGTTAGCCCCACAGGTGGACGCAACGCTGGCTGAACCCCCCTGCACTGCACCGCGCGCACGAACAAAAAGAAGGATGCGGGAAAAGAAGAAAGAGGAGAGATGGAAGGGGAAAATCTACAGCAGGCCGTGCGCGGGCACAATCACAGAGTGGGAGGGGGAGGAAAGGTCGGCAGGCGGAAAGAGGCCGGAGGAGAAGGAGGAGACGAGGCGGTTTTGGGTTGTGACAAGACTACTACTTCTTGGTCGCCTGCTCCTTCTTCTGCTCCTCGGTTTTTGCGTCGTCCTTCGGCGGCTGGAGGACGAACTGCGGTGCGCGGGCGTCGACACCCGGGCCGGTACCCTCCCAAGGCTGTTGGAGGAAGTTCAGATCAGCTTGCGGAGAGGGCATTGAGTGAGAAAAGGACGGACCGAAGTAGCACCCTCGAAGTTACGGAACGCCTGCGAGAGCTGCAGCGGCTCGGAGACGACACGCTTCTTCTCCTCGTCGTAGCGGACCTCGGTGTAGCCCTGCCAAAAGGGGAGTTTAGCCTCTCGTGGCCGAAGGAAAGGTCAGAAAGGTGGAGACGTACAGTCAGGGGGAAGTCCTTGCGCAGCGGGTGGCCCTCGAAGCCGTAGTCGGTGAGAATGCGGCGGAGGTCGGGGTGGCCGGAGAACAGGATGCCGTACATGTCCCACGCCTCACGCTCGTACCTGCGGGACCGCGTCGTCAGCTTCGGGCGCACTCAGTGGAGAGGAAGGAGAGAGGCGCACCAGTCAGCGCCGCGGAAGACCTTGACGATCGAGGGCACAGGGGTGGTCTCGTCGGCGTAGGTCTTGACGCGGATGCGCGAGTTGTGGCGGACGGAAAGAAGGTGGTAGACGACCTCGAAGCGCTTGGAGCGGGTCGGGTAGTCGGCGCCGGCGATGTCCATGACGGCCTTGTACTGGGTGTTGGAGTGGTCGCGGAGGAAGTACATGACGGGGACGACGGCGGACGGGGCGACGTAGAGGGTGAGCTCGTCCTTGTAGACCGAGGTCTGCTGAACGAACTTGGGGAGCGAGGCCATGATCCAGGCGCCGTACTCTTGCAGCTGGGACGAGTAGGGCGCCGAGTGGTCCGCCGGGTTCATGCCCGCCGGCTCCGTGAAGGGCGACTCCTTGCCGGTAGGAGCTGTGTGGATCAAGGTGAGCGGGTCTGCTAGGCTGCTCGAGCGAGTAGTGGGGAGGTGAGCGCACCCTGGCAGCGGATGGCGGAGGTGGACAAGGGGCGGGCAGCGGCAGCGACGCGGACGGCGGCGCGCGGGGCAGCGCTCCGGGAGGCGGTGAGGAAGCGTCCGAGTGCTCGTGGTGCGGCCATGGCTGGAGGAGTGGAGAGCGAGAGGCGGTGACCCAATTGGAGGAGGACCCAGTCGAGCGAACAAGTCCCAACTATCGCGACCACAAGAGCCTGTTTGAGCAGCTTGCGCTGTCCAAGAGCTAGTTTCAAGTAGCCTCTCACTCCTTGAACAGCAAAAGGAGGGAGTTCTGGATTTCGCGAAACGACTTCGCCTCACGAGCATGCTCTCCTCTCCTTCCCCCTTGACCTGCGCTCCCACACCGCTCAGTTCATCCTACATACACGCTCAGAGCAAGCAGCTACCCGCTAGCACCGCCCGCATCCAACCACAACCAACCCCTCGTCCTCCTTCGCCCGCACCACCCCCACCTCGACCTCGACGTTCGCTCGAACGGCTCCGCGCGCGATGGGGTACAAGGAGGAGAAGGAGCTCTTCGTGGCGCACCTGACAGGGGGGTCGGTGACCCGCATCAACCTCGTCTGCCTCACTGCCATCGTGCGCACCGCGTCCTCCTCCTGTTCCTCCCTGTGCACCCTAACCCTTTCTTCCCTTGCAGTCTACTTACGTGCTCTGGAGCGGCACCAACGCCCGTTACCTCGCGAGACTGCCCCGAGACTCGCTTAAGATCCCCATCGTCGAGTTCCTCGTCCTCGTCCTCCCTCTCCTCCTCGCCCTCACCTCCTTCTCCGCCCACGCCCTCCTCCTTAACGCCTTCCTCCTTGCCATCTCCACCCTCATCACCCTCCTCCCCGCCTCCTTCTCCCTGCAAGACGCTCCGCCCCTCTCGCCGCGACTGGAGAAGAAGCCGAAGCACTCCCGAGCGGCGTCGCAGATCGACCTGCGCCCGTTCGCGAGGCCGTTCGTCACCTCCTACCGCGCCATCATGATGGTCATGACCGTCCTCAGCATCCTTGCCGTCGACTTTCCCGTCTTTCCGCGCGAGTTTGCCAAGGCAGAGACGTGGGGGACGTCGCTCGTACGCTATGCCCACCTTCCTCCTGCTCTCAGTGTGTGCTGACCGACTCCTCCCGTAGATGGACCTCGGCGTCGGCTCCTTCGTCTTCTCCCTCGGCCTCGTCTCGGCGCTCCCGCTCCTGCGAGGAACCGACTCGCACCCTTACCTCGCGACCATTTGGCGGTCCTTCAAGAAGTGCTTGCCGCTCATCGTACTCGGGCTTGTGCGTGTCGTGATGGTCAAGGGGGTCGATTACCCTGTACGCCTCATCGCCCCTTTTTCTTCTCCTTCTGCTCGTCTTCTCAGCTCCGACTTACGCTTCTTGCTTGTTGCGCTGCAGGAGCACGTAACGGAGTATGGTGTGCACTGGAACTTCTTCTTCACGCTCGCGCTTCTCCCAACTTTTGGCGCTGCCCTCGTCGGCGCTTTCGTCAAGAAGGTGGACCTGCACTGGATTGGGCTGCTGATCAGCGTTGGTTCGTCCTCTTACCTCGTCGCCGACCCTGATGCCCGACTGACAGACCGTTCACTCCTAGCTCACCAGCTCGCGCTCAATCTCACTCCGCTGCAACTCTGGACCCTTGAAGCCGCCCGCACCGGACTTGTCTCGCAGAACAAGGAGGGCATCGTCTCTTTCGTCGGTACGTCGACGTTCACTCTCCTTATCCAGCCGATGCCGACCCGGCGCCCCTATGCTCGCAGGCTACCTCGCCATCTACCTCCTCGGGCTCGCCTCCGGCCTGTACGTCCTCCCGCCCGACCCGTCCTTCTTCCACGTCCAGAACCGCCGCGTCCCGCCCACCGCCTCCGCCGAGACGAAGCGCCAGATCGAGCTCAAGCGCAGCAAGGTCTGGACCACGCGCCCGGGCAAGCTCGCCAACCTGCTTGGGAGCTACGCCGTTGTGTGGTGGACCGCGTATGCGGTGGTGAGGTGGCTGACGGGCGTCGAGGTGTCGAGGCGTCTAGTGCGTCATCCGTCTCCTTCTTCCTTTCCTCCTGAGCTGACCATGCCTTCGGAGCGAGCAGGCCAACCTGCCCTACGTCCTCTGGATCACGGCCTTCAATACCTCGTTCCTCTTCCTCTACCTCGCCGTGCACCTCTGCATCGACTCGGTCCCGTCGTTTGCCCGCCACGCGAGCGCTGCGCCGGCCATCTTTGAGGCGATCAACCGCAACGGGCTCGTCGTCTTCCTCGCGGTGCGCCGACCTTTCTCGCTTCTCGCCTCTCCCTTTCCTCCTTAGCATTCAGGAGGAGGTTGATACAGTTGACGTGCAGGCCAACGTCCTCACCGGCCTCGTCAACGTCTCCCTCCAGACCATGTACGCCTCGGACTCGACCGCCGTGCTCGTCCTGGTCCTGTACAGCGGCACAGTCGTCGGTCTTGCGTGGGCGCTGAGGAGAAAGAGGATCAAGCTTGGATAGGGCTGGTAGAGTGTGCAGTGCCAGGTTGTGGATGTTCTTCGAGCAAGAGAAGAGGGAGAGGAAGAACATGGGGGCAGAAAGCTCGTTCGGGCGGAGTTGTCGACGCCGCTCGTGAAGCGCCGTCGGGAAGGAGACTCGTGAGGATCGTAAGGCTCACTTTGGCGACTTGTCGCAGCCGCCGCCGCCGCCGCCGCCCTCGGCGGTCCCTCTCTCTGCCTCTCTTCCTCGCGCTCTTCTCGCTACAACCCGCTTCTCGCTTGCTGAGCAGCTCTGTTCAAGCCGCTCACGCGCCTCTTCCTGTTTCCTCTCAGTCCCCGAAGACTCGGTGCGCAGAGAGACCAAGGCGGTACATCTCGGAAAGCAGCCGGGTTCCGCCTCTTCCCCGCCCCTCTTCCCTCTACTCCTCCCTCCCCTCCGGCACATAGTACCCAGCCGCGCCCTCTCCCGCCCCAACACCGTCCGGCGTCCCGCCCCCCTCTGCGCCGCCGCCGCCGCCGCCGCCGATGGAAGGCGAAGCGGGCGCGTCCTGCGTCGAGAGCGTCGCGAGGAGGCGCCATTGGCCGGTGTAGGTTGCTGTTCGTGCGCGCGGAGGCGGGTTAGTTCCTTCCTCAGCTTGTTTGGAAGGGGGGGCAGGAAAGGGGCGGACGAGGCAAAGAAGGAAGGGAGGGAGGGAGGGAGGGAGGCAGGGACAAACGCACGCTTCCACAGCCGCACCCGCCCGTCCTCCCCGACCCCGCCGCTCGTGCTCAGCACCGTGCCCGTGACGTTCCACTCGACCCTCACCGCGCCGAGCGCCGTGCCCGCGCCGTCCGCTCCTCCGCCGCCCGCTCCTCCTCCCCCCTGCCCAGCACCTCCGCCGCCTCGAGGTGCCGCCGCTCCCCGCCGGTCGGAAGGGTCGAGAGGCGAAGTTGAAGAGGACGAAACCGAGAACGCCGCGGTGTCGAGCTCGACGTCGAGCTTGGCGGTCCACTCGCCCTCCTCCGGGTCCTGGACCTCCTTGCCCTTCCCTGCGGGGTGCTCGCTCGGCCCGGGCGGGGCAGGCGGCGCCCCCAGGGAAGGAGGGAAGAGCTTCCACACGCGGGCTTGGCCGGAGCGCGAGCCGGTCGCGAGGAGGTGGAAGGACCGGCCCGAGGGGGGCGCGAAGGAGAGGGAGGAGGTGGGCGGGGTGGAGTGGGAGGAGGGCGGGAGGGCGTCTTCTGGGAGGGCGGAGGAGGGGAAGGAGGAAGAGGAGGCGGAGGACGAGGTGGGGTAGGGTCGGGAGGAGGGGTAGGATGTGGAGGTGGAGGAGCTGGGAGGAGGGAGGAGGACGAGGAATTGGGACCAGGGGCCGAGGGTGGTGTAGAGGGCAGAGTCGGGCGTGGGGAAGTGGAACAGCTGCGAGAGGCATGGAGGAAGGGTGAGTACAGGGAAGAAAGGGGAAGAGACAGACTGAAGCGGCGCACCCGTACGACCCCGTTCGTCCCTGCCGACACAGCGAGCCTCTCGCCCCACCAGTGCTCTCTGCACCAGCTAACGGCCCAGCCTCCATCGCTCTCGACCGTCCCTCCCCGTCCTCCACCGGGCCCGCCGCTGCGGCCGTCAACGCTCGCCGTGCTCCCCGTCGCGCTCGTGTTGCTCGCCTTGCCTTCCCCGTCCACTCCCGGAACCGCCGAGCCCGACGCGCCGAACCCGCTCCCGCCTGCCAAACTCGCGGCGGAGCAGGGCGCGAGCGGAAGAGACGCGACCTCGAGGTCGTGCACGAGGGTCCACTCTGCGAGCCCTGCGGCAGGGTCGAGGCACTCCCACACGCGGAGGTGATTGTCGCTCGCTATGGCGGCGAGCTTGAGCCGGCCGGCCTCGGAGGACGAGGGCGCGAAGGAGAGGGAGCGGACGGTGCCGAGGCTGTCGGTGAGCGTGGCGCAGAGGGACCAGCCTTGGCCGGTCGTGCCGCTGTAGCCGCCGCCGCGCCTGCTGGCCACGGCTGCGGCGGAGGAGGAGCCGATCGAGGAGGACGAGGTGGGGTTGGAAGAAGAAGAGGAAGACGACGATGGCGGTTCGTCCTCGCGCCAGATCTTGACTGCGCCGTCTACGCCTCCGGAAGCGACGACGATGCCGAACTCGGGAGGAGCCCAGGCGACTGAGAGGACGGGACCGTCGTGGGCCTTCCACTCGCGAGGAGAGCGGGTCCAGCCCGGGTGCTGCGGGGGCTGCTGCTGTTGCTGCGGGTGGTTGCGGTGGTGAGAGTGAGAGTGTGGGAGAGGGTGAAAGTCGGGCAGGGTGGGCTGCGACGGGTGCAGGATGCGCAGGTGGTGGTCGAGAGACGCGACGGCGAGGTGCGTCGACAGCGGCGAAAAGGCGAGGCAGGTCACGAGGTCATTGGAAGGCAGGGTCGAGGTGTTGCTCTGCAGCAAGGACTGCATCGTGGGCGAGTGCGAGTGAAGAGTAGAGCGAGAGGACGAGGAGCGAGGTCTGGCTTCAACTACCCGCTCGTGCTCGTGCTTGTGCTCCGGACCGCCACCTAGACATTCGCAGCCACTCGGGCTACCCTCGATACGCGTCCTTACCCATTCCCTCCGCCCTCGTCGCTGTCCACGTCCTCCTCCCCCACTTGGACTCTGCTGCCATGCCTTCCGTCGTCCCCAACCTAAGGGAAGAGTGCAGGAGGGCCGCACGCGGTATCAGCGACTTTGCTTCCCGTACGCACTCCACTCCCTTCCTCACCACCATCCACCGTCGCCTTTTCTACCCGCTCGTCCTCAAGCCCGAACCACCCTCGGCTTCTCCCGCTCAGCCTCACGAGTGCCCAGCTGCCCAGCCAGCCTCACCACACCGCTGCTCTGATCCACCTCGAGCATCACCCGCACCGCCCAAGCCCACCTAACTGACCCCCCTTTTCTCCTCCTGCGCTCACAGCAACCAACGGCCTCGACTCTGTCATCCCGCCCTCGATCCTCCGCCGCGCCAAGGGCTTCGTCTTCATGACCGTGGCCAAAGCCGGCTTCGTCTTCTCCGCCCGCGCCGGCTCGGGCGTCGTCACCTGCAAACTCCCCGACGGGTCCTGGTCCGCCCCTTCCGCTGTGGGTACCGCCGGCGGCGGGTTCGGCTTCCAGGTCGGCGTCGAGGTCGCCGAGTTCTTGATCATCCTCAACTCGCGCAAGGCGTGCAAGACGTTCATGAGCAAGGGCAGCATCACCCTGTGCGCCTTTTCTCTCCTTGCGCTCGCCCGCTTCCTTCCGCTCCCTGCATCACTCATTCTGGCATTCGCGCAGCGGAGGCAACATGTCCATCGCTGCGGGCCCCGTTGGGCGTAACGTCGAGGGCACCGGCTCGCTCTCGGCCAAGGGCGCCCTCGCCGCCATGTACTCGTACTCGCGCTCGAAGGGCCTCTTTGGCGGCGCGAGCGTCGAGGGCAGCATCATCGTCGAGCGGAGCGACGCGAACGCCAAGGCGTACGGGTACAAGTGCGTCGTCTCTACGCTGCCCTTTTCTTCCTCCCGAGACTGATACCTTCTCTCCCTTGCTCCCGCCCATCTTCCTTTCGCCTTCTCTCCCGGACCTCCATTTTTCTGGTAACAGCGTCACGGCAACGCAACTCCTCTCCGGCGCGGTCGACCCGCCCTCGTGGGCCTCCCCTCTCCTCGACGTCGTCCAGCGCCTCTCCTCGTCCTCGTCCTCCCAAATCCCTGGCTGGATCGACGACGCCGACGAACCGTACGCGCGCGCGCCCGTCGAGGGCGACTCGGACTACGACTCTGAGGACGAGGACCACGGAGGGGCAGGAAGGGCGAGGAGGAGGGAAAAGGAGAGCGACGGGCTGACGCCGAGGGAGTACGCCGAGAAGGGGTACGCGTTCGGGAGCTCGTACGCCGCTGGGGGGTCGTCCGGCGGGAACGGGAAGGGCGGGGGAAGGGGAGGGGACTCCGACTTTGCGTCCCTCTCGCCCGAGAGGGAGAAGAGCCGCATCTCGAGCATGCTCGGCGCGGTTGGGCGCTCGCGCTCCGGCTCGGGCGGGTCGGGCAAGGGCATCGGGCGGTTCGGCGCGTCCTCCTCGGGCGCGGCGGCGAGGGAGGAGGAGGACCCTTTCGCTTCCGGCGGCTCGCTTGGCGGGCCGAGGGTCGGTGGCGAGCCGCGCTTCGAGACGAGGTTTGACAGCCGCTTGTCGGATGAGGAGGACATCTACGGGCACGGCGACCGCTACGAGCGCGCGGCGAAGGAGATGCCCTCCTCGTCTTCTCCCGCCAACCGCTCGCGCTCGTCGTCCTCTGCCGCGCTCGGCGCCCTCGGCGCATTGACGCCCGGCAATCGGTCTCGCTCGGGAAGCGGCACGGGCGGGAAGCTGACGAAGCCGCGGAGTGGGAGCGGAAACTCGGCGGGGCTGAGGGAGCGCGCCGAGCGGATGGACTGGGGCACGCAGTCGCGCGACCGCGAGGGCTTTGGGGCACTCGGAGCAGGAGAGGCGTCGACGGACGAGGAAGGCGAGCAGAGGTCCTTCTCTTCCTCAAACGCGCCGCTGCCGAGCCCGTCCTCCGGCGCAGGCCGGTTCAACCTCAACCTCAAGTCGCGCTTCCGCTCCTCGTCCGCGTCGTCCTCGTCGCCCGTTTCGGCCTTTGACCCCAGCGCGCTGAACCCGTCGCTCTCGCCCTCGACCGAGAAGCCCAAGAGCCGCCTGCGGAGCTCGACCCTCCCCGCGTCGGCGGCGAAGACCAAGTCGCCGTTCGACGACGACGCGCGCAACGCCAGCACGGCGAGCTTCTCGTCCGAGAGCGAGACGGAGGGTGGAGCGGCAGGGTCGAGGCCGAGCCTGAACCGCGCGCTGAGCAAGCCGTGGGACAGCGAGGACGAGTCGTACTTCGCCGCCCCTCCTCCTCTTTCTTCCTCTTCTCCCTCTGCGACCCGCACCTCCGCCTTCTCTCCCTCCGCATCAACCGCATCGGGTGCCATGACCCCTGGCGGCCGGCACCGCCTCGACCTGCGCGAGGTCGAGGCCGACTTTGCCGGCGTGCTCGACCTCGCCAAGCACGGCGGCGACGCCGAGGTCGGCTCGTACAGCGGCGTCGCGCCCTCGCGCTCGAGGAGCTCGACCGTCACGAGCGGCGGGAGGAGCAGGAGCTCGACCGTCACGGCTGGCGCTGCGGGAGGGGCCGGGGGAGGGAAGTCGGGGAAGGAGCACTGGCCGCAGGGCGTGGGGAAGGACGGCGTCGGGTGGGCGGTCGCGCTGTTTGACTTTCCGGGCGTCGAGGTGCGTCCCTTTCCTGCCCTTTCTCTTCCCCCCTTTTCTTCTCTCCCTGGTCTGACCACCCGTGCCTCCTTTGCCCCGTCCTCGCCAACCGAACAGCCCACCGACCTCCCCTTCCGCCGGTCCGACGTCCTCACCATCCTCGCCCGCGACGACGACGAGTGGTGGCGCGCCCGGCTCGGGCTCAGGGAGGGCATCGTCCCGCGCAACTACCTCGAGGCGCACTTTGACTAGGCGCGCGAGGGCGTCTAACAGGAAGAGGGTGGGCGAGGGAGAGAAAGAGGGGGAGGAAAAGGAGGGAGCGCCGTGATGAAAAGAGACGGCGCTGGGCGAGGCGGGGCTTTCGTACCATAGAGGGAAAACGCAACTAGGTCTGTTTCGGCTCTCGGTGCAGCTTCTCGCACGAGCCGTGCTTGGGGAAGCGCAAGGAGGGAAGGGAGAACTGGGAAAAAGCGCTCGCGTACATTGATTCTTCGGTCCGCTCGACTGTGCAGTTGGACCCTTCGCGCACAGCTCGAAGACCTCAACCTGCACCCGCCAGGGCATCGACCTTGGAGAGCCCGCGCCCGTTCTCGTCGAAATGGAGGTAGTCTTTGCCCCCCTCAATGCCAAAGGCGCGGCCTTTCGAGTTGACGTGCACGAACTCGGTCGTGTAGGCGAGGTCGAGCTCTCGCACGTGTGCGGCGAGCTGCGGGTAAGTCTGAGCGCTCGAGGGCGCGTCGGGCCGGGCGAGAAAGGGCACGCCGGGAGAGGGAAGCGACATGGCGAGCGGAAGAGTACACGTTGGCCGCTTGAGCGGAAAGCACGACAGATCAAGGACCAGGAACGGAGACAGTGGCGGGCTGTGTGGATGGGAAAGGGTGAGCGAGAGAGTGGGAAAGGGCGAAGACGAGGACGAACCGCACCGGTATGTCGCCAGCTCTGAGCAGATCTGCTCGAAGATCTCTTTAGGGAAGCTGAGAGCGAGACTCTGCTGCACTCGAGCAGGCCTGAAGGTCATGGTGGGGCTGCAAGAAGGCGAGACCGGGTCAGTGACGACGAGGACGGGAAGAGGGTGGGGAGAGGAACGCACAGTTAGGGATGGCCGGGTAGCACCAATCCAGCAACTGAGCAGAAGCGGAAGCAGGGTTGAGCGTCAGTGGTGAGCGGGACGAGAGCAAGCGGTCGAGTTGATGGTTGTCCTCCTCCACCTCGACGTCCTCATGGCCAAGGTCTCGTACCCGCACTACGCTTGGGCTGGTACGCTCCCTCTCGCTTATCTCAGTCACCCTAGCTGATTCTCGTTGCCCTCCATCAGCTGGCCACGCGCTGGTCCTGCTCGGCAGCGTCCACACCTTGCTCGGCCTCGTCACCTTCTCCGCCCGCTACAAGAGCTACTACCTCGCCTACGCAGGCGCACTCGTCTCCTGGGGCATCGTCGTCGTCCGTCCTCCTTCTCTCCTCCCGTTCTTCCCACCCCACCACACCTCGCTGACGTCGCACCTTCGTCCGGCGGCAGTACAAGAGCCTCGGCACGCCCCAGCCCAGCAGGGCCTACATCCAGAGGGCCCTCCTCGACGAGAACGTCCAGTACCTCCTCCTCGCCCTCTACTGGTTCCTCCAGGTCCGTCCGCCTCTCGCTGCCTCCCTTCGGCGATCTTCCTCGGGGTCAGCTCGTGGCGCGTTGGCTGGCAAGAATCTGCAGTGGGAGGCGAAGTGAGCTGACGCGTTGAGCCTTCGCACGTGCAGAAACCCATCTATGTCACCCTCGTCCCCTTCGCGACCTTCTCCCTCTTCCACACCCGTGCGTCGCCCGTCCCGCGCAGTCTCCCCTCCTTGCACTCCTTCATCTAGCGCACCTGAATGGTTCTTGCAGATCGCGGGAAGCGCGGCTAACTCCCTCCTCATTCTTCCCTCGTTTCGCTCAAACAGTCACCTTCCTCCGCACCTCCGTCCTCCCTAAAGCGCCCGCCGCCCCCGCCGGCGCTTCCAAGACCGCCCCTCAACCACCCGCGTCGGGCGCGGCCAAGCTGAGCAAGCAGATCCAGGTGCGCCTTCTTCTCCCTCCTTCTGCTCCTTTTTCCCTCCGGAAAAGCCGGCTGATGTACCACGGGCTGCGCGAACAGGTCTGGGTCAAGGCGCACTATGAGCAGGCGATGCTGTTCGTTGCGTTTGTGGAGGTGCTCCTCGTGTTCGGGCGGTTGCTGCTGGGCGCGATCACTTTCCAGAACTCGTGCGTCTGCCTCCTTTTCTCCCTCTCTTTCCGTCTCACTGACGGCAGTCTTCCCGCATCTTTCCCTCACGCCCTGTCGATCATCTTCCCGCTTATCCCTCTCGACTTTCCGCCCCTTCCTGCCCCGTTCAACCCTCTTCGCGTGCCCTTCCCCCTTTACCGCCCATCTTCTTCCTCCTTCATCCTCGTCCCTCTGCCGCACCATCCTACCCTTTCGCTCCCCTTCCACCTCCGAATCAACAGCCTCCTCTCCCCCCTCATCTTCGCGCACTTCCTCCGCCTGCGCTTCTACCTCTCGCCGCCAACGCGCCAGGCCTTCTCGTACGTCAACGCCCAGATCGACCACCACGTCGTCGCGAACCCCAAGGTGCCCGCCGGTGTCAAGAAGGGCGTCAAGGTCGCGAGGGATTTGGTGAGTTGCTGTTTGAAGGCTTCTCTTTCGCTCTCGTCCGTGGCAGTCGTTCGGGGAGACCAGTTCGGCGTCTTCCATCCGTCAGGAAGAAAGGCTTGTCGTCCGGGCTTCCCTTGATGTATGCCTGCTCACAAGATCTCGCACTGACTCTTCCACTCTCCCACTTGCCTCGCAGATCGCCCGCTACTCCGAGACGATCATCTCGGTCCAGCAACCGGGCGCAGCAGGCGCCGCCGGTGGTGCGGGCGGCGCGAGGGCAGCGGCGGAGGCGCACCGCGCGCGCTAAGCGTCTCCCTTTTCCTTCCGCCTCCCTTCTGTTCCCTTTCACCGACCCGACGATACCCCACCTCCTGCCTCCCTCTCTACCCTACTCGCCTACCCGACCCGCAGTGTATCTCTCTCCCTTCGTCGAGCTTGATGTGTGTCTTTTTCTCGTGTCGTTGTTGGCGGAGGAGGGGAGGATCGGGGAAAGGAACTGTAGGATGGCTACGGTAGGGCGCCTGCAAGGAGCGGGAGTAACGAGGAGTACCGTCAATACCGTTTCTACCCCTTCCTACGTGCTTTCTTGCGAGGGACGAGCGAGTGGAGGGAGCGACCTAGCCCTAGTCGAGCAAACGTAGCTCGTCTAAGGCGGCGCAGTTCAGGGGCGGCTTGCTCTCTCACTACCCAACCCGCGAGCGCCCGCTCCTTCTCTCTTTCTCACTGAGACGAGCGAAGGGTCGCTATTCATCGCAGCACCGCGCACAGCCAGCACGGGCTCTCCTTGCACTGCATGTGAACCCGTCGCTGCCGTCCTCCTTCTTCTCAGCTGTGGGAAAAGGTGCGTCCTCCTCCTTCTCCTCCTCGTCCCGCTCGAGCTCACTCTGCTCTCGTGCGCGCGTGCAGTCCCCGGACACCCAGTCCTCCCTCCTCTGCCCGTTCGCAGCCGCCCGGCAGCATCAGCCCTGCCCCGACGCTCCCTCCCCTCCGTCGTCCTCTCGCTCGCCCCCTCGAAAGGGGCCGTCCTTCATCCGGCGGAGCATGGCCGAGCGAGCAGGCGCATAGGGTGCACAGCGGCGCTTCTTCCGGGATCCGCAGGAGCAGGCGGCGAGGGTGAGGCGTCGGCAGCGGTGCTCTTTCCTCCTCGAGGGGAATGAAGCTCGCCTCGCCCGCCTCGGAGGGATCAGCCAGCCGCGCGCTCAGGCGCTCTGTCCGCCTCCACGTCCTGCTGTCGATGAATCTTGCGCCAGCGCGGGTACTAGTCGCCGGCGCTTCGTCTGGCAGCGACGGCCCAGCGCCCGGCAGCGAAGATACGAGCTGTCGGGGTCGTTGCGGTCGGCGCTCGCTGGGCGGGGTTGCGCGGTCGGGGGGCCTGGATGGGCCACTCGATCCGAGGGACCACCGGAGGTTGCCCTCGAGTAGGCCGTCGCTCTCGGGCGGCGGTCGAAAGAGGGCCAGCAGCGCCTTCTCGAGCCGGCTGGCGACCCGTTCGTCATACCGCACAGTCATGCGACCGCCTGGCTCGTTCCTCTTCGAGGCGAGCCGAGGTAACGGAATGGGGCTTACTCTCGCTCGTCTCGCCCTTTCCCCCTTCTTCCCCCTCCCTCCCTTCCCCTTCCTTCTCTCCGACACCGCACACGCAGCAGGTGACGGTCGAGGTGGAGGACCGAGGGCAACAGGCTCGAGAGGCGGCTCGCCTCCACACTTCTAAGGCGAAGCCGTCCCTCCCTTTTCCCTCTCCCTTCCCTCTTCCCCTCCTTCTCGCGGCGGTGCTGGCGGCGGGCGAGAAGCAGGAGCAGGAGCAGGAGCGGGTGCACTCGAGGGGTCTGCGGATGAGACCCATCGACACTTTTGAATTTCTTCATCTTACGGCGCGAGCCGATGAGGATACAATCCTTCACAGAGCTTTTTAACCCTGAAGCTCCTCGAGTGCACACCCTCCTTCCCTTCTCCTCCTGCGTACCCTGCCCCTGCAATGGCGTCTTCTCTTTTCTCTTGGGGTCCTCAGAGTCGAGTTGCGAGCACCCTCTTTCCCCCTCTTCTCCTCGAAAGCCCGCTATGCCTCTCACCGCAGGAAGGTTGCAAGCAAGCCACCAAGCTCTACGCTAGGATTGTCCCGCTAGCACTCGCGAGAGACAGGGTCAAGCCAGGGGGTGCGACATCGAGGCCGGGAGCTTGTCAGGCGGTCTTGCGTCGGGAGGGGCGAGGAGAGGCGTAGGTGTGACGAGAGGCGCTTGGAGCACCGGAAGGAAGGGGAGAGACAGGAGTGAAGAGAGACGAGATGGGAAGAAAAGTGGGAAGAAGCTAGTTTTGTGCATGAGCGGCGGGCAATGGGATAAGATAGCAGACTCGTCTACCGCAACCGCAGCGCGATGACCTTTGCCAGCTCCTCCGTCGCCAGCATCCCCTCGTGTGTGCCCCTCACCGAGTCGAAGTCGACCTCGACGTTATCCGGCAAGTCCTGCTCCTCTCGCTCGTCAACCGGATCGTCCGCCGTCCTCTGCCCCTTCTCTGCGCTCTTCTCTCTCCCGTTAAGTTGCTTCATCCGCCGCAGGAAGACCCTCGGCTGCCGCAGACTGAGTAGCTCGTCCTCCTTCGAGTGGAGGACCAGCACCCTGACCTTCCTCCCCTCGGTGCGATCGTCCTCGTAAATCTCCCACCTCGCCGGAGACTCGGCAGCGAGGGCGGCCTGGTCCGTGCCGAACGCGTCGTCGACGAAGTAGTGGTAGGTTGGGTACTCGTCGAGGAGGGAAGGGAGGTCGTAGATCCCGTCGATGCAGACGATGCCGGCGATGGCGTGACGGAGTGGGGAAGGGACGGAGAAGGTGGGAGAGATGGCCGAAGTGGAAGCGACGGAAGCGGGAGAAGGCGAAGGAGGACGCAAGACGAGCGAGGCGGCCATAAACGCGCCTGCCGAGTGGCCGGCGACGATGAGCTTACGCCGGTCCCACTTTGCCTCGCCCTCCTCAAACGGAAACAGCTCGTCGCTCGTCAACAGGGACAGCCCGGCGAGGACGTCGTTGATCTGGGCCGGGTGAGGGTGAGCGGGCGCGAGGCGGTATTCGAGGACGGCGAGCGGGAGGCCGGTGTGCTTCAGCAGGTTCGGTACGAGGGTGTGTAGGAAGTCATCCTTAGACTCTACGCAAACAGGAAAGGTCAGCGTGAACAAGGAGAGGGACGAGGGAGGAGGACGAACCTGACCGCCAGGCGCCGCCTGCGAGAACGATGGGCAATCAGCGCGCCGGCCAGCTATGAAGCGAGAGTGCCTAGCAGTAGGTTCCAGGAGCGCACCGTGGATGAAGACGAGCAGGGGCTGAGTGGACGAGGTGGACGAGGGGAGGAAGAGGTCGAGGCACTGGCGGGATGGACCGGGAGGAGCGCCGGGGTAAGGGACGTCCCGATGAGCTGTAAAGCTTGCCATTGACCTCGATGACCCCGGGGTTCAGGGGCGAGACGTCGTCTGCCAACCCGCTCATCTCCTTCTCGTCCTCCGGCCACTCACCGCTTCACCCTCGCTTGCACTCCGGGTGCGGTCCAGCCCCGTGGCCTAGCACGCCGCAGTCTACCCAGCCGAGTGGCACCGCCGTCGCACCCCCTGGCAAGGGACGACTCGCCCGCTCGCCTCCTTCCTTTCGCGGCGTTGGCGGCTCCTCCCGTTTCCTCTCCGGGTCAATTGCGCTGCATCGAACGTCTCCAGCTGCGCGCTCCTCGTCCGGCTTCGAGTCTCTGGATTGAGCTGCCCGTCAGGCGACACCAGCGAGAGACCATTCTCCTCCGCCCGTTCTTCGCTTTCCTTCTCTCTTTCCTGCAACCGCTAGGCCACCCACGCTCGTTTCTCCGCTTCCGTCTCCACCACCGAACGACGCTGCCGGCCAGCCACACCCACACACGCTCGCACAGCACCACCCGCAGCCCCACACACCGCCACTCTCCCGCGCCTCCCTCTTTACCGCAACATGCGCTTCTCCCTCGCCGTCTCTGCCCTCCTCGCCTTGGCATCTGCGAACGGCGTTCTCGCCGGGCACAAGAAAAAGGTGCAGGCACCGCGGACGCTCTGCCCGAATGACGAGGTCGCTTGCCCCATCCTTTCCTCGACGTGAGCCGGCTTCTACCGCTTTTTTCGACTCGTCGAGCTGACTCTTTCCCGACACAGTACCTATGATGAAGCCGTCAAGCACCACTTCTCGACCAAGGGCGAGGTGACGGGCGTCATGGCCGGCAAGGGAGGATGTGCGTTTCTTTTCTTCCTCCTTTCTTTCCTTCCTCCCGAGACTGACTCCCATCCCATCCCTTCCAGACGAGTGCATCAACGTCCAGGAGGCCCTCGACTCGTGCGGCGGTTGCGCCTCGACCGGCGAGGGCAAGAACTGCTCTGCCATCCGGGGCAGCGCTGGCGTCGGCTGCCACCTCGGCGAGTGCGTCGTCTTCTCCTGCCAGCCAGGATGGAAGCCCTCGCTCAAGGGCGACAAGTGCGTCCGTGCTCGCGCGCACGGCTCGTCGTCGGCGAAGAATGGCACCCGGAATGCAGCGAGGATGCATCTCGAGGGCAAGCGGGCGTCCCACATCGCCCCGCTCTCGTCCTAGTCGATCCGCTCCTCGCACTCGCATACCCCTCCCCGCCGATATATACCCCTCTTCGTCTTTCCCTCCCTGTAGCGGCTTAGCAGGTCTTCCCGCCCAGCCCCCTTTTCCTCGTTTTTCCTCCTGTAGCACTCCCCCTCGCATTGCATCTGCTCTCGTGGCGCTTCTCCACCTATCTTCTGGTCATCGAGCCGGAAGCCGGGCTTCGTTACGTCTGCGGCGAGGCTTGCTGGCAGAGTTGCGGCTGGCGAGGAGGGATGGCGGGTCGCCCTCGGCCTCGTCCTGTCTCTTCGCCTCCTTCGAAATTTTGCACCCGCCCCGAGCAGGGTCTCATCAGCTAGAGCCACCATCGCTTCAAGAGCTCGTCGCGCGCTCGCGGCGCGTTTTCGTCCTGCTCTCTCGCTCCTCCCGTCAACTGCTGCCTCGCTCGTGCACGACCGTAGCAATGGTCGAGCCGGATAGGAAGGAGGACAAGCGCGATCTGCAGGCGGGCGACCAGCCCTGTCCCGGTTGTCTCGCCTCCTGCCTTCCTTCTCCAGGGATGAGTCGCCGTCCTTCTCCTGGGTCTGACTTGCGGAGGCGATGGGCGGTCCAGGAGGGTCTAATTTGCCCCCGCCCTGCGCCATTGTTTCGCTTACCGTGCCCTACGGCCCCCTGGAAGTGGCCAGGCGGGAGAGCGTCGTCGGCGGCCGCAAATCCCTTTCTCCCTTCCCCCCTACCTGCTCTCGCTGCTTCGTATCCGCTTCACTGCGGCTCACTGCACCCGTCGACCTCACCTAGCTCGACGCTGCCGGTCCAGCGTTCGCCGCCTCGCAGCCGACCTCGACTTCCCCCTTCTCCTCGCCCTTCCTCAGGCCGACAGGACCGACCCTATACACTCCTTTGAACCTCTTCTTGCGCCCCGCTTCCCGCTCGCCCAACTCGATCCCGACGATCCCCCTTTCCGCCCATCCTCCTCTTGCACCCGACCACCTCTTTCACCACACCCACGATGCGCTCCTTCTCCCTCCTCGCGACCCTCTCCTCCTTCGCCGCCCTCGTTGCGGCGCAGACCTCGCCCGCCGCGTTCCCGCCGAACGTCAACCCCGTCACCGCGCCGGACAACGTCTCGCTCGACAAGCGCGACCTCTGCATCCTCGGCATTTGCCTCGGCACCGGCTCGTCGTCCTCGTCCGCCTACCAGTCTGACGTCAACAACTGCGGCTACCGCGGCAACCGGTGCACGGCCAACTGGCTCAACGGCGGCGGACGGCAGTGCGTGAACGGCGTTTGCGCGGCTCAGTACTGCAACAACCTCTTCGACTTCAACTGGCTTACCGGCGCGTGCCAGGACGTCTCTTCCGACACGAGCAACTGGTGCGTCCTCATTCTCCCACGTTTTGCGGAGCGGGAAGTAGGAAACTGACCATTTTCCTCCTACCCTGCAGCGGAAAGTGCGGCCAGACCTGCTCCGTCGACAACGCTACCGGGTCGAAGTGCGTCAGCGGCTCGTGCTACGCGACCGGGTGCAAGTCCGGCTACACCCTTGCGTCTGGCGTCTGCAGCAAGACGATCGACACGACCTCGGACGTGCGTCTTCTTTCCTTCCCGCTCTTTTCTTCCTCCCGCTGACCCTCTTTTGACCCTCCTCTGTTCAGATGAACAACTGCGGTTCGGTCGGCAAGAAGTGCCCGACGAGCTACTCGAACGGTGTTGGTGCGCAGTGCTCGAACGGCGTCTGCCAGCCCCAATCTTGCAACTCGGGCTACGACTTCGACTACTCGGCCCAGATCTGCCGCAACGTCCAGTCTGACACGAACAACTGGTGCGTCTGTCCCCCTGTCCATTCTGCCAGCCCGGGTCTGACTTTTCTCCCTTGTTTTCAGCGGCGCGTGCAACAACGTCTGCCAGTTCGCCAACGGTTCCGGCTCGTGCAAGTCCGGCCAGTGCACCCTCTCGTCGTGCAACAGCGGCTACGCCAACCTCAACGGCATCTGCACCAAGGTCAACACGCTCACGGACGTGTCGAACTGCGGCTCGGTCGGCAACAAGTGCTCCTATGACCACGGCGTCGCGGCGTGCAGCAACGGCCAGTGCTCGCTCGCGAGCTGCGAGTCGGGCTACAAGCTCACGACCACCTACTTCCTCTTCTGGCCGACCGGCTCGTCGTGCACGGCGGTCGACACCTCGTCCGACATGGACAACTGCGGCGCGATCGGCAACCAGTGCCCGACGAGCGTGACCAATTGCGGCTCGACGTCGTGCTCGAACGGCAAGTGCGTCGGCGCCTGCAACTCGGGCTACGTGCGTTTTCTCTTTTCCTTATTCCTTCATCCTGCCTCTTCCTGACCCTTTTCCGCTCGTGCAGAGCTGGGACTCGACCTCGCTGTCGTGCAAGAACACCAAGACCGACACCAACAACTGCGGCAGCATCGGCAACGTCTGTTCCGTTGACAACGGTGTCGCGACCTGCTCGAACGGCCAGTGCACCGCTCAGTCGTGCTCCTCCGGCTACGCCCTCCAGAGCGGCAAGTGCGTCCCTGTCGACACCCAGACCGACAAGAACAACTGGTGCGTAGCTCTCCCCTCCCTTCAAGGAGGAGCGGCAGCTGACCCTCCTTTTCTCTTCCCTCCTCGTCCCATCCCTCCGTTCTCGTTTCCCCTTTCCTCCTCCTTCTCTACTCTCCACAGCGGCCTCCCCGGCTTCATCTGCCCGGCGTCGTACAAGAACGGCGGCATCGGAATCTGCCTCTTCGGCAAGTGCCAGACGGCGTGCAACAACCTCTTCGACTTCGACTTCACCCTCGGCTTCTGCCGTGACGTCTCGTCCGACACGAACAACTGCGGCAAGTGCGGCCTGAAGTGCGCGCTCACCGGCGCTCGGGCGACGACCTGCTCGTCCGGCAAGTGCCTCGCGACGGCCTGCAACGACGGCTACACGCTCAGCAACGGAGCGTGCACCAAGATCGACACGACCTGCGATGGTGAGCTTCTTTCTCCGCTTCTTTGCACCTTTTCCCCCTTTTCTTTCGGCTTTGCCTGACCTTTCTTCCGCCTTCCAGTCAACAACTGCGGCGCCGTCGGCCAAGCTTGCCAGTTCTCGCCCAACGGCGCTACCGGCATCTGCCAGAACTCGAAGTGCGTCCTGACCGGCTGCCCGTCTGGTTACACCCTCAAGTCCGGTGCGTTTTCTTCCCTTCTTCCTCCCTTCCTCCTCTGTTCTGACCTGTTCTCCTCCACCTTCAGGCGTCTGCGTCAAGTCGACTGCCTCGCAGCGCGCCCGCCTCGCCAAGAAGGACAAGGTCCTCGAGCCGAAGCGCCTCTGCCCGGGCGCGAACGAGCAAGCCTGCCCCATCGCCGGCTCGACCTCGTACGCCCAGGCAGTCGAGCACCACTTCAACGCCGCGACCGAGTTCTCGGGCATCATGGCCGGCGCCGGCGGCTTCGAGTGCATCGACACGACCCAGGCCCTCGACTCGTGCGGCGGGTGCGCCTCGACAGGCGAGGGTCGGGACTGCTCGGCCATTCGTGGCGCGGCGGGCGTCGGTTGCGAGCAGGGCGTTTGCGTCGTCTTCTCGTGCGAGCAGGGGTGGAAGCCGTCGTTGAAGGGCGACAAGTGCGTCCGGGTCAAGGGATCGTCCGGCCGCAACTCGACCACTGCCGCTCGCCACCTCTCTGGACGGCATCACCTGCACCACGGCGTCTCCGGGTCGCACCTCTAGACGCCGGCGTTCAGGGGTTCACCTTCCTTTTCTTACTCCCTTTCGTTTTTCTTTCTTCACTCTTTATTGTTTTCCTTCTTTCCTCTCCCTTCGCACTCCTATATAGCATCGATCCTGTCAGCCTTCCCTCCCTCTCGTCTTCGCACTCTGTAGCTCTCTCCCGTCGTTCGCCTAGATACCCGGTTCTGGTCAACCTCTTTCCTTCTCCCTCCCGCCGCGCAGAGATGCTCGAGAGAGGGCCCATACGATAACAAGCACAGCTAGTATGAGGAGGAGAGAGAGAGAGAGAGACAACAGGGACGAACAGCTACGCACAGGGACCGAGAGAGAAGACGGCGAGAAGTAAAGAGCTACTGCTCGGGTGTAGGGATGTGCCGACCCAGCGCGGCGCTGAGCGGCGGCGACGGCGTGTCGAGGTCGTGCCGCTTCGTCGGCGGCGGCGAAGCAGGCGGCATGCTCGACTCCCTCGGCGGCGCCTGGACGTGCGGGACCTCCTCGCCTCCCTCCTCCTGCTTCGTGCTCCGTCCGCTCCTCTCTCGCTCCATGTCCTCCGCCTTCAACTGCGCGACCACGTCCGACTCGCGCAGCTCGAGCGAGCGCTCGCTCATGGGCGTCAAGGCTGGGGCGGAATAGGGCGACGACACCGGCGGCGCAGCGAGCGGCGAGGCGGTGACGCGCTGAGTCGGGTACGTCCCGCTGCGCTGGGTGGTCGAGGTCGAGAGGGAGGGGTGCGCGCGGTGGTGCGAAGGGTAATGGCCGTGAGGTGGGTGAGGGTGGAAGCCGGCGTTCGGCGCGTCGGGGGAGGAGTCGGGCGAGCTCGAGGGGAAGAAGCCGGGCGCGGTCGCGCGCTGGTAGAGGGAGTAGACGCTGTCGATTGAGCCGGCGGGTCGCATAGCTGTAGGCAAGCAAGGTCAGCGAGGAGAGATCAGGAGAAAGAAGCGACGAAGACGCACCAGACGAAGTGGGCAGCATCTGCGGCGACTGGTGAGGCTGCGGGCTGTTCGCGATCGAGGACGAGGTCGTAGGCGGCGACGACGGGGCGGTCATGCCTAAGTCGGACTGGGAAGAAGGACCCGCCGAGGAGGACGACGGTGCGCCGGGATGCGGCAGAAGCACCGGCAGCGGCCCGCTCGGACGCCTCGAGGGCGCCGGCGGCTCGATCGGCAGGCCTTCAAAGAGCTGGGCGTGCTGGCGGACGAGGACCTCCATGACAATGTCCTTCGCCGAGGCGCAATGGAGCGCCTGCTCGAGCGAGGCGGCGTCGTCCTCGCCGAACACGACGGGGGAGAGGATCAAGCCGAGGTTCGAGACGCCCATCTTGTTGACCTGCTCGTGCTCGGCGACGCGAGCGAGATGCTCGCACACCGCCTTGAGGGTCGCTTGTTGCGGAGGGGAGAGGCGCCGGATCCGCCGCATGAGGGTTGCGGTCGCGGTCTCGGGGGACGAAGTGTACTCGGCGGTGAAGGCTCGGCGATCGGCAGTCGGGAAGGGGAAGAGGGGCGAAGGGAGCTGCCGGAGGTACAGCTTGAGCACGCCGGCGACGGCGTGAGCATCGTCGTTTGGGCCGAACTGGAACGTCTCCTCGTCCTTCTCCATGCGGGTGACGATGTGCTGGATCGTCGCGAGCTTGCCTGCGAAGGCGAATGGTAAGATTGGGTGCAGGAGGTAAAGGAGGCGGACGAACCCGAGATGCGGTAGAGACCCTCGTTTTCGAGGCCGTGCTGGTCGAGGTAGGCGATGCTGGCAAGAAGATACGGGTCAGTAGCCTCGAAGAGTGGAAGAGCGAGAAGGGAGGAGGGAGCGTACCAGCGTTGGACGATGAGCGGAACGAGCGCTGTTGGGTGCTTCGCGTGGTAGTCCTGCAAGCCGACGCCGAATAGCAGCGACCTGCACTCGCCGACGAAGGCGTTGATATCTATCGCGAGGAGGAAGTCAGCGGATGAAGGACACAAAGGGAAAAGGGGAGACGAACAGTACACCGGCGGGTCAGTGGAGCCTTGCTCGTTAACGGTCGCGGCGTAGAACTGCTCAGTGTCCTGGACGGGGTTGACCTTCTCGACCTCGGGCTTGACGTGCTCGCCGATCTGTGTCGGCGAACCGCTGGAAGGATCAGTCTCTACCGCTTCGAACAGCGGAATGAGGGAGACAAGGAAGAGAAGCAGTCAACGCACCGCGACCGCCGAATGCCCCAAGCTGATCTGGTCGCCGATGCGCTGCTCGAAGGTGCTCTTGAGAGTCGTGGCGAGCTCGAGGACGAACTCGCGGAGCGACTCGCGGGCAGAAGACTGGACGCGGACCTTCTGCAGGCGGAGGGTCTCGAGCCGGAAGACGCCGTCGCGGTAGTCGCGGTCTGTGAGAGCAACGATCAGTATCATTAGTCCCACGTCTCCCCGGATGAGGAAAAGGAAAAAGAGAAGAAAAGTCTGTTGGGGCGCACCTGCTTGCTCCGCCTCCCTCTTCAGCTTCCCGCCGTACTGCCTGCTCCTCAGCCCCCGACTCGGCCCCAGTGCTGCAGCCGGATCCGTCCCTTTGGCCAAGCTCCCGACCGCGCGCACGATCGAGTTGACCCTGTGCTTCTCGCCGCTCCAGTCCCGCTTCGCGATCGCTTCGAAGACGTTCTGCTTGCCCGTCGGCGGGTCGCGGTACGGGCCCGTCTTCGGGTCGGACGAGGATGAGGTCGCTCCGGAGACGAAGACGGGCGTCGGGGCGGGGGAAATGACAGAGTGAGGGGGCGAGTCGGCGTCCGAGGCGCCGGCGCTGGTCGCGCCGCCGCGCGAGGAAGCGGCCGAGTCGCTCCGCTTGCGGAGGTAGGCCGGTGTCGGAAGACCGTGGCCCTCGGCGGTCCAGTGCTCGGGCGGCCAGCTCGTCCCTCCTTCGCCGTTCCCTGCCTTGCCTCCAGCGGCGCTCCCGCCGGTAGAGGGCGCGCGGTCCTCCTCCTTGAGCGCTTCGGCCTCTTCGTGGTGCTGCAGCTCCTCAACCTTGCGCTCGTATGTCTTGCGGAGGCGCGAGACGACGGCCTTGTAGTCCGAGTACTCGGACGCGGTCGAGCGAAGGTCGTCCTTGATGCGGCGGCGGATGCGGTCCTGAGGTCGTCGGGGCGGGAGACACGATAAAGAGTGTTGGCGCGACGAGGATGATCGAGATGTCGGTGCAGGGCGGGATGGGAAGTGGAGCACAGGGTCGAGGTGGGGGAAAAGGGGAAAGAAAAGGTCAGCGAGATGGGCTCGTAGTGAGGAAGGAAGGACAGAAACATCGCACCCTGTTGTCCCTCAGCGTGCTCAAACTACCAACGATGCGCTCCAGGCTCTCTGCCGACTGTCTGTGCGCCCGGCCCTCATCCTCAACGGCGGCGCGAACGGCAACCCAGGCCTTGCGCCAGGAGATGGGGACGTGCTTGGACGGGCTGTATGGGTCCCTTATAGTCAGGGAGAGGGACCACGAGTGACCACAAAGCGCGAGAGGGCGTACTCGTCACTGAACCCGTCTTGTTGTTGCTGGTAGCGGAGCGAGAGCTGGCTCGGCTCGACTTGTCAGCGGGCAAGACAGGTAGAGAGGCTGAGCGACGTACCTTGCGCAGCGAGTCTGCATAGTCCTGCTCGAGCTCCTGTCTGCGCGCACGAGACGAGCGAGATGTGAGTGCCGAGGTGGTGCTGCTGCTTCGGAATCAGCGGTGCAAGGGGACTGAGGGAGCGTACCGGCGCTTGAGGAAAGCGGCGTAGGTCTCGAGCTCCCGGAGGAGGTGCCCCTGCACGTCGTCCATCGGAGCGAGAGAAGCGAACGGAGCCAGAAGAGGTCGAAGCGAGGAGGAAGGGGTTGTCAAGTCGCTCGCCGCCCGTCCCGCTGTTGCGGGTGCGCAGACCTGTTCAATCAGACCGTTACACTCGGGGGCGCGCAAGTAGAACGCTACCGGGGCGAGCGAGCAGGAGCACCTCTCGTTTTCTTCCTTCTCTCGAGGCCGACAACAACGGGAGAAGGGAGACGAGACGCCGTTGCAAAGGCAGGGTACGCAGGAGCGGAAGGGAAGGAGGGTGTGCACTTGAGGAGCTTCAGGGTTAAAAAGCTCTGTGAAGGATTGTATCCTCATCGGCTCGCGCCGTAAGATGAAGAAATTCAAAAGTGTCAATGGGTCTCATCCGCAGACCCCTCGAGTGCACCCGCTCCTGCTCCTGCTCCTGCTCCTCGCCCGCCGCTCAACACCGCCGCGAGAGGAAGGGGTAGAGGGAAGGGAGAGGGAAAAGGGAGGGACGGCTTCGCCTTAGAAGTGTGGAGGCGAGCCGCCTCTCGAGCCTGTTGCCCTCGGTCCTCCGTCGCGACCATCTCCTCCTGCTGCACGGGTAGGTGGGAGGAGAGGGAAAGAAAAGGGGGAAGGAGGGGGAAGGGGGGGACGAGCGAGAGTAAGCCCCATTCCGTTACCTCGGCTCGCCTCGAAGAGGAACGAGCCAGGCGGTCGCATGACTGTGCGGTATGACGAACGGGTTGCCAGCCGGCTCGAAGGCGCTCCGAGCGTGCCCTCTTTTGACGCTCGGCCAAATAGTGACGGCGTACTCGAGGGCGACCTCCGGTGGTCCCTCGGCGCCCGCACCATCCCGGCCATCGTCGCCTCATTGTCTGGGTCAATGGCTGGGGAGCGGCAAGCGCACGCAACCTCCTTCAGCCACGGCGCGCTCGACGGCCCCAGCAGCTCGTATCTTCGCTGCCGGGCGCGAGAACGCCGCCGCCAAAGTCGGCGCCCAGGGCTACTAACCGCGCTTGCGCAGCTTTGGCGCCTGGGCAGGACGTGGAGAGCGCGGAGCGCCTGAGCGCACGGCTGGCTGATCCCTCCGAGGCGGGCAAGGCGAGCTTATTCCCCTCGAGGAGGAAAGAGCACCGCTGCCGACGCCTCACCCTCGCCGCCTGCTCCTGCGCATCCCGGAAGAAGCGCCGCTGTGCACCCTCTGCGCCTGCTCGCTCGGCCCTGCTCCGCCGGATGAAGGACGGCCCCTTTCGAGGGGGCGAGCGAGAGGACGATGGAGGGGAGGGAGCGTTGGGGCAGGACTGCTGCCAGGCGGCTGCGGACGGGCAGAGGAGGGAAGACTGGGTGTCCGGGGACTGCACGCGCGCACAGGGAAAGAGTGAGCTCGAGCGGGATGAGGAGGAGGAGGACGACGAGGACGCACCTTTTCCCACAGCTGAGAAGAAGGAGGACGGCAGCGATGGGGTCACATGCGGGTGCAGGGAGAGCCCGTGCTGGCTGTGCGCGGTGCTGCGATGAGTAGCGACCCTTCGCTCGTCTCCGGTGAAGGAGAGAGAAGGAGCGGGCGCTCGCGGGTTGGGTAGGGAGTGAGCAAGCCGCCCCTGAACTGCGCCGACTTAGAGGGACTACGTTTGCTCGAATACCGCTTCTTCTCTTCCTCCTCTCGCTCGACTCCCGCTCTTCGTGCTCTTACCGTACACAGGTCCTCGAGCAGACTGACGCGCGCAATCACTCAGCCCGTCTGAGCCACTCCCCGCCCCACTCGCTGGCTTTCCTGATCTCGTCTTCCTCTCCGCTCACGCTCCTCCGCTTCTGCTTTTCCCGTCACGACCCGGCGGGGTCTCAGCCGTCTCCGGCACCGTCGAGAAGTGTACGCCGAGCGACCGGGTCGTGGCGCGCGTGGACAGCGGTGCGCAGCCTCTTCCTATCCTCCCCTCCTCGGAATGCTGCCGTCGCACCCGCCGTCGACACACAAGATCTGGCCGGCCCTGCGCATGCCCCGGCTAAGACGAGCTCCTGCACAAGCAAGCTATAGTCTGGCTGACCTTGGGACTCCTTACAAGGTCCCGACGTGGAGAAGAAGAGGAGGACCAGCAAGAAATCGGGCTTTCCTCATTACCCTCTTGCCCGTGCAGGGTGCCGTTCCCCTGTCTCGCGCATCGCGATGTCTTTCGAGCACTCGGGTTTATGCGAACCGCATTAGGAGCGAGAGCGCCTCCACGAGAAGGCGAAGAATGCGAAGCGGAAAGAAAAGAACGCTCATCACCCTTTTCTGTCGCTTCCGGTCCAGCGTTCAGCGGCTGAAAACACGCTCGAAAACTGCATGGAAGTAGAATACCAGCGCCTGTGGGACGAGGCGCTGCAGCCCCTCTTCGTTCGCTGGCGCGGTCGTCCTCCACACACGAGTTGCGCGGCCTCCCTCTCGCCGCTGACGACGCTTTCCCACTCTCCACGCACGCTCGCCTGTATGCTGTGCTCCTGCTCTCCTTCTCACCTCTCCCATCCTTCGCGATGGAGCCGTTCGAGGTTGCTCTGAGCTCATCGCCTTGCTCTCCCAGATCAACCCAACACAGCCGTAGCGACAGCCGACACCGCGCAGACAGTGAGTACGCGCTGCTCGACTGCGACTGGCAAGGGCGGCGGGGTCAGCGTGCTGAGGATGCGGCGGAAGAGGCTGGTGGGGGTGCCGACGTCGACCAAGGGCTCGTTTAAGCGAGGTGCGCCGCTGGTCTTTCTCTACCTCGTCGACGTGCACGAGCTGACGCGTCTCTTTGTCCCCACCCAGCTCTCGCTCCTTCAGCCGAAGTCGAGGCGCATCAGCAGCTCCACCTTCTTCCGCTCCGTTGGCTGATCCTCCTCCCTCTCTTCCTTTCCCGTCAACAGTGGAAGACGACGCCCTCCAGGTCGACTCTCCCGAGCAGGAGCCCTTCGACGACTTTGACGACGACGACATCGATGAGCTTCACCTGCCTTACACGCCCTCTCCCGCCTTCGAGCGCGCCAACCCGTTCGACACGCTCTACGGCAAGACGGGCAAGTCGCCGCAGAAGAAGCGCAGGCGCCTCGTCCGCCCGAAGGAGAAGCCGAGGAGCGAGCAGCTCGACTACCCGCAGAGCCTGCCGTACGAGGCCGAGAGCCTCGAGGAGATGGACCAGAAGCTGGAGCTGATTGTCCGGCGCTTGGTCGACTGCGTTCGGGCGAAGGATTAGTGCGTCCTGTTCCCTTTCTCTGTGTAACAGACCCATCGAGCTAACCTTTCCTCCCCTCCTTACCCTTTTCCAGCGACGTCGGTTTCGTCCGTGCGCCTTTTCTCCCGTTTCTCATCTATTTCTACCTCCACTCACCTAGGCACCCCCTACAGAATGGAATCACCGCCTCGAGTGCTGGATCTCGCTCAAGTACCCGATGCGCCGCGACCTCCGCACCCGCCTCGCCCGGCTCTACTTCGAGGTCTCGGTCCTCCCCGGCCTTGACGCCCGCCTCGTCGACATCGCCGTCAACCAGGCCATCACGCTCCTCGAACCGAAGAAGCGCATCGACATTTCGGACATCCAGCTGCCGTGGCGGCCGCTTTACGACTTGCTCGAGAAGGAGTTGTTCCCCAAGCAACGGAAGACGGGCTTGACGTTTGTGATTCTCCTCCACCTCCCAGCAGGCCTCACTGACACGGAAGCGCGCCCGCAGGAACGTCGCCAGCACCCTCCTCTCGCTCGTCGAGTACTCGCAGCGCTTCTTCGCTCCGCACGAGATCCCCGCCATGCTCGCCACCTTCCTCCCTCGCCTCTCGCCGAACCTCAACAGCATCATCTCCGTGCAAGCCTTCTGCACCCATTTCCTCCCGCTCTCGCACCCGCAGTACTACCTCCCTGCCGTCTTCAAGCTCTGGGAGGCGTTCCAGTCTGACATCTACGACGAGCAGTGGCTCGACTTCGTCGAGCGTCTCGCGATGAAGCATGTCGACCCGCGCGAGTCGCACCCCGACATCGTCGACGAGCTCCGCGAGATGGTCAAGGCCAAGGGCGAGTACGTCCCGGAGAAGACGCGCGTCGAGGACCTCCTCGAGGAGCAGCACTACAAGCACCGCAAGGACGGCATCCCCGGCCACGTCTTCGGCATGCAGGACGGCCTCACCACGCCCGGCGGCAGCCCCGCTCTCCCGAAGTGGCGCGGCATCCGCAAGGACGTCGGTATCTTCACCGAGCAGCAGTTCGCCTTCATCATGACCAAGTGCCTTCGCTCGATGGGCTGCCCCGTCGGCGGCGGAACCAAGGCTGGCGCGCAGGGCGTCGCGGCGAGCGACTTTGCGACGCAGGACAACGCCGCGTCGGGCGTCGCGCTGACGATGAAGCGCCCGACCGAGAAGCTCGGCTCGTTCGCGGCCATCATCGTCTACTCGATGGCGGTCGACGCCGTCCCGCAGGGCAACACGCCGATGGGCTCGCGGGCGCCGTCCCGCCCGGGCTCGCCTGGGCCGGGCGCGCGCGCCGCGAGCGCGACCGCGGCGGCGCACGGGCTGCTCGGGCAGGCCCTCGGTGTCGCGCCGAAGAAGGAGCGGACGTACCTCGCCGGGAGTAAGGCGCTCGACGCGCTCGCGAAGCTCATCCAGGCGACCGAGGGCTACTTCCACCCGAGCAACTACGGCCGGTGGGCACCCCTTCTCGGTGCGTCTTCCTCGGCCTCTTACTCTTACCTTATCCCCGTTCTTGCTAACCTACCTCTTCGACCTTTGGTCCGCTTTTTCCCTCCTCCAGGTCGCTTCCTCCAGAACGTCACCTGGGAGTTCCTCAAGCGCCACACCGAGGAGCAACGCAGCGACTGCCGCACGCCGCTCGAGTGGCGCCTCACGCCCGAGATCCGCCGCGAGTTCGTCAAGACGATGCGGACAGTCGCCCTTCTCTCGATGTTCTCCCGCGACGCGATCACTATCGCCAACGCCCAGGCCGCGCTCAAGACGATGGGGATGCTCGAGCCTGACCTCATCTTCCCTGCCGTCCTCGAGCGGGCTTACCCGGCGCTGGAGACCCTCACCGAGGTGAGCTTTTCTTCTCCCCCTTTTCCCCTTCAGTACTTTCTCCCTTCCTTTCCTTGCCTTCACTAACGCTCGGACTCTCGCAGACCCACCGCACCACCGCCTGCATCACCGCCCTCTCGACCATCTCGCCCGCGCTCATCTCGCGTACCAACTACCCTTCGGGCGCGAAGCACCTCATCCCCCTCCTCGAGCTGTGTCTCCCGGGACTCGACGTCAATGATCCCGTCAAGACGATGTCGACGGGCATGTTCGTCCTCCAGGCGTGCTCGCAGATCGTCATCGACGACCTCACCCGACCGGAGCTGCAGGCGGACGGCGAGGCTGGGATGGAGCTCGATGGAGACGACGGCGGCGGCCTGCCGAGCATTGAGGTTGACGGCGACGGCGAGATCAAGCTCACGAGGAAGCAGGAGGACGACGCCGTGCGGACGATGACGGCCGGGTTCCCGGATTGGGTGTCGAGCTTCTTCAGGGGCGTTCTTGCGGTCTTCGAGGCGCTGCCAGAGGTTCGTCTCGCGTCCTTTACTCACCATGCTCTTCTTCCGCTGACTCTCTTGCACTCTTCAGCCGGGCAAGGGCAGCAGGAACGGCGGCAAGACGGAAGACCAGATGACCCAGACCCTCATCGTGCGTTCTCCTCTCTTCCCCTCTCTCCTCCGCTCTCCCTGTCCCTTCTGCCCGTCGCCTTTTCCCGCAGTACTGACTCGCGCTTGAAATCCTCAGGCCGCCTGCGACTTCGTCTGCGGCCAACTCTCCCCACACCTCTTCGATCTCTGCCTCGACCTCGTCCACCGCGAAGTGACCTCCAACATCCGCTCGAACTCGGCCCGCGTCACCTCGCAGCTCGTCTCGTGCTTCGCCCGCGCCGACGCGACCAAGACGCTCAAGAAGATCTTCGACCTGTGCGACCTCAACATCCGCGCCGAGCTCGAGAGCGGTGCGGGCGCGACGAGGACGACGAGGACCGACAACCCGATCGAGAGCGACACGACGCTGCACTGGTGGATGGGGCTGCTGACCGGCGCAGTGACCAACTCGGGTGAGAAGGTGCGTGTCTTTCTCTCTCCTCCCTTATACCTGCGACGTTCCCTCTTCCTTCCCAGCCTGGCACGAACCTCATCCACGCTCCTCTCCCTGGCAGATTCTGCCGTACAAGGACAAGCTCAAGTCGCTGCTCCAGTACATGGTCGAAGCGAGCAAGAGCGAGCGCAGCTACGCCGCTACCGCCCGCATCCTCGCCATCGCGCTCATGACCCTCACCAACACCTGGGTCCGCGACTACCGCAACGTCAACGCTGACGAGTGGAACAGCCCTGGTACGGCTCCGTCCTCTCCATTCCCTCTCCTCCTGCTTTCTGACGGTAACCGATCGGTGTATCTGTATGCCGCACAGACTTCCAAAGGCGCTCGCACGAGTCCTGGGGCCGCACGTACGAGGTCAAGGACGTCAAGGTCGAGTGGCACGTCGCGACGGCCGAGGAGATCGACGCCGTCCTCGAGCTTCTCCGCGACATTGTCATTCCGACGCTCGATCGGCTCGACCAGCTCCTCGTCGAGAACCAGCAGGACGGCAAGGTCAAGACGACGGAGTGGGTCAACGACTTCTGCAGGGTGCGCCGGCCTTCCTCTGCTTCTTTCCCTCCCCTTCGCTTCTTTGGGAGGAGGTTCTGATTCCACATCTTGTTGTCGTTACGCAGTACCTCAACGTCGTCCGTTCCGCCCTCTCTGGCGTCCCGAGCCTGATGTGGCTCGAGAAGCCGGACGAGCCTGGTGCGCCCGCAAGCGACATTGGCGACGAGATCCCCGAGTTCGTCAACCACATGCCGACCTGCAAGGCCAACATCCCGCTGTCCGACCCGAAGGATCCGCGACACCGATTCGTCGTCGACCTCCGCACCCGCATCGGCGACTTCCTGCACCGCTCTGTCCAGGCCCTCAAATCGTCCGGTCAGGAAGATTCGGTCGACGCGATCAAGATGGTCATCTCGTCGATCCGCGTCCTCGAGCTCGACTTCCCGTGCGACACCTCGACCCACGGCACCGTCAAGAAGAGCTACGAGTTCGCGCTCAACGTCAGCCGCGTGACCAAGAACCAGAAGACCTTCCCGCGCTTCGTCTGGGTCCGCCGAGCGAGCTTGTATCAAGCCTCGCGCCTGCGCCTCAACAGCTTCTACCGCCAGCGCTCCAAGCTCGACGACTTGCTGATCGAGGACCTTTGCGAGCTGTCGATGAGCGTCTACCTCGGGGTGAGGAGGGCAGCCCAGCGCGGCCTCGATTCAATGAGTAGGTCTCTGCATGAGCGACCCACGAACCTCACCTCGAAACGTTACCGACGCTCTCCTTCTTCTTCCCTTCCAGTCCACTACTTCGACGGCACCCGCACCCTGATCTACCCTCGCCTCTTCGACGCGCTCAAGCCCGGCGTCGACCACGACAAGATGAAGGGCGCACTGTACGTCCTCGGAGCCAAGGCGCCGCAGAACTTCTGCATCCTCGACTGGGTGCGTTCGCTTCCTTGCTCCCCATTCCTCCTTTTCTTACCCGTTCGTCTCCCTCTCTCTCCCTTTGCAGCGCTTCTTCCCCCGCTACGTCCTCGAGCTCCTCGCGTGCTCCCACCAGGAGCGCCCGAGCGTCCAGGCGCTTATCAAGACGATCACGCACGATACCATCATTCGCGTCTCGGAGCCGTCCACCCTCAAGGGCAGCATCGACTCTGAGCGTCTCAACAAGGCCGCCGACGACATGGACGAGCTCCTGACCATCGTCGAGGACGAAGCGCTCGTCCAGCAGGTAGCCGACAAGGTCAAGCAGCGGGTCGTCCAGAAGAACTCGGCGTACGACGAGCTTCTCCCGCAGCTGCTCGAGATCGCGCAGGACTCGAACACGCACTGGCGGTACACCCTCATCGCGACTCGTTTCCTCCGCGCCCTCATCCGGCGAGACCAGCCCCTCCGTCCCGAGCTCTCAGCTTACATGGCGCGCCAGCTCATCTCCGAGCTGCCCAACCAGCGCACTCACGCCATGTACGCCCCTTTCTCCCTCTACCTTTTCTTGAACTCCTTCACTGACCCGAGGACCCATCTCGTCCAGGCTCGCGACGACGAAGCTCCTCCACTTCCTCAAGCTCCGGACGACCTGCGGCGCGTCGGGCGAGTGCCTGCTCCTGCAGAAGCCGTCGAACCCGCTCCGCCACAAGATGGAGCTGCCTCATCCGCTGCCGTCCGACTTTACCGACAAGTTCATCGCCAGCTTCTCCGAGCCGCTCACCAAGGACACGTGCGTTCTCATTCCTTCTCCCTCTTTACTTACACCCCTGACATCCTCCTTGTTCCTTGCCAGCCGACTGAGCGACAAAGCGGGCACCGGCTGGCTCGTCTGGGGCAACTCGGTCGAGTACTACAGGGTCCCGTCCGAGGCCGAGTCGGCGTTCAACTGGGACGAGACGTCAAGCGCGGCGATCGAGCAGCTTCGCGAGATCATCATCCAGCCGGCGTGGTGGGAGACGTTCATCAAGCACCTCTCGATGGAGAAGAGCATCGACGTGCGTCTTTCTCCTCCTCATCCTCTCTTCGGTTCGGTGCTGCCAGTGCGGCTGTCAGGATTGATAGACCGTGTGGAAAGGCTGTACTGACTTACCCCCGTTTTGTTAGTATCTCGCCGCCGACGTCTGCATGCTCGTCAAATCGGTCTTCCAGGTCTTCGAGGACGCGCCGTTCGAGTGGGTCCTGCCGAGCATCGAGGAGCTCATCGCCGACAAGACAGACCGGCACAAGCAGCGTGCGGCGGGCGAGCTCATCGGCGGTACGTCCCCTTCCCTCTCCTTTCAAGTCTCTCCCGACTCACGCGTTTTCTTCCCCCAGGCATGGTTCGCGGCTCGAAGCACTGGCCGCTGAAGAAGCAGCACCGCTTGTGGGAGTGGCTCAAGCCGAAGCTGCCCGGCATCTTTGAAGGCATGAGCCCTGACACGCAAACGGCGTGGGAGATGTGCGGCCCCTCTCTCATCCCCTTCCGCTTCCCGTCTTGACCCCCTCCGCGTTCGCAGGTGCGCCGAGTACATCCTCAACAACCGCGACCCGCGCCGCAACCAGCCGCTGGTCGACTACCTCACGAGCCTCAAGATCAACGACGACTCGTCCGAGGCGTTCAACGAGTCGAAGAAGCAGGACCTCGTCGGCACGGCGGCCAAGTCGCTCGGGTGGCACTTCATGCCGTGGGCCAAGGAGTATATCGAGGTGAGTCGTCGGCGGCGGCTCGAGGCGAAGGACCGGTTTTGACCTTCCCAACTTGCCTTTTTCCTCGCAGATGTACTCGAACCAGGTCGCACACCCGTTCCAGGAGGTCCGCGGTGCCGGTACGCTCCCTCTCACGCTCCCTTCTCCGTAGAAGCGCTGACCCCGACCCCCACAGTCGCCGACAACTTGCGCGTCCTGTGCGAGCTCCGGCTGCACCCGTCCTACCCGTCCGTCGACGCCTTCCTGCGCGACGCGCAGCACGTCGACGGGCACGCGCGCTCGCTCGTCGCCGTCGACGCCGAGTACGAGGCGCGCATCGACGAGTTTGGCCGCAAGCTCGAGGGCTGGCGCCTCGAGAGGAAGCCGGCGAGCGAGGGGACGCAAACGTACGACAAGGCCGCGATGACTAGTGCGTGCTGCTTTTCTCTGCTCGAGCTAAGGAGAAGAAGGAGGGAAGGCTGACGGTTTGAGCGAGCGGCGCAGTCTTGACCTGGATCTGGGGCTCGATCAGCGAGTTCCGCACGTCGTCCGCGTTCCCGTTCATCACCAAGCTCCTGCCCGAGTTCTTCCGCATGCAGGAGAGCACCGACAACCCCGTGCGTCTCCCCATTTCTCCTCGTCCTTTTCTCCCTTCAGGGGCTGACCTAGGTCTGTTGAGCAGGAGCTCTCCCGCATGGCCGGCCGCGTCCTCCTCGCATGCGCGGCGCTGCAGTTCCCGCTGCACCTCACCAAGCCGCTCATGAGGCAGTTCATCGCGTTGCTGCGCGAGTCGACGAGCTGGAGGGTCCGGCTCGACGTGCTCCTTCCTCTCCAAGGTGCGTCTCCCTCCTCTCTCGCATCTCTACCCTCTACTTTATGCCGAGGAGGAGCTGGCTGACCTCCTCGCGCGGCGCACAGTCTTCTACTACCACCACCTCTTCTTCCTCGACGACGAGACGGTCACCGCCCTGCTCGACCAGCTGTGCCTCCTCCTCTCGGACCCGAAGATCGAGGTCCGCGAGGCGGCCGCCTCCACGCTCTCGGGCATCGTCAGGTGCAGCCAGCGGAGCGCGATCGCGAGCTTGATTGCGCGGTTTAGGGGCACGCTTAGGGAGACGAAGGTGCCCAAGAAGCGGAGGGACAAGGATGGGAAGGAGGTTGAGGGGTACCAGGAGAAGCTGGTCAAGGCCCGTGAGTCGCTGTCACCCTCTCCTTTCGACGGCCTTGAAGAGCTGTTCTTGGGGTTCAGGTCGATGATGGCGAGTTCACTCATTCCCTCCTTCTCCCTTGTCTTGCCTATCCTCCTCCTCGCACAGACTCCGCCGTCCTCGGCCTCTCGTCCATCATCCGCGCGCACCCGTTCGACGTCCCGCCGTTCGTGCCCTCGATCCTGATCGAGGTCGGCGCGACGCACGCCGCCTCGCCGCCGCCGCTCTCGACGACGGTCAAGGCGCTGCTCGCCGACTTTAGGAAGAGCCACCAGGACTCGTGGCAGAACGACCAGAAGGCGTTCACGCCCGAGCAGCTGGTCGACTTGCAGGACTTGCTCAGCGGGGGGTCTTATGTGCGCCGCGCCTCCCTTTTTCTGCCCCGCGCAAGCACCTTCGCCCCCGTCGAGTAACGACACTGACGAGCTCCTTCCGCCTTGCAGTATGCCTAAGCCCGGTTCGCCGCCTCCCCTCTCCACCTCCTCCAGCCACCCGTACAGCCCCGCTTCCTCCCACCCTTTCTATCACCTTGCCATCCACAAGACTGAATGCATAAAGTACCGGACCCCGTCGCAGATTGCAAACGAAACCAGCGTTCTTCCTACCCGAGCGAGCGGCGTTGGCCCGGGGAAAGGCAGGGCGGAAAAGCGCGAGATGGGGTTTTCTCGTTGATCGGGCTTCGTCCGCTTGATGAGATGGGCTCTCTGGACCGATACGAGCGAAAGCAGCGCGAACTGACGACGGGAAGAGAGTGACCGGACTGCGGCTCGAGCAGGAGGAGGACCTCGACGTCTCCCTTTTCTTCCGGTTGGTGCTTCCGTAGGATTCATCAGGTGTGCTATATCGACTCGCTCATCTGCCGGCAAGAGCGTCCCGACGAGGTGCTGGCATCGCTCCCTTTGACCGCCATTCCGAGCCGTCCTCGCTTCGCTCCGTCGTGTCTCCTCCACTCCCTCCATCCAGTTCCAGCGCCCTTGCAGCTTCCTTCCACTACTCCAGCAAGCCCCTCCGTGATCATCCGCGCTCCCCATGGCCGTGCGCGCGAGTTGCGACACCCTTCGCCTCGAGGCTCACGCCGCTCCTCTCTCTTCCTTCGACTCGACACGCTGCGCCTTTTCTGCCGACTCAGCATCTTCACCTTTGCAGTCTCAGCACCCACCGTGACCGCCAGCCCTCCTGCACCTGACCTCGACTGCCTCGACCGCCCCCTCCCTCAACGGCAAGGGCGACCTCGTGCCCGCTTCTCACCGTACGCTTCCCTTTTCTGGTCCTTTGAGCGGGCTCAGCGGTGGATACAGCGGGCAGGACAGCTGATCTCGTCCTTGCCTCCCTTCGGTCTGTCGAGGTAGCCCTCCCTCGCTGCTCTTTCGGACGAGTCGAGGCCCTTTCCTCGCTCCCGTCCTCCGCTCGGCGGGTGTCTGTCTCGCTCAGCGGCTGCATTGCTTTGCTCTGCGTCCCTTGCAGCGCTGGCAGGTCCTGCAAGGGGTGCGACGAGGGCAGGGAGGGAGGCAGCTGAGCGAGTCCGAGAATGCGGGGGGACGGCGCCCGACTCGCTCTCGTCCGCTCGCTCGAGCTGGACATGCGCCCGGACGAGCTAGAGACTGCATTGCACGACGCAGCCGAGCGACCGAGCTGGGGACAGCTCGAGGCCAAGTTGGGGGCGAGGCGGACTTGTGAGGAAGACCAGAGAGGGGGGTCGCTGCCCGTCCCCTTCCCGCTCTCGGCTCTCGCACCGTGTGCGCTCGCTTGCTGCTTCACTGCCCTCACCGCGCCCGCCCCGACTCGCCCCGCCCCATCCGACCGCACCATTGCACCGAGTTTTCGACCAGAGCTCGTGCCCTCGCTAGTCACACCCTCGCCCTCGTCTTCTCGCCACAGGCCTCCCGAGCGCGCAAGAGCGCGTCCACGACACTCGCAGGTGCGTCAAACTCCCGCTGGCTGAGTTTCAAGGCTCCCTGAGGGCTGGGGAGCGCGCGAGGGCACCTGAGACTTTGGCCTGCCACGCTCCCCTCCTCCCCCTACAAGCCCACCTCAACTCGTCAACCACTCCCCGGGCTGACTCGTGCGTGCGCGCAATGCTACTTGCAGATCTCCAGCGACCTCTCTCACCAGCTCGCGACCCGCCCATTCGAGACGAGTCCCGCCGTCGTTCCGCAGGTCGTCCTTGTCGCCTCTCCGCTCGCCCAGTCGACCCGCTCTAGGACGCGTTCGCTCGCCGTCCCCTAGACCGCGCCGTCGACTCGGTCGTCGTCTCTCCCTTCGCGCAGCCCAACATGGCCAAGTCCAGCGGGCGGTTCCGCAACCGCAAGCTCGGGTTCAAGACGCGCATCGCGGTCGAGGTCGGCGTCGTGCTCGAGGACGACCCGCTCGACGACGTCTCGGCCGAGGTCGTCGACGAGAAGGGCCGCAAGGGCGTCGAGACGGGCGTCGACAAGGACGAGGAGGGCGAGGTGCACTTGCAGGCCGTCATTGCGAGCGCGAATGCCTACGTCTCGCGGGCCGGCGCGAGCGGGAAGAAGCACGCGCAGGCGTACATCCCGACGAGGACGAGCACCGAGATTCCCGACGAGGAGTACAACGCGCTGTACAAGCCGGGCTATGTCGACCCGTTTTCCTACATCCGCTTCTCGGACCAGGTGCGTCTCTGCTCCTTCTCCCTTTCTTTCCCTTCGAGCGAGACTAACGAGAACGCGCGCAGGTCGAGGACTGCATCAAGGGCGCGGTCAACTACACCATGGACGAGGACGACGAGGACTGGCTCGAGGACTTTAACGCCCAGTTTCTCCCCGGCGCCAAGCCTCGACGAACATTCACTTCGGCAGCAGGCGAGGACGGCGACGGGTCGACGCCATCCGGACGAGGCGCGCGCAACAAGGGCAAGGGCGTTGCTGCCACGGCGATTCCTGAAGAGGCGGAGGCGACCGGACTGGCCGGGCTGCCGAATCCGACGGAGGCGCTGAGCGAGGACGACTTTGAGCTGCTGATGGAGGTGTTCGAGCTCGTCACGGACCAGAAGGCGCCGATGGCTCACGTCGTGCGTTTGCCCTTTTCTTCCCTCTTTCTCCTCCCACCGCTCACCTTCTCTCACCCTCGAACAGAACGTCAACCTCCTTCCCTCACTCGACGACTTCGACCCAGAGCTCCTCGACCCGCTCAAGCCGCACCTCTCCTCCCTCCGCCCCTACGCCTCCTCCGTCTACCCGCACTGGCGCTCCCGCCGCGTCGCACGGGGCGGCAAGCCCGTCATCCCGCAGCTCGACTACGACGAGTCGAACGAGAACAACCCCTACGTCTGCTTCCGGCGGCGCGAGCTCAAGACGTCGCGCAAGACCCGGAGGAGCGACCAGCAGAACCTCGAGCGCCTGATCCGGCTCCGCAACGACCTCTTTGCGGCGCATGCCTTGATGCTCAAGGTGCAGGAGCGCGAGCGGCTCAAGCTCGACGCGATCCAGGTCGAGAGGAGGGTGTTTGACGGGAGGTGCGAGGTCAGGGAGCTGAAGAGGCGGTTGAACGAGCCGGATGGGGACGAGGAGCTGCTGATCAGTCGGAGGGAGAAGAAGCGTCGGAGGGAGGATGCCGCTGCTGGGTGCGTTTTCTTCTTCCCTTGCCCTCCTTCCTGCGGACCCTTTCTGACCCCGCTCGTTCGAGCTCAGCCCCCTCCGCCTCTCTCTGCGCAAGCCCGACCCGTCCAACCTCTCGCCCGCCGCGCTCGTCGTCCCGCTCGAGGAGCTCCAGGCGCGCAAGCACCGCAACGAGGCGATCGCGAAGCAGATCGAGCGCGACCTCGGCCGGAAGAAGCAGGGCGACCAGCTCTGGGACGACTGGACCGACTCGTCCTACCTCGCGCGTCCTCCTCCGACTCCCGCACGCTTCTGGCGCGCGGTCGAGCCCGTGCCGCACTCGGTGCCGTTCAACGGCCCGGCGGGCAAGCGCGAGGCGCTCGGGTTCGCGACGGGGTACCAGGTCCCGCTCGGGCGGGTGCGGCCGAGCTTCCGCAAGCGCGTTGGACGAGGAGGGCGGGTGCTGCTCGACCGGATCGGGATGGGGAGGGAAAACGGCGAGGCGCCACCACCGCCGAGGCGGAGGCGGTTGCTTCCGCCGGACGAGGACGGCACGGACGAGGAGGAGCAGGAGGAGGAGGAGGACGAGTGGCTCGTCGCGCGCCGGGCGGAGCGGTTCAAGTACGACACGGACGTCGCGCTCGACTTCCCGACCGCGGACGACCCGGTCCTGATCGACGACTTTGACCTGCCGTACCTCCTCCGCCGCATCGCGCTCCTCAAGCAGGCCGACATGGACGCCCTCGCCGTCGACTCGGCCTACCTCGACGCCGCGTTCGCGTTCGTCGCCGCCGACCCGGACAAGAACCAGCCGCCGCCGACCGTTGTCGGTCGACCACCGGCACGGCAGCCGCTCCAGATGGCGCCAGCGCAAGCAGCGGCGGCGACGGTTCCGCCTGGAGCAGGGACGGCCGCGCAGGTTGTCCAGCCCGGGACGCCGACGCCGGGCCAGCCGGGCCCGCCGAACGCGGCGGCGTACGCGCAAGCTCAGCAGCAACTCGCGGCTCAGCAGGCGCTCCGGGTCGCGCAGCAGCAGGCTGCGATGCAGAAGCAGCGTGCTGCCCTTGCTGCTGCTGCCGCTGCCGGCGGAGGAGGAGCAGCAGGCGAGATGCGCCGCACGCCGAGCTCAAACCAGACCTCGCCCGTGCAGCAGCCGCCTCTGCAGCCGCTCCCGAACGGCGCAAGCGCCAGCCCGGCGGCGCAGTACCAGCTGCCGGGGGCGTTCCCGCCGCAACAAGGCTCGCCGCACGCGGCCTCTTCCGCCGGCGGGATGGCGCTCGGCCCGCCGCCTCCGCGCCCGAACGGCCTTCCTGCTGGCTCGCCTCAGCCGCAGGCGCAGCAGCTCCATCTCTCCCAGCAGCAGCTCGTCAACGGCGCGAACGGCCTCCCGGCGACTTCGCGCCTCTCCGCCCCGCCGTACTCGAACAACCCCGCCCTCGCCCTCGCGCTCCAAGCGCAAGCGCAAGCTCTCGCCGCGCAAGCGCACCAGAACGGTGGCTCGCCCGTCGCGCTCGCGGCGCAGCTGCAGCGCCCGATGAGCGCGAACGGCATGCCCGTCCCCGTCGTCCCCGTGCCGGGCATGCCTCCCTCCCGCCCGACCTCGGCCGCCGGCGCGGTCGGGCACTCGCCACACATGGGCGGTGTCGGCGGCGGGCTTCCTCTGCCCCCGGGCGCGATCGTCGGCTCGTCGCCCACCGCGAGTATGGGCGGGCTCAGGCCCGGCCCGACGCCGCCGCCACCTGGGGCGGGGATGAAGAGGGCGAGCCCGCTACCTCCCGGGGCGACGAGCGCGCAGCAGTTGCAGCAGCAGCAGCAGCAGTATGCGGCGGCGATGGCGCAGCAGTACGGCGGGTTCGTCGCGCAGGGCTGAGGTGTTCTTCTCCTCCTCCTTCTCCCCTTTCGCCTCCCTCTCCTCTCCTCCTCGTTGTGCACACACTCCACTCCCCACTCCGCTCCTCCTACCCCCTCGACGTCGAATAAAGCCTTTTCTTCAGTGATTCTCCATTTTCCCTCCCCTCCGGTTTTTCTAGCAGCAAGATGAAACAGCAGTTGTACTTGTACCCCTCCTTCTGTGCGCCCTGGTGGAAAGCAAGAGGGCGAGGAAAAACAGGGAGAAAAGACACGGTCGACGCGTCCTCGTCGCGAGCGAGTCCCTCCGCCAAACAAGGAGGAGAAGCTCCTCCCCTCGTCTCTCTCGCCGCCGCACACCCCACGAGCAAGGCATCACAGCATGCTCAGCGACATCTCGAACCGCGCACAGTCTGCGGCTGTCCCGCCCGGCCCTCCCAAGGCGCTCTCCGCCGTGTCGTCGTCCGCGCCAAACAACCTCAAGCGGGCGCTTCCCTCGTCCGAGGCTGACGCTCTGCCGTCCAACAAGCTCGTCAAACGCACTCTCGGTGCGTCTCTCTCCCTCCTTCGTACCCACCGACATCGCTGACCCTCTCCCGTCGATAGCCTCCTCGTCCACTTCGTCCTCGTCCTCGCCCGCGCCGTCTTCGCCCTTCTTCCGCAACTCGCGCCTCGACGCCTTCAACGCCCCCTCTTCGCCGTCCCACCTCGGAGGCGGGTCGAGCAAGTCGTCCCTCCCGCCGTCGTCGCCTTCTTTCCTCCGCCTCGGCGCGCTCCCTCCGCTCGACGCCTTCGAGCTCCCTGCTTCCGTCCTCGACGCCGAGGAGGAGCAGGAGCTCGAGGTTCCCTCCTCCGCTCAGCCGCAGCCGGAGAAGCAGGAGAAGGACCGCGCAAAGGCCCGCTCGGCCATCGTCCTCGCCGACGCAGCGGACCTCGACCTCCCGCGCGTGCTGCACCTCGAGCGCGGCACGGTGCTCTACTTTGGCCGCAAGGCGAAGAAGGCAATTCCGCGCCCTAGCGCCTTGGCCGGGAGCCCGAGCAAGAAGACCTACATCCCGGTCTTGCTCCCCAAGTCGGCGAAGAACGCGTCGAGGTTGCATGCTTCGGCGCGCATTCTTCGCGCGGCAACGGAGGAGGAGGAGCGCGACGGCAAGGCGACGGTCGAGCTGAGGGTCACGGGCATGAACGGCCTCAAGGTCGACGGCAAGCTGTTCCGCAAGGGCGACACGCCGCGCTGGACGGTCAAGCCGGGCAAGCGCCTCGAGCTCGCGTTCTGGGGCTGCCCGAGGATGGAGCTCGTCGTCGCTGAGAGCGAGGTTAGCCTCGACAGCGAGGTGAGCAGCGACGACGACGAGCTCGCGGACGACCTGGTTTCGTCTGCTTCGGACCGCGAGAGCGACGAGGACGCCGTCGAGGCGCGCTCGAACGCTACTCGGGGTCGCGCTTCCTCGCCCGCCTACTCCCTCCTCTCTGACACCGGTCTCTCGCCCCTCCTCCCCTCCGCCGCTCTCCCCTCCGCCCCCCTCCTCTCTTCTTCCTCTTCTCCCGGTCCTCGCGCCTCGCCCTTCTCCTCCTCAGCCACAACCGCGCTCGCCACCTCCCTCGTCTCCTCCCTCAACCTCGACCTCCCCGGCCTCATCGCCTCCGCGATCGTCTTCCATCCCCGCGCGACCGTCGCCGTGGACGAGGTGATCCGCGCGCTCCTGCGCGAGACGGGCGGGATGTGGAAGGTTCTTGGCGCGGAGGCGGAGGACGAGGAGACGCTCGAGCGGCTGAGGGACAGCCAGGAGGGCGAGGACCGCGCGGTCGCGGCGTGGAGGGAGCTCGTCGCGGATGTCCTCGACGAGGAGGACATGTTCGGCCGGATCGACAACACTGGGCTCAAGGTGCGCTTTCTCCCTTCCCCCTCTCTTCGCGCCGTTCTGACTTGTCGTTGTTTCGCCAAACCGAACAGGACGCCGCCGGCCACCCGATCCCGCCCGCGTACTACTACATCCCGGACCAGGACGCCTCGCCCGAGCGCGTCGCGGCCCTCGAGCCGTTCGTCAAGCGCGTGCGCGGCGCGCGCGCCAAGGGCGGCGTGCGGTACTTCTGGGCCAAGCCGAGCCTGAAGAAGAACCGGTGAGCGGGCGGCGAAGTGGACCGTTGCGGTGTTACGAGGTGTTCTTGTGTGTGTGTACAGGCTTCTTGTCTTGCATTTCTGTTCCTTTCGGCCCCTTTTGTTGGGGGACGGGAGGAAGAGGAGGGAGAGCAGAACAGGGATGGCTTTCACTCACTTCCCGACGTTCCTTCTGAGGTCTCTTCCGCCCTCTCGCCGTACTCGCATGCACGGTGAGGCGCTGCGACGGCCAGCTTGCAAAGGGAAGAGCCGTCAGCGCCGGTTCAGGGCGAACGGAAAGGAGGAAGAAAAGCGAGGTCGACCTCGTCTAGTCCGCGTCTTGCTCAGGCAACCGCCAGATGCAGCCCGCAGATACCATACTGAGCACTCTCGAGCTCTACGATGCGAGTGCTTGGGCGAGAGACGCTCATCAGTTGATGAGGGACTTCGCGGGGGGGTGAGCTTGGGCGAGCTTCGCCTCCACCGCCTCACTCGCTCCACACTCGCCTCGACTGTCCACCCACCGCTACAGCTCCCGAGCATGTCGACCGCTGCACAGGCACCCGTGGCCAGCACCTCGGCCGCCACCCTCGAGGCCAAGAAGCAGCGCAAGCGCAAGCGCTCGCACGGCAAGAAGGCCTCCGCCGCCGAGACGAGCACCACCACCGACGACGCGCCTGCTCAGCCGGAGAAGCACGAGATGGAGGTGCTCGAGCCAGAGCTGCTCCCCGAGTACGCCGGCGAGGAGGACCAGGACGAGCAGGCCAGCAAGAAGGGCAAGAAGGCCAAGCGGGGCGACACCGCCGCCGCCGCCGCCGCTCCGGCGTTCGCTGTCGAGCAGGAGGCGTCCACTTCCTCCTCCAGCACGGACGCCCTCGCGCTCATGACGGGCGCGACGCCCGCGCCCGCGCCCAAGTCGAACCTCTTCTCGACGCTCGACCTGAGCGACGGCACGCGCAAGGCGCTCGACGGGATGGGGTTCAAGACGATGACGGAGGTGCAGGCGCGCACGATCCCGCCCCTGCTCGCGGGCAAGGACGTGCTCGGCGCGGCGAAGACGGGAAGCGGCAAGACGCTTGCGTTCCTCATCCCGGCGGTCGAGATGCTCAACAAGCTCAAGTTCAAGCCCCGAAACGGTGGGTTCTGTCCTCTCTATCCTCCTTTCCTCCTTGTGCTGATGCACTCGCTCCTTCGCAGGTACCGGCGCCATCGTCGTCTCCCCGACCCGCGAGCTCGCCCTCCAGATCTTCGGCGTCGCGAAGGAGCTGTGCGAGCACCACAACCAGACGTTCGCGATCGTCATGGGCGGTGCGAACCGGAAGGCGGAGGCGGAGAAGCTGGCGAAGGGCGTCAACCTCCTCATCGCCACCCCGGGACGGTTGCTGGATCACCTGCAGGTGCGTGGCCGCGCTGGCTCCTGTTCCGTATCCGCTGGCCGATACTGACTGTTGTGTCCGGCTCACTGCAGAACACCAAGGGCTTTGTCTTCAACAACCTCCGCGCGCTCATCATCGACGAGGCGGACCGGATTCTTGAGATCGGTTTCGAGGACGAGATGAGGCAGATTGTCAACCTCCTTCCCAAGGGTGCGCTCCTTTTTTTTCTGTCTTCGACAAGTCCCGCTGACCCCGCTCCTTCCGCAGAGAACCGCCAGTCGATGCTCTTCTCCGCCACCCAGACCACCAAGGTCACCGACCTCGCGCGCATGTCGCTCCGCCCCGGCCCGCTGTACATCAACGTCGACTCGGGCAAGGACACGTCGACGGCGGAGAACCTCGAGCAGGGCTACGTCGTGTGCGAGTCGGACAAGCGCTTCCTCCTCCTGTTCACCTTCCTCCGCAAGAATCTCAAGAAGAAGGTCATCGTCTTCTTCTCGTCGTGCAAGTCGGTGCAATACCACGGCGAGCTGCTCAACTACATCGACGTGCCCGTTCTCGACCTCCACGTGCGTTCTCTCCTTCCTTCCTTTCTTCCTTCTTGAACAAAGCTGACTCAGTTTTCACACACAGGGCAAGCAAAAGCAACAAAAGCGCACCAACACCTTCTTCGAGTTCTGCAACGCGCCGACGGGCATCCTCCTCTGCACGGACGTCGCCGCGCGCGGGCTCGACATCCCCAAGGTCGACTGGATCATCCAGTTCGACCCGCCCGACGACCCGCGCGACTACATCCACCGCGTCGGCCGCACGGCGCGCGCCGGCAAGCAGGGCAAGAGCCTCCTGTTCCTCCTCCCGAGCGAGCTCGGGTTCCTCAGGTTCCTCAAGGTCGCCAAGGTGCCGCTCAACGAGTACTCGTTCCCGAATGAGAAGATCGCGAACGTGCAGGGGCAGGTGCGTCGGCGTTCTCTTCCCCTCCTACCTAGTTTCGATGACTCACGGCCTCCGTCTCTTCCTCTTCTTCCCTCCCACCGCCTTCCTTTGCCACCTTCCGCCTCGCCATCCACCGCTCGCTCCTCTCCCCGCGCCGAACCCGGCCGCGCCGTCCCACAGCTGGAGAAGCTCATCTCGAAGAACTACTACCTGCACCAGTCGGCGCGGGACGGCTTCCGGGCCTACATCCAAGCCTACGCGTCCTACTCGCTCAAGACGATCTTTGACGTCACCCAGCTCGACCTCGCCAAGGTCGCGCGCGCGTTTGGGTTCTCGACGCCGCCGAGCGTTAACATCAACGTCGGCCGGAGCGTCAAGGGGAAGAAGAAGCGCCAGGACCACCACGGGGCCGGTGGGAGCGATGAGAGTGGGAGTGAGGAGGAGAGCGAGGACGAGGAGGAGAGCGCAAGGGAAAGGAGGGCCAAGATGGCGAGGCGGGGAGGGGGCAACGATCGGAGGAGGAAGGAGGTCGAGGGCGAGAGGCGGCAGGGGAAGGACTTTTACCGCCAGGACGGGCGCGGGAAGTTCCAGGGCGGCGGCGGTGGGACGCAGTGGAGTCGGTGAGCGCGGTGGGCTTTTTGAGTGCCCGGTTTGTAGCTGTACCCCCCTTGCCCCTCCTTACCTGGTTGTTCTGCCCTCTGCATCTCTCGTTGTAATATCCGCATTGCTGGATCTACCTTGGCGCGGCTCCGTGTTGTGGCGAGCAAAGACGCAGTCGCCAGCGGAAAGAGCTAAGGGAGGCAGACAGGAAGAGAAAACCAGTTGCGCCGCTTCCGCGCCCGCTTGCTGCCCCGTGGTCTGTCCCAGCATGGTCATCCACTTGCAGGAGAGCCCTAGGCGGGTTACGACCGCCACCGGGCGCGTCTGGGCGGTGGCAGAAGCATGATTTTTTCTTTCCTTGATCCTGCGTTTCTTCTTCTCCTCGCTTCTGCCCCGCTCCGCTCTCTCTTCTCCCCTGAGCGACTCGGCAGGAGTCTCATCGACCGGCGCTCTTGGCTCGCGTGTTGGCAACTCGACCGTGGTCTCCAGTGCCTCCCTCTCCGTTGGTCCTCCTCTTTCCTACATACGAGCGCGACTCAAAGTCCCCTTCGTCTCGCCGCCTCTCCACGTAAGAACACGGCTGGGACGCATAAGTCGACAGTGGAGACCAAGGAAGAGGACGCGAGCGTATCCGGTTTTCTGTCTCTCGCCTCCTGGCGTCGATGCGCTGCAACGCACCACGAGACGAAACACGGCGTGCATCAAACGCTTCACGGGTCGTTCTTTTTGCTTCTGAAGACTTGCACAGTGGGGCGGAGCAAGGGTCCGGAGACGCAAGAGCCCACAGAAAAGAGCGAGTGACGGCTTGCTCAACCTGCAGTGTTCTTACGGCAAGGCTTCGACCGCCGAGTGGGCGAGGCTCGGGAGGAAAGCCTGAGGGCGAAGAAACGGAGCGGCGGACGAGCGAGGAAGTCGGAATAGGGGGGGCGATTGAGGAAGAAACCGACCGCGAGAACAGGCACGGCTGTTCTCCGGGCCAGACGCAGGGTTCCCAGCCGTGCGGGCCGTCAGGTGAAGGTGGGGGCTGGCGAGGGACGGGGAGGGCGTTGCGACGGCTCCTCCCCGGGGGTTTTCCTCTTCCCGAGAGTGAGCGCCGGCGGACGCAGACAGGGAGAGAAGCGGGACATACAGCCAGCGTGAAAGTGACAAGGGAAGACGGACGGTCTCGTTCCGGCAAGAAGAACGGAATTGGCTACAGACGTAAGAACGGGTACGGGCACAGCAAGGGAACAGCAGAGGACGGCGATACGAAATTCGGCTCTTCTGGGGCGCTGAAAGGCGGAAGAGGGGTGCAGCGGAGGAGTGAAAGAGGGGAGGGGAAGAAGGAGGAGGAAGACGGGGCAAAAACCGTAAGATCATCCCTGCATCTGAACGTAGGAAGAGGGGAAAATCCCCTCCCGCCCGTTGAGAGCGCCGCGGTACCAGTCGTCCGAGACTGTGCGTCTCGGCGGGAATCGCCAATCAGTCCCAGCTTGCAAAGGAAGGTAGGAAAGGGGAAGAGGAAAACCGAGCGACGCACCAATCTCCAGCACCTCGATCCTGTCCCCTTCGCTGAAGCTCAAGTCCTCGGCCTGTCCCGCCTCGAAGTCGTACAGCGCGACGGCGGTTCCGACGCCTCGGGGCTTAACCGGCGGTGGGGCGGGGCGCGAGGCTGCCGGGGCAGCGGGGGGAGCGGCGGCCGCGGCGGAAGAGGAAGAGGACTGGGCAAAGAGGTGCGAGAGGTGAGGCCGCGAGGCGAAGTACTCGTCGAGGAGGGCGAAGAAGGCGTCTTTCTCGGCTTGGGGCATGTTGACGAAGACGCTCCCGCCTCCTCCTGCTCCCGATCCTGCGCCGCCCGCTCGCGGTGCTGCCGACCCGACGCTCGCCCCGCTCGTGGCTCGTCCACGCCCAGGAGGAGGCGGCGGTCCGCCCGTGCGGGTCGGCGGCGGCGGGGGAGGGGCCGAGTAGGCAGACGAGGGCGAGGAAAGGCCGGGCGAGTCGGGCGCGGCGCCGTCAGCGGAGGTGGGTTTCTTGCCGCCGATGGGGTACTTGGAGTCTACTTTGTCAAAGGCTTTGGTGGCGTGGGAGCGGCCTTGTTCTGCGAGAGCGCGGGCTGTGGGAGGGAGAGGGAAGTGGGGGAAGAGGGAGGAGTGGTCAGCGAGGGAGGCGTGCAGGAGAAGCGAGAGTTGATCAGTGGGGTTGTCGAGGGTGATGAAGACGGTGGAGGGGAGTTTGAAGGTGCAGGAGGGCTGGTGCGGTGAGGGAGGATGACGCCGAGGAAGGCGAGGCAGCACCTTGGGCGAACGCTCCCTTGGCTGACCCGCTGCACGGCGAGGATCAGTCAGTCAATACGAGGTGGTGTAGTGGGAGATGAGGACTTGCAACTTGTCCATCTCGAGATGACGACGAAGTGAAGGCTGATCCAGGACAAGGCAGCGAGACGACGGTGATGAACCGGGTTGACCTCCGTCCGCACTCGTACTCGCTCACACACGGTCCGGAGAGCCATGCCGCGCCAACTCGTCGTCCTCCGCTCCACCCTGCGCTCCTCTTGCTCCTCGTCGTCCTCGACTCCTCGCCTGGTCTTCACCGCCTCGTCCCTCCGCAACCTCGCGACTTCCGCATCTCCCAAGCCCTCGTCGACTCCTCAGCAGCACCCGTACCTCTCCCAGCTCCACCAGCAGGGCACAGACACCTCCCCCGGCTCCTCCCCCTCCTCCGCTGGGCCCTTCCCGCTCCCCTCCGCCGCAGACGCCGCCGCCCGCGCTGCCCGCATCGAGTCCACCTCGCGCAAGTGGAAGCAGCTCAACACCGCCTCAAAGGTCGGCGTCGTCGCAACCCAGTCCGCCAGCTTCGTCGTCGTCCTCGCCGGCGCGGGCCTGTTCGTCCTCGTCGTCTACGCCGTCGGGAGCGAGCTCTTCAGCGAGGCGAGCCCGACCAGGGTTTTTGAGGACTGCGTCGAACGCGTCCGCGCCGACCCCGAGGCACGTGTTCTCTCTTTCTCCCCTCTCTCCCTTCCCTTCCTCACTCACGCTGTCCTTTCACCCTCAGCTCCAAACCCTCCTCCTCCCGCCCCTCATCTTCCACGGCACCTCGACGGGCACGCGCGCGCGCTCGCGGCGCATCTCGCACTCCTACTCTGTCGACCCGTCCACCGGGACGGAGACGCTCTTCGTGCGCTTCTGGGTCGAGGGGCTCGACCCGTCCCTGCCCAACGGCGGGAGGGACGAGAGCTGGATGGACTGGGCGAAGCGATGGGTCTCGCCTTTGATCTGGGACAGCGCGGCAGAGCCGGGGGCGTACCACCCGCAGCTGGATGCGGACAAGGAGGCGGCGCGGCGGGAGCGGGAGGAGGCTGCGCGGGCGGCGGAGGAGGAGCAGAGAAGGAGGAAGACCTGGGGAGGGTGGATTGCTAGCAGCGTGAGCGGCGCGGCGAGCGCGGCAGTGGGGGGCGTGTGGGGCGGGAAGAGCGGGCTGAGGGGCCGGAGGGCCGAGGGCGAGGAGGGCCCGGGGCTGTTCAGGCGGCAGAGGAAGCCTAGGGCGGGCGAGTTCAGCACGGGGGAAGTCGTCGCCGAGTTGGAGAAGGTGCGTCGTCTCGAGGGTTCTCCTTTTCTTCCGAGACGATGCTCGTCCAGGTAGAATCCAACCTGACGTCCTCCGAGATCCACAGGACCGCCAAACTGGACATTTCATCTACAAGCAACTCTTCGTCGCCATCCCCGGTCAGTCTCCTCTTCTCTCCTCCCTGTTCTCCCTCCCCCTCTCCTCCCCCTCCTTTTCTTCCTCCCGCCTACCCTTCTCCCCCTTTCGCCTCGCCCGCTCATTCACGCCCGCTCGCCCGCCCGCACAGACACCCGCCACCCCTCGTACTACCGCCACAACATCAACACCACGACCGTCCTCCCGCCCGAGGAGGGCGAGGGCAAGGGGATGGACCGGCTCCGGTTCTGGGCGAGGACGAAGACGGTGTAGAGCGTTTGGTGGGGACGGAGAGGGGAGTAGCATACGCCGCTTCGCCTCTACTGCAGGAAGGAGAGCGAGAAGAACGCCAGGAGAAGAAAAGGAGGAAAATGCTCGTTTCGCCTCTGCCCACGCCGCGCGCGCGCGGGAACGCTTCTCTAGCGAGTTAGTACGTCCGTACGACGTCTTTCTGAGCGCTTCCTCGAGCGGGGAGTAAAAACCTCGACGCGTTCCCACTCTCGCGTCGCAGAGCGCGTCGCCCTCCCCCCCTTCTCCCGCTCTTCCACCGCTCTCTCCACCCCCGCCGGTCTCTGGCAGACCGCGCCCCGTCGCCCTCACACACCCGTCGACCCCCTCCCATCCTTCTGCGGGCGCTCCACGACCGCGAACCGGCTTCATCGCCCGCACCGCTCGAGGCTTCATCTCGAGAGCCGATTCCGCCTCAGAACCGCAACAAGGACCGCCTGCGCGTCCGCGCACCCGCACTACACCCAGTACACGACACGATGGCCCGCCAGGCTGCCGCTGCGAAGCCGGCCGCGAAAGGCAAGGCCAAGGGCAAGGGCAGTGCCGACAAGAGCGAGGGCAAGAGCAAGCCCAAGGCGAAGGCCGCGCCGAGGAAGAAGAAGGTGCGGTGCCTCCGTTTCTCCTTGTCGCTCTCAGGCTGATTTGCTGACTCACACGCTCACGTCTTGCCCGTCCGCTTCGACCCCACCCGCACCCCTCCGTTCTTGCTGCATTTGCGCAGGCCGACACCGACGACGAGGACGAGGTCGAGGACGAAGAGGAGGAGGAGTCTGACGAGGAGGAGGAAGAGGATGAGGAAGAAGAAGAGGACGATGAGGAGGACGAGGACGATGCCGAGGAGGAGGAGGACGAGAACAAGGTGCGCTAGCTACGGCGCTTTTCCCTCTCTCCACACGTCTGTCTCTCTTCAGCCACGTTCTGACCCTGCCGTCTGTACGAGCAGCCCGGCGCGACCAAGTCCCGCAAGTCCACGGGCGGCAAGAAGAAGGGCGCGAGCGAGGCGCTCGACACGACCCTGCCGCCGATGACCAACATCACCGACATCTTCGAGGACCTGACCGCCGGCTTCGCCGACGACCTCGCCAAGCTGTTCCAGAAGCTCGACCGGCCGCTGCGCGTCGCGACCATGTGCTCCGGCACCGAGGCGCCCATCCTCGCGCTCGGGCTCCTCTTCCGCCAGCTCGAGCTGCAGAAGGGCGTCCAGGCCAAGGTCAAGCACATCTTCTCGGCCGAGATCGAGCCGTTCAAGCAGGCGTACATCGAGCGCAACTTTGCCCCGCCCCTCCTCTTCCGCGACGTCACCGAGCTCCCGAACGACAAGGCGCGCACGGCGTACGGTGCGCTCGTCGATGTCCCCGGAGACGCCGACATTCTGTGCGTTCTCGTTCTCTTTTTCTCTTCTCGAAACCGAAGGGGAAACTGACTTTTCTCGCTCGATTCCTCTTCCTCCTGCGCAGCATTGCCGGCACGTCGTGCGTCGACTACTCGAACCTCAACCGCCTCAAGAAGGGCATCATGGACGGCGGCGAGTCGAGTACGTCCCGCATTTTCCTCACCCTTTCTACCCTACCGGAGACTGACCCCTCCCTTGCTCTCCAGGCCGCACCTTCTGGGGCATGCTCCAGTGGGTCAACAAGCACCGCCCGCCCATCGTCATCCTCGAGAACGTCAAGGGCGCGCCCTGGGACGCCGGCATCGACGCGTTCGCGGACATCGGCTACCACGCAACGTGGGAGAGCTTCGACACGAAGAAGTACTACATCCCGCACACCCGCATGCGTGGATGTACGTGGATTCCCTTGACGGATCCCCTCTCCAGCACTGCTGACGCTTTCCCTCGGCCCCGCAGACCTCGTCGCTTTCCCCAAGCAGAGCCGCAAGAAGAGCGCCGAGGAGTTCTTCCAGGGCAAGAACGAGCGCAAGGGCCCCTCGGCCATGCAGATGGGCGAGATGTGGAAGGACCGCGTCGCGGCCGCGACCCGGCCCGCGTCGGCGCCGTGCGAGGCCTTCCTGCTCGACTCGGACGACCCGCGCATCCACCGCGCGCGCCTCGAGCTGTCCGAGGTGCGCCTGAACCGCGACGGCTCGAGCCGCGCGCCGACGGACTGGATCCGCTGCCAGGACCGCCACGCTTTGGCGCGCCACCAGGAGAAGCTCGGCGACCAGCGGCCCTTGACCGACTGGCAGGAGGCGGGCGGGAAGCCCAACCTCCCCGACGGGGCGTGGCAGGACTGGGCCGAGGCGCAGACGGAGCGCGTGCTCGACCTCATGGACATCTCCTACCTCCGCAAGGCCGCCGAGGGCGTCGACATCAGTGCGTTTTCTTTTCCCTTTCCTCGCCTTTCTTCGAGCGTTCACTGAATCTCCTCTCTTCCTTCTCCAGCCTACAAGTCCGCCATCTGGAACCTTTCTCAGAACGTCGACCGCACCACGACTTCCAAGCTCTACGGCATCACCCCCGTAAGCTGGCTTTTCCCCTCCCCTTTCCTGCCCTTTTCCCCCGCTCATCCTTTCCTTCCGCAGTGCCTCACTCCCAACATGATCCCGTACCTCACCTCTCGCGGCGGTCCCGTCGTCGGCGCCGAAGCACTTGCTCTCCAAGGTCTCCCCATCGACGAGCTCATCCTCACCCGTGAGAACACGGATCAGCTCGCCGACCTCGCCGGTAACGCCATGTCCTCGACCGTCGTCGGTACGGCGATCGCCGCCGCGCTCGTCATCGCCGGCCAGACTCTCCTCGACCGCAAGTACGACGACGACGAGGAGGACGCCGAGATGAAGAACTCGAAGGCTGTCACCGACGAGGACCTCGAAGCCCGCTTCCGTGGCTCGGACCGTCTCGCCGACCACCCGGTCGACCTCGCGTCCGTCAAGCCGACGCCCGCCGACCTGCTCGAGCGCGCGCTCCGCTCGGCCCGCAAGTGCGCTTGCGAGGGCCTCAACGACACCGCCAAGCGCGGCATCGTCAAGTGCACCTCCTGCGGCCACTCGTCGTGCGGCGCGCACGCCGGCAAGCCCGAGCACAACTACCAGGCGGACGACTCACCGCGCGATCCGCCGGCGCAGTTCGAGGCCGAGATCAAGGAGTTCCTCCCGATGCGCCTGACCGTGCCCGGCTTCGACCGCAAGGCGCTCGAGGCGCTCGTCGAGCCGACCAAGGCGCGCGGCGCCAAGTTCGACAAGGCGCTGATCAAGGAGTACCTCGACATCATCACCGACGCGGTCGGCGGCGCCGAGTTCCACTTCCGCAAGGCCGACCGCCGCGAGGTGTGGGTCGCCGTCTACGACGCGAAGAAGGCTAGGCTCGAGCTCCACTTTGAGAAGACGGGCCCCGAGTGGCGCCTGTTCGCGGACGCTCCGGCCGAGGTGCGCTTTCTTTCTCTCCCTCACTCGAGGTCGACTTGTCCCGACTCTTCATCCGTCTCGTGCAGCTCTCCACGCTCAGCGACATCCGTCGCGTGCTCAAGCACCCGATCGCGCACATCAAGCTCGCCGCCGACGCGACCGAGATCCTCGACGGCAAGTGGCAGCTCAAGCTCCCGCTCTCGGGCAACTCGGCCACGCTCGACTTCGACTACTCCGGCGGCGACTTTGTGCCGTCGTGGCGTGCCTCGCTCGAGCTTGTCGACTTCGTCAACGAGAAGCGCCCGTCGCAGATCAAGGTCAGCGTCGGCGGCGATGCCAAGCTTGTGCGTTTCTGTTCTCCACACCTCTCCCTGTTCCTCTCTCTTACGCATGCCCCCCACTTGTAGCTCGGTCGCCAGCTCGACGGCACCTACGTCCTCGAGTCGAAGTGCGGGACCGCAACCAACAACCTGTACCGCCGCACCGAGCCGGCGGAGGAGACGCCGCTCTACTTCTTCCTCGACCCGTCGCCGTGGATGCAAGAAGCCCACGACTCGTTCGTCTTCGCCGAGACCTGCGATCGCGTCGACACCCGCGCCGTCCTTGCCACGCTTCCGCCGTCCTGGCGCCCGCCCACCAGCGTCGACAAGGCCGAGCGCGTCAAGAGCTCGAACATCACCATCCCCGCCGCCTGGGCTCAGCTCGACGCCGCTCACATCGCGGCCGGCGGCATCAACGTCGGCGAGTCGTCGAGCTTCGCGACGATCAAGACGGGCTTCGAGCTCGCCGTCGAGAAGGAGAAGTGCTCGCACGCCGAGGAGCTCCTCGTCGCCAAGGTCCCGCTCGCGCAGGCCCCGTCCAAGCTCTGGGCCAACGAGCACTGGCACGACGTCAACCTCCAGCACGAGGGGCCCGAGGTCTTCTCCAAGCTCGCCTGGATGGTCTCGCGCATCCCCGAGTGGCAGAACCTCACCGAGTGGCAGAGCGTCGAGAAGTCGGTACGCTTCTGCTTCGTCTTGCCTCTGACCTCGGGCGATATTGATTCGCTCGCTTCTCGCAGACCATTCCCAAGCACCTCTGCGAGTCTTGCGCTCCCGCCATGCCCGATGCGACCTGGGTCCGTCAACTCTACCTCCGCAAGCAAGGGGGCGGCGAGAAGTGGGTGCCGAAGGTCGCGGCGCGCGAGGACGGCCTGCAGTCGGCCAAGTACGAGAACGTATGTTGCGCCTTCTTTCTTCTACCACCGCCTCCGAGCTCCGCTCAAACGATCTCCTCCTGCAGCTCCTCAAGGACCGCCCGTCGCCGTTGGTCGTCCACACTCGCCAGAAGGACAAGCAGTTCGAGCTCCGCATCGGCCTCAACATCGTCAGCCTCGCGCACCGCGCGCTCGCCCAGCTCCCGTCTACCGTCGGCTCGCTCCACAAGCGGAAGGCCCCGACGCTCGAGTGGCGCCTCAAGACGTCGAGCAACGTCGAGGTTGGCCGCGACCTGAGCCGCGAGTTCACGCTCCGCTCGAACCGCGGCGACCCCGAGGCGAAGAACCCGGTGCGGTTCAAGAAGTACGAGCTGCGCAAGGAGCAGCTCCGCTCGCTGCACTGGATGATCGAGCAGGAGAAGAACCCCAAGCCGTGGATCGAGGAGGAGGTCGCCGAGGCGGGTCTTTCTCAGCTCGGCTGGCACGCCGAGGTCAAGGCGCAGCGCGAGGTCTACATCCGTGGTGGTGTCGTCGCCGATGCTGGTACGCCCTCATCCCTTTTCAGCCTCCGACTTGTGCTGATTTCTTCCTCGGGTCACAGTCGGTTACGGAAAGACCGCCATCACTCTCGGTCTCCTCGCCGCCCGCCACAAGAAGGACGGCGAGTTCGAGGAAGAGGACGACCGCGTGGCCGTCAAGGCTACCCTCGTTGTCGTCCCGCCGGTTCGTTCAGAAGTCACCGCTTGATTCCTTCCTTCCTTTCTGACACGTATCGTGCACAGCATCTCGTCAAGCAGTGGGCGGGCGAGGTCAAGAAGTTCACCCAGCCGGCTCTCGACGTCCTCACCGTCAGCAGCATGGCGGACCTCAAGAAGAAGACGATCGAGCAGTTCCAGGAGGCCGATATCGTGATTTGCAGCGAGACGGTCTTCAAGTCGCCCCTCTTCTGGCCTCACCTGTGAGTCCCCGTTGGGCCTCGTCCATCGGCACTCAACTGACCACCCTCGCTCATCAGCGCCGACTTCGCGGCGAGCCCGGTCGACTGCAAGACGGACGAGAGGGCGGGCCGCTACTTCCGCTACGCCGTCGACGAGGCGCTCAAGGCTCTCGGCCGGCAAGTTGCCCGTCTGCGCGAGGAGGGCGCCAAGGTCGTCGAGCAGGAGATTGAGCAGGCTCGCTCGAACCGCAACGACAACCTCGAGCAGGAGGACATCATCCCCGACCGCAAGAAGTCGGTGCGTTACGGTTCTCGTCTCACCCGATTCGCTCAGCTCGCTGACTGTTTTCCCTTCGTCTGCAGAACAAGGCCGCCAAGGACAAGGAGAAGGCCGCGCAGGAGAAGCACGTCCCTCGCAAGCTTCCGCCCAAGCCGAAGTCGTTCGGCCGCGCCAAGAACGAGCAGGTCAACGACAAGGACTGGAAGCTCGACTCGCGCGAGGTCCGCAAGGACTGGACGCAAATGAAGTGCCCGCCTCTCGCCATGTTCTCGTGAGCCTTTCTTCCCATCTCTTCCCCTTCAGGCAGATTCTCATCCTTTCTTCGAATCGCAGGTTCGCCCGCGTCGTCGTCGACGAGTTCAGCTACACCAAGGGCAGCGCCCTCGTGGGCGTGCACTCTTGCCGTGGCCGTGCTCGCTGGATCCTCTCCGGCACGCCGCCGCTGGACGACTTCTCCCACGTCAAGTTGTGCGCCTTATCGCCTCTCCTCCGGAGCTCGACACGTTGTGACTGACGCTCTGCCTTGACAGCATCGCCAACATGCTGCACGTCGACATCGGCTGCGACGACGACAACGAGGGCAACCACGGCGCCGTCAAGACCCGCATCGACGAGCGCACCGCGGCGGAGAAGTTCCGCTCGTTCTGTGACGTGCGCACGAAGGCCTGGCATGCTCGCCGCGACGAGGTCGCCCAGAAGTGTAGGTTCTCTTCCTCCTCAACCGTTCCTTCTTCTGCCGCTGACCGTGTCGCGCTCCGCAGTCCTCGACCACTTCGCTCGGCAGAACGTCGCAGAGATCGACGAGATCCCCTTCGACACGGAGCTCATCGGCGTTCGTCTTCCTGGCGCTGAGATGGCGTTCGTTACCTTTCCCTGCTCTCTTCCCTGCCTCCTCCACTTACCGACTGGTCTTCCTCGTCTTACAGCATCTACCGCGAGCTCGAGCACCACCTGAAGGCCGTTGACCCGAACCTGCAAGTCCCGTTCTCCTTTCCTTCCTTCCTCGTCCTATCTGACCCGCACGCTCTCGTAGTGCCAAGATCGCCAAGATCAAGGCGGAGCACCAGGGAGACCGCGACAAGCGTCTTCGTGAAGCGCTCGGCAAGAGTACGACTCCCGACGAGGTGAGACGGCTTCCTCTCATTCTCTTCACCCGCCGAAGCTGACTTTCCCTCTCTCCGTTTCGTAGGCCCTCCTCAAGCGCTGCTCGCACTTCTCGCTCGACCTGCCCGAGGACAAGCTCGCCGGCGGTGAGGCGCCGGATGTCTGCAACTTCATCTTCGGCCTTCGCGAGAAGGAGCTCAAGAAGTGCGTCAAGCAGCTCAAGGACGACATCGCCGCTCTCGCCTGGATGCACCGCAAGGCTGTCGACGAGGGGTACTACCGTGCGCGCCCGAACGACAAGCAGTCTTTCCGTCAGTGGGTCGAAGAGGTCAGTTACCTTCTCTCTCCCTCTGTTTCCTCTACTCGCTGACGTCCCCGTGTCATTCCAGCTCAAGAATGGTTTCGGCGACGCTGAAGCGGACAAGACGATCCGCGAGCTGGCTGAGCTGTCCGGCATCAAGGACGGCGTGATCCTCCCGTCCAGCGAGGCCAGCATCAGCACGACCAAGGGCCGCATCAACGAGTTCCTCAAGCCCCGCGTCGAAACGGGCAAGCAGAAGCAGACCGAGGACGAGTACAACGCTGCGCACACCCTCAAGATCCGCGTCTTGACGGGCGACCTTCGTTCGCTCGCCAAGGAGCTCATGGGCCGTCACCGCTCGCTCCGCTACTTCAGGGCCGTCCAGAAGGTCATTGTCAGCAGCGACAGCGAGGCCAACACCGACCACGCCATCCTCTCCTGCTGCGGCCACGAAGGTCCCGTCGACGAGGTCCTCGCCGCCGCCAAGGGCGGCAAGTGTATCGAGAAGACGTGCCGCGCCCAGGTCCAGATGCACAACATCCTTCGTGGCGACGACCTCGGCAGTGACCGGACGTCCGGCCACTTCGGCTACAAGCTCGAGACCCTCATCACCCTCATCAAGCAGACCCCGAAGGACGACCGCGTCCTCGTCTTCGTTCAGTTCGAGGACCTCTTCCACAAGGTCCACGAGGCGCTCAGCGTCTACGGCATCCCCACAGCTACCATCACCGGCACGGCGACGGCTCAGGCCAAGACCCTCGACAACTTCCAGAACCCGAATGCGAAGGAGAAGCAGAAGGTCATGTTGCTGCTCGCGACCGACTCGTCCTCTGCCGGTGCGTGCCTCCCTTTGCCTCTTGCGAGAGCAGTTTTGACTCGTCTCCTTTCGCAGGCGCCAACCTCACGATCGCCAACCACGCCATCTTCGTCTCGCCGCTCCTCACCGACACCAAGTCCAAGTACAAGGCGTGCGTGCTTGCTCCTCCTTTTCCCCTTGTTGCTGTCCTGAGCTTGAACCCTCCTCGCCATGTGCAGCCTCTCGACGCAGGCGACCGGTCGTATCGTCCGCTACGGGCAGTCGAAGACCGCGCACCTCACCCACCTGCTCGTGCATGGCACCCTCGACATGAAGGTCTACGGCGAGCGCAACGACCTCGGCGAGGACTGCCGGAACGAGAAGGACTACTCCGACGCCATGGCCGAGTACATTGCCGCCCAGCCCAACAAGCGCGACGAGGTGGTCAACCCGCGTCGCAAGAAGACCGACGAATGGGAGCCTCTCAAGCCGTCCGCCAGCGCCTCGAAGGCCAGCGCGAAGGCCGCCAAGGAGGCGAAGAAGGCCGCTGATGAGGCTGCTGCCATCCGCCGCGATTCGAGGTACGCGGAGAAGGTCGGCCAGCCCGAGAAGTACCACGAGTACATCAAGGACCTCGGCAAGGTCAAGGGCGACGCAGCTCAGGAGGAGGCCGCCGAGGACAGCGACGCCGCCTCGCAGGAGGAGGCCAAGCCGAAAAAGGCGACGAAGGCGAAGCCCCAGGCGCGAGGCAAGAAGGCCCGCCCGCCGAAGGAGCTCGACTCGGACGCGGAGATGATTGTCGATTCGGACGACGAGCTCGTGGCGCAGTCGAGCGACTCGGACGACGAGCCCAACCTTACCGACGCCGAAACGGACTCGGACGCGGAGCCGGTGCGTCTCCTACCTCTCTACCTATCTCCTCTCCGCGCTGACTGTTGGTGTCAGTTCCAGGACAAGAAGCTGGGCGACGACGACGACTACGACATGGACCTCACCATCGACGACAGCCCGCCGCCGAAGCGCGACGTGCGTTTGCTGTTCTTCCAGTTCTTCGGAGCACTGTTGAGCCCACTACTGACACGCCCCCTCCCGCAGGCTCGCCCTCGCCGCTCGGCCGCCTCGACCGCCAAGATGGTCATCGAGTCCGACGAGGAGGAGGAGGACCAGGACGAGGATGAGGAGGAGGAGACGGGCTCGCCGACTCCATCCTCGCCGCAGCAGAAGAAGGTGCGTTGACCTCCTCGTCGCCCTTCAGCCCTCGGGACTGACCTCCTTCCCTTTTTCTGCAGCGCAAGCGCGTCATCGCCCACGACGAGGACGACAGCGACGACGAGCCGGTCGCTTCCTCGTCGAAGGCCAAGCCCTCTTCGCAGGCGAAGGGCAAGGGCAAGGACAAGGCGTCCGACAAGACCAAGTCGCCGGCATCGCCCCCCGCCAAGCGCCGCAAGTCGGTCTTCGCCGGCGTCGTGATCGACTCGCCGCCGAAGAAGAAGCAGCCGCTCAAGCCGTCGACGTCGACGTCGACCGCCGCCGCCGCCAAGCCGGCCTCGTCGTCGCAGTCGCAGTCGTCTTCGAAGGGCCCCGCCGCCTCTACCGCGACGAAGCAGCAGACGCTCGGCTCCTTCTTCAGCAAGCCTAAGGCGAAGCCTGCCGAGGCCGCTCCCGCCGCCCGTGCCCCGTCCGAGTCGTCCAGCCGCTCGTCTGTTCAGCCCACAACCGCTGAGGGAACGCCGGCCGAGACGCCCGCGACGGAGGCGGACTGCCAGCTCGGTGCCGACAAGGCGGACGAGGGGTTGTTTGAGGTTGACGACGAGGCGGAGGAGGAGAGTGCTTGAGAGGGGGTGAGGGCATCGTGCATATTGTCGGAGGTAGCGCTCTATTCCGGGTTCTCGTTCTCTCTATCCCTTCGTTTTTCCCTGTACCATCCCTTTCCTCCCTTTTCCTCCGCTCTCAACGCGTTTTCCTTTCCCCTCTCTCGTGGACTTTCGGGCTGTAACGAAGCAGTGCTCAACCTTCCCTGTGCTGTCCGAAGAGCAGAAGAAAGAGCAGCAAGACGTCGCTGATCTACCTGCGTCTCTGCTCGCTTCAACGGCATTGAGGATGCGGGCAAGGAATGATAGAAGAACCAGCAAAGCCGCCTTCTATGAGTTGCAAAAAACGAGGCTAAGGACAACCAATTGTATACGGGGCCGCGAAAAAGGGCGAAGTAAGGTGAGGGGGAGAAAGAAACAGGGAGCCTAAGCGAAGTAAGGGTAGTGAGGATGCGAAGGGGGAATAGGAGACCAGGGCGCGACACGTTCGTCTAGGCCTCGTCAGCGCGCGGCTTGAACTTGAGGCGGCACTGGTCCTTGGGGAACAGGGTCGCGATGATCTCGATCTCGTTCGACTCGGGCGTGATCTCGTGCTCCCAGTCGAGCAGGAGCGCGGCGGTGCCGAGGACCGAGGTCATGTGCATCTGGACGTAGGACTGGGCTGCGAACCGGCAGAGAATAAGGGAAAAAGGTAAGCATAGTTCGGGAGGCGACAAGTGGATTGAGGACGCGAGACGCACCGATGCACTTGTGCGCACCGGCGCCGAACACGAGCCAGTTCTTGCTGTCGCTGCCGTCGGCGTTGACGCCGCCAGGCATGAAGCGCTCAGGGATGAACTCCTCGGGGTCGGGGTAAACGGCCGGGTCGTGGAGGGACTGTAAAAGGGGAAGGATCAGCACATGGAAGAGGAAAAGAAGGGGAGGGAAAGGGCAGAAAGCAGGCCCTGCAACGCACGTTCCAGAACGAGGGGATGACCATGGTGCCCTTCGGGACGACGTAGTCGTCCGAGATGGGGAACGGCTTGCGGGTCGTGTACGGGACCATGATGACGGGCGGGCGGAAGCGGAGGACCTCCTTCGTGACGGCATTGGTGTAGGGCATCTGCTCGAGCCAGTTGAGCGACATGTGCGAGTCGAGGTCGCCAGCGCGGACGCGGTCCTGCTCCTCGCGGACCTTGCGGAAGACCTCGGGGTAGTCGGCCATGAGCTGGAAGCCGAACGTGATCGAAGAAGACATGGCGTCTGTGAAAAGGAGAGAAGTCAGGTTCAGCAAACGCCTCTCGAAAGCGAAAGAGACGAGACGCACCCTGCGAGGCAAAGATGAAGGAGAGGAGGACGAGGGCCATCTCCTTGTTGCTGAAATCGCGCGTCTTCTTCTCCATCATTTCCTCAACCCACTGGTCGAGGAGGCAGTCGGCCTCCTTGCCGGCGCGCATGGCCGCCTTCGAGTCGGCCGCAGCCTTCATGAGGTGGTTGACCGCGACTTCGCGGGCCTTGCAGGCCTTGTAGACCTTGGTCCCGGGGAAGGCGAAGGGGAAGTTGACGAGCTCGAGCGCGCGGGTGATGAGCCAGTACTTGTCCGAGATCTCCTGGACGGCAGCCTCGCCGATGTAGGTGCCGCAGAAGACCTTGAGCGAGGTCTCCATGTTGAGGTCGCGGAACTTCATCTGGTACGGCTGCGCCTTGGGGTTCGGGTCCTCGACCCAGGACTTGAAGTACTTGCGGTAGATCGTGTCCTGCATGCGGAGGTAGATCCTGGTGGAAGAGACACTGGTGAGCTCATCTGCAAAGAAGAGGGGCAACAAGGCGGACGCACTCGAGAGCCTTGGGGGTGAAAAGAGCGTTAAGTCCCTTGCGGTACTCGTTGTGAACCTTGCCGTTGAGGAAGACCCAGTTCTCCGCTGCGTGTACACCTCACGGTCAGCAAGTGCAAGCAAGAAGAGGGAAAGAGCAGGGAGAAAACGCACGGAGGAGGATCTGCTTGGCAGAGTGGATGAGGCAGGGCTCGGTCATGGTGGACGAGTTGAGGATCTTGCGGGCATAGTCGGTGGTCGAGGCGATGACGATAAAGCTGTTGCGGCGAGGGACGCGTGAGAAGGGGAGGGAGGAGGACGGAAGTCGAGACGGACATGTTGAAGACGCTGTGGAAGAGAGCGCGGTCAGATCGGATGATCCGGGAGAAGTATGCGAGAGGACGGTACGCACGAGACGGTAGCGAGCGGCGTGGCCCAGGCTGCGAATCGAGATGGCAATTGTCAGCTCGACGTGAAGAGGGGGAAGGACCAGAGGGCACGAGCCGCAAACTGACAGCGCTTGTAGCCCTCCATGGTCGGGTTGAGGGACTCGGCAAACTGGCCGATGACGGGCTGCGCGTGGATCGCTCATCAGCTAGCGTTCGGGACGAGGGGAAGCGAGCGTCCGAGGCGTGGTGCGAGCGGAGGAAGAGAGGAAGGAAGGAGAGGCTCACGATCTGCCAGTTGTGCCCGGGGAGGTGCTGCTTGCGGTACCGCCACAGCGACTGCTCGGCGATCAGGAGCGCCACCACGACAGCGACGCCCGCCGTGGCCACCGACTGGAGCGTCCACTCGAACGCGGGCAAGGTGAACGGCAGCGCGGCCGACAGCTTGTCCAGCAGGGGCGACGGCGCAGACGTCGGCGCGCTCACGTACTGGGACGACATGGCGCGTCTGGGAGGGGTCGAGCGGGGGAAAGAGGCAGAGGGAAGAGAGCGAGGGGCGGAAACAAACGAGCAGCCCAGATTCGGCGGACGGGCGCCGCTTTCTCTCCTCGCATCGCTGGCAGGCCGTACAAGCTCGGGAAAGTCTGACTGGGCTCACGCAGGACCATCGGGCGCAGACCGACGCCGTCCCAGCACATCCTCGCCACCCTCTCCTGCTCGTTCAACCTTGCCTGGCCATCGCTGGCCTTCGCGATCCCTCTCTCGAGCCCCGCATTGCTCAAAGCCCCTCTCAGGTGCAGACCGTGCCCCGAGGGCGGCGGCGATGGGCTCAGACGACAGGACGGCGTTGCGAATACAGCAGACACTTGGCAGACACGGGCGAACGGAAGAGGTACAGCAGCGAAGGAAGAGGATGGAGCGCCGGTAGAGGGCGGCGAAGGTCTTCTAGATGCGTAGAGACGTAGGGAGGGGTATTCGTGATGGGCTCAGGCGCAGCGGAACAGAAAGAGCTACAGGACGAAAAAGCGGGTCAGTATGTACTTCTCGTCTTCGTCAAACGACCACATGCTGCACTCACCACATGGTCGTTCCTACTCCGACCCGCCCTCCTGCGCAAACACGAGGTGCTGCTTGATGTCGTCCTGCGTGACCGTCGGCTTGGCGGACTGCACGGCACGTACAAAGTCGTTGTACGTCCTGCACGGTCGGCGACAGGGGACATTAGTACGCTTATCAGCGTGTCGTCGAAGCACCCTGCTCTTCTGCTCCATTCGGCTGGACAGAAGAGAGGGAGACAGCGAGCAAGACGGGAAAACGCACAGTGGCGGCTCGAGCAGCTCGTCGCTGTTGACGTCATTCCAGGTCATCTCCTTCGCGCCCGCGTCTCCCGGCGAGCACGGCGTGAGCTTGCGCGTCTTTTGCGGTGGGTCGCCAGAGTCGGGCACGGGGACTTCGACCTGTTTCGGGAGGGTGGGGTGAGTGCGGTGTCGAGAAGAGGGGAAGAAGAGGGAATTGACAGGACGGAGGAAAAGAGGAAAAGGAGGACGGAGGAGGGGAAAAGGAAGAGAGAAAGAGCGAGAGCGCACCTCCTTGAAGTGCGTCGCGCTCAGCACCTTCCGCACGGGCTGCATCAGCGCGTCGCGGACGACGACCGCCAAGTCCGAGCCCGAGTACCCCTCCGTCTTTTCGGCGAGCGCGCGGTAGTCCTGCTGCGAGAGCGTGCACGGCGTCGTGCCGATGTTGAGGTGGAACATCTTTTGCCGTGCGGCCGGGTCCGGGAGCGGGATGTAGATGCGCTTTTCAAATCTGCGAGCGCGAGTGGCCGGATGAGTGAGTACGCGGAAGGGGAAGAAGAGGAGGGAGAAAAGGGAGGCGCACCGCCGCTTGATCGCCACGTCCAGCGCCCACGGGATGTTGGTCGCTCCGAGCACGAGGACGCCCGCCTGGTCGTTGCCGACGCCGTTCATCTGGACGAGGAACTCGGTCTTGATGCGCCGCGACGCCTCGGACTCGCCCTCGCCTCGGGTCCCGCACAGCGAGTCGATCTCGTCGACGAAGATGATCGACGGGGCGTGCTCGCGGGCCATTGAGAAAAGCTGCTTGACGAGGCTGGTGAGGGAGTTCGTCAGTCAGGGGAAAAGGAGCAAGAAGAGAAGGAGAAAGACGACGCACCGCTCCGACTCTCCCATCCACTTGCTCACCAAATCCGACGAACTCACGCTGAAGAATGTGCTCTTCGCCTCCGTCGCGACCGCCTTGGCCAAGTAACTTTTACCGGTACCAGGCGGGCCGTAGAGGAGGATGCCGCGCCAGGGCGTGCGCTTGCCGGTGAAGAGGTGCGGGAACTTGATCGGGAGGATGACGGCCTCCTTGAGCGACTCCTTTGCGGCTTCGAGGCCGGCAACGTCCTCCCATCGGACGTTGGGCGTCTCGGATAGGATGGCGCCTGGCGCGGAGGGTAAAAAGTCAGATCGACTGGCAGGGGAGAAGACGGGGAGGAGACAACGCACTGGACAACCCGTCTCGCAGCTTCTTCGTCTCCGCATCATCGTCATCTCCCGGACCCTTCTTCGCCTGCGCCCCTCCGCCCCCTCCGCTAATCGCCTTGCCCTTCCCATCCGCATCCGCCTTGGCCTTTGCCTCGGTGGCCGCGATGTGGTCCTTGAGCTTCTCGGCGCGGTCGAGGTACTCCTCGACCTTGGAGCGGATCAGGTCGCGCAGCTTGGGGTTCTTCTCGTCTGTTGTCGGCGAGAGAGCGGGAGGGGGAGGAGGGAGAGGTGGGGGTCAGCCCGAGCCGATTGTGCGGGAACGAGCCAGGGAGACAAGACGCACACTTGTAGGCCATGTTGAAGTAGTCGAGCGAGTTCCTGTCATCCTCCCAAAGCCTCGGTCAGCCTGGCAGAGGCGAGAGAGGCGGGAAAGGGAGCAACGTACTTGTACAGCTTGAAGGCCTCTGCCCACTCTTGCTTGACATCTGCGTCGATGGCCTGCTTGACAATGTCGCAGGCCTTCTGCTCGTCGTAACATCCAGGCAGCACGAGAGGAGGGAGGGAAGCGGGTCAGTTCAGTGAGCGGGGGAGGAGGACCGGATGACGAGAGGGAGCGGTGGCGGCGAGAGGACGGAAGGAGCGCACGTCGAGAAAGTTGCTGTTGGCTGCCATCGTGGGCAGAACAGAGCGCGGAGGAGCGGTGGACGAGAAGCAGCCCGATTCGGTTCCGAGTTGAAGTCGGGCTGTCGCGAGCAAATGTAGTCAAATGTAGTCGAGGTAATCGCTCCCCGTGCTTTCTTTCCTTCTTGCGCCCAGAAGGGTGTGCGAGATTGCTTGGATTGCTTCGAGTAGTGTGGACAACAAAAAGAGTACGAAGGGGAGAGAACACCGCTAGATCACCAAGAAAAGAGGACGACGACAGTGAGGAAAAAGCGAAGGAAGGAGTGGTACAGTCCGCTGGATGGAGGCGGAGAGAGTGTCTGTGAGAGCTATGCGAGTGGGAGAGAGTATGAGGAAGGGTGATGGGGAGAGACGGCCAGAGAGAGTTGCGAAAGAAAAAGAAAACGGGTCGGCCTTCTTCTTCAAGCCTCGCCGCGCACGTCGCTCGTCGCGGCGATGACCTTGGGCTTGGGCGGCTCCCACGTCGGCGGCAGGGCGCCGTCGGTCGACTCTGACGCGTGGAGCAGGAGCGCGAGCTTGTTCCTCGGCGCCGACGACGCCGTCGCCGGAGGGGGAGGCGCGGCCGCTTCCTCCTCGTGAACGGTCGCGAGGGAGGCGGGAGGCGCGGGACCGGGAGAGGTGCGGAGGGGAGCGGAGGTGGCGGGAAGAGGGGCGATGGGAGGAGATGCCGTGGGAGGGGCAGCGGGGCGGAGGAAGGAGGTATGCCTGCCGGGGATGTGCGGCGGCGAGTTGCGCCGAGCGGTGGTCGTCTGAGGAGCGACGAGTGGAGGAGAGTGGCTGGTTCGAGGGGCAAGGGCGGGGAAGTACGAGGCGGCGGCATGGGCGGAAGAAGGCGGCGCGAGGTACTGCTGCCCGTCCTGCTGCTGGTTCGCGCCGCACTTGCGACGGAGCGCAGCCATCACGTCCTCGTGAGACGGCCTGCGAGGCGCGCCGTCGCCGCTGGAAGAAATGGAACCGGCGGAAGAAGTCTTGGCCTTCTTGGAGGACGAGGAGGAAGAGCCGTCCGAGGCGACGGACGAGATCGAGGCGTCGCTCGTCGCGCGAGGACGCTTGCCTGTCACGGGGACGGCGTGTGGCATCGCAGGCGAGAGGAGGGCGGGCGGAGGGGAGCCGGGCGAGTAGGGAGGAGGGCCCTTGAAGGGTTGGTTCTGGTGGGCGTACAGCTGAGCGGCGGCGAGGTACTGCATGTAGTACTGCTGCATCGCGATTGAGTTGGCGGCGCGGAGCTGCTCGGCGCGGAGGAGGTCGAGGGCGGCGAGGCGCTGCAGGAGGGACCGAGGTCAGCCCGTTTTCCTCGACGAGGAAGAGGAAGAAAAGCGCACCTCGTCTTCCTTCGCCTTGGCCTGCAGGAGCAGCTTGAGCATCTCCTTGTCCTCGCCGCCCTGCTGCTTGAAGGCGGCCAAGATCGACTCCAATCCGGGCGACATGAGGGCGTCGGGAGTCGGAGACGAGTCGGGCCTCGCGGCGACCGCTTGCTCGGCGAGGGCGGCCTTGCTGGGCTGAAAGGCGGCCATCTTGCGCGGTTGTTCGTCCGTGTGAAGGTGTGCGAGGTGTCGACGTACGCCGAGGGTCTCGGGTTCGGAGTGAGGAGGAGGGCGAGAGCGCGCGGAGGTGGTGCAGCTGGGAGGACGAGGTGGTCGTGCTGGTGCGTTGGGATCGCTTCGAGTGCGAGATTTGGGTGGACTGTAGGAGCAAGAGCAAAGAGCTGCGCGCCCGCCCTCCCCCAAGCCAGGTCGACGAGCATCCAAGGTCGTCGCGAGCGCTTCTTGGCGAGGCGTCCAAATGCGTCGTCGGCGGGGGGCCTTTTTTCGCTTTTCTCGTCGCCTCGCCTGCCTCTGCACTTGCTTCGTTCGCGTTGCGCGGCTCGGCACTGGCGTTTCTCGTCTCTGGCAACGCGCTCCTGCCATCCACACATCGCCCCGTGGCGTCGAGCAAGCGCACAGGCGGTCGCCGCCAATCGTTCCCCCCCGGAATCCAGGCCTCGTCTCTCGCGCTCTCGTGGAACGCTTCGAATTCCTCCCTTCGCTCGATCGCTGCTTGGCGTCCTTCCGCCTCTGCCTCGTGCGGGCCAGCGCCACGGATGGCGCCAGACCGGCCGCACCTGCTCGAGATTGCGCTTCCCGCTTTTCTTATGTTCCCTGCCCCTCTTCGGTGTGTTCCTTGGTTAGCAGAAGACAGATCGAACACAACGGCGCGCACGCTGGGACGCCCTGTCTGCGCGCTTACAATCCTGACCGTAACCAAGCCTTCACCCGGCTCCGCATCTCTTCCTCCTCCCGAGCCTCTCTTCCTCCCTCGTCCCGATCGCGCAGCGCACCCAGCGCACCGCCCGCACCGTCCGCCCGACCCGCCTCGATGCGCCGCCTCCCATTTTCTCCCTTTCTCGCTCGTTTTCCTCTCCCAAGCCCTCCGCCTCCCCTGGGCGGCTCTGCTCGTCTCCCGCCAAGCGCGATCGGCTTCTCCTTCTCCTGCGATCGCTCTCGAAGCTTCTGCTCGTCTGGGCTCGTCCTGGGCTTGCGTACGAGAGCCGTCGAAGCGGAAGCATTCTAGGAAGGTCAGCTGGTTGGCGGGCAGAATGAGCAGCTGGAATTCATGCAGCAGCTCGACGAAGCCAGCGACTTGGGCAAGCAGATGGGGAGAAGGGACCAGCGACTTGGGCAAGCAGATGGGGAGAAGGGAAAGAAGAGGCCGCGATCAATTCGAAGCGCTCGAGGGGTGAGGGTACCGCTCGACCTTGCACCGTCGCTCCTACTCAGCCTCCCCTCTGTCTCCTCCTCGCTTCCCGCCTGGCCCGCCTGACGTTCATCCATGCCAGCCGCGCCATCCTCCTCTCCGTGAGGGACAGGTCATCCGAGCTGCTGGATTCGCTCGACGAGTCCGATTCCTCCGAGTCCGAGTCCTCCGAATCCGAGTCCGAATCCGACGACGACGACGACGACGACGACGACGACGACGACGACGACGACGAGGAACTGTCGGAGGACGACTCGCTGGACGACTCCTGCGCCGCCTCGCACGGCGTCCAGGAGAATTGCTTGCCCTCGCCGTGGAAGACCCTCTGGATCGGGAGCTTCGGCTGGCGTCGACCGCGAGGTACCGCGAGGATGGGCAGGATACCAGCGTGGAGGGTGCGGAGGTTGGGGAAGAGGCGGAGGGCGTCGAGGAAGCGGGTCTCGCCCGGACTGAGCTTGCCGCCGGAGGGGGAGACGAAGTCGTCGGACGAGAACTCGGGCCAGAACGAGCCGGCGAAGCTGACTTTGCGCAGGTGCGGTGATGAGGAGGCGAGGAGGCGGAGAGAGGTGAGCGAGAGGGAGGGGCAGTGCTGCAGGGTGAGGTCGACGACGGCGGGGAAGGTGCTGAAGATAGCACGAGGGAGGATCGTTCCCGCCTGCTCGACCGAGTCTACTACGCCGTTGTTCAGGCAGGCATCGAGGTCTTGTCCCTTGAAGACGAACGTCCGGATGCTGTTGCCGCTCAGAGTGGAGCAGAAGTCCTCGATCTCGCCCGAGGTCTCGACCTCCGGGGCGTAGAGGTGGAGGGTCTTCAGCTTGGCCACGTCGCGAGGAAGGAGCGCTGCGACGACGTCCAGCGCGGTGCCGTGCGCAAAGAGGTACAGTCGACTGGGCGAGAACGATGGTCGGGGAAGGGGAGGCTCGGGGAGGGCAGAGTGGTAGGGGAAGAAGAAGGCGAGTCGGGGGGAGGGTGCGAGGTTGTCCGCGACGGCGTTCAGGATCGAGATCGCCTTGCGGAGCACGGCCGGCCCATCGCGCCCACCAGCCGCGAGGCCTAACTCGGACAAGGGCCGGCTGGCAGACGAAAGAGCGGAGATGAGCCCATCGAGGCGAGATGAGGGCGGAATGGCAAGGTAGCAGGTCCCGACGTTGCGGCAGAGCCTGATGATGTCCTCCTGGAACTGGTACGGGTCGAGTGCACGAGATGCCGCCGAAGAGTAGGAGCCGGTCTTCGTACCGTTGTAGTTGGCAACGGCGAGTCCTATGCTGTTGAGGTGATGGACGAAGGTCCAGAGGTAGGCGTGCTCGGTGAGAGTCCGCAGAAACCAGTACGCGGCGTCGCGGTTGGAGGAAAGCCGTTTGCTGACGGTGAAGGGGTTGCGGTACAGCTGGCGCTGACCTGGCTTGAGCAGGGCGTGGCAGGTCAAGCAGATGGAGCGGAGGTTATAGGCTGGGTCTGCCCAGGGAAAGAAGACTTAGCGAAGCCGAAAGGGGACCGGAAAGGACGGCGCACCGTCGCTGCACATCGGATCGTCCGTGCGGCTAAGGTCGTACACGCACTCAACAATCATGTCGAGGAGCTCCTCGGGAAGCTTGTCGAACCTTGAGGGCGGGATCTTGCCAGCTTGAAGCGACATGACGGACTTGACATGAGGGGGAGACAGGAGGAAGGGTCAGCAAGTTGCCCAATGGCGCCGGGCGAGGTCTGTCAGCGTGTGCGCGGTGCCCCGGAAGTTCCCTACTCACCATCGGTAGCCATGCAGCCCTTCCCAGCTCGTCGTCGCTGTTCTGTCGCTTCTGCTCCTGGAGAGGTCCCTCCTCGATGCAGCAAAGCGAGGAAAGCGAGGGGCACGCCGAGACTCACCCAGTAGGCGCGATGAGGGCTTCTGATGTCGGTGGTGACCCGCAAGAGCGCAAGTGAGTGAGAGCGCACGAATGGGGAGTAACCAACTCGACGCTGCCTCAACCTCGCCGACCTGCTCCCGCTCGCCTTCTGACCGCTCACTCTTACTCCGCTTACCGCTCACGAGCTCGCTACGAGCATGGCCACGCCCGACCTGGCTCTTCCAGCGCCTGCAGACGAGCCTGATCTCCCCACCCTCGTCTCCGCCCGCCTCAAACAAGCCCGTCACCACCGCCTCAACGCCCCAAAGTCGGCCGTCGAGGCGTTCAGCGGGTCGAGGGACAGCAAGCACAAGTACCGCGAGGAGGACGAGGTCGATGACGACTGGTTCGGCGTCCAGGACGACGACGAGGCCCGCCGCTTCGTCCGGCTGAGCATCGGCAAGGTCCCGCGACGGGCGGGAACGATGATCAAGCGCCGAATGAGGGGGAAGGGAGGGAAGAAGGTCCCGGCTGTGGTGATCGAGGAGGATGACGGCCGGGAGCGGTTCGACCTCGAAGAAGACGACCGCGAGGAGGAGGGCGGCGTGCCGTTCGCGACGCAGCCTTCCGGTTCGACTTTAACCGACGAGCCGCTGCAAGCCTCCCCGTCGAGGTCGGCGGACTCGCTTGTTACCCTCGATCTGCCCGTTCGACCCGCTGGCGGGTCGGCCACTCCTTCCTCTTCCCGCTCGCAAACCCCCTACAACCGCTCTCCCTTCTCCCCCTTGACGACCCTCCCCACTCTCTCCGAGCTCCGCTCGTTCGACTCGACCTCGTCCTCCTCGCCGTCTATCTCCGTCCGCTCCCCTTCTCCCGCCGACACCCCCACCCGCACCCTCTCCATCGACGACTCGATCCCGCCTCGTCCGGGCGTCAAGCGCTCAAACACGCGGTCGACGTTTAAAAGCTCGAAGCAGCACCACCGGCTGCACCTGCCTGGCCGGCCCAACTTCTCGGTTCGGAAGAAGAAGCCGGCAGGACGGGTGGACAGCACTCTCGGGAACAGCGCAGCTTTCGAGGAGGCGGTCGCACAGGCGCTGCAGAAGGCGGGAGTGATTGGCGACGAGCAGGAGAAGGTCGAGACGGATGTGCTGTACGAGCATCAACGCGGGTACGCCTCTCGCTCTCCCGCAACCTTCCCCATTCGCTGACCCACTTCCGCGCAGGATCGTTGTCTTCGGTCTTCCGAAGTTCGCCGCCGCCGCTCTTCTGCAGGTCGACCCGTCTGAGTGGTGCGATGCCTCTCTCAAGTGAGTTTTTTGCGTGCCCTCTTCTCCTCTTCCCCAGTCTCACCAGCTGATGCCTATGCAGACCGAGTCCCTTTAACCCGCACGATTATCCGTGCCCGCCCTACTGGCATTGGCGAGACTCGGAATTCATGGTTGACATGAGCGGCGACAAGGACGAGGAGGGTGCGTCTACTCCGCTCATCTGTCCCTCGTGTCTTTTCACTGACTCGCAATGGATTCTTTCAGGCTGGTCCTACGCCCGCCGCTTCCGCTCGAAATACTGGCGCGGCGAAGCCGTCTTCCCGCATGCTTTCGTCCGCCGGCGCCTCTGGATCCGCACGCGCATCTATCGCCCGCAGCCCGTCCTCCCGCACGCGCTCCGCACCTTCCCCTCCTCTGCCGGCCCGAGCGCAGCTACGAGCGCGGTCGACCTCGCCGACGAGCTGGCTGAGGAGACCGAGGAGGACAAGGAGGTGGACGAGGTCAAGGACCTTAAGACCGCGTGTCGCGTGCTGCCCCTCTTTCCCGAGCGCCGCGCCGCGCTCTTCGCCGAATCGTCCCCTTCCGGCATCCGCGCTGGCGCCGTCGACCCCCGCAACCCCTTCCTCTCCTTCCGGCGCCTCAAGCTCGAGGCCATCGCATCCTCCGATGGCGCCGGCGGCGAGTCGAGGGAGAAGGAGCCGGTCTGGCGGGACGCGGTACGGGAGATCAACTACCGCCGGGCTGTCGCGGTATTGAAGTTGTATGGGAAGATCGACCGGAAGAGGCTGGACCTCTGGCGGTTGTGGCTTGGGGAGATGAAGGGCCAGGGCGCGGCCGCGGGAGACGCGGAGGAGGCGCACGGGCAGGCGGGAGAAGCGGACGGCAAGCCGGATCTCGAGGACGTGTGGGATGTCATCGAGACGAGGGTGCGTCTTTTCCTCCCGCTCCCCTCTCTGTCGTTGGCTCGCTCTCGCCCCGTATCTCCTTCCGTTGACTGACACCCGCCATTCGTGCAGCTCGACCCCATCCTCCTCACCTTCGACTACCACCTCACCCGCCTCTCCTTCCTCCGCCTCATCCTCTCCCTCCACCCCGCCGAGGCCGCAACGCACCGCCACGCAGGCTACGACGCCTCGCCTCCTCGCCGGAAGGAGCTGCTTGAGGGCAACTTGCGAGACCGGGTCGGGTTCTACGAGGGCGTCGAGGCGCTCGTGAGGGAGTACGAGTTTGCGGAGAAGAAGGAGGAACAGGCGGGGGTTCAGAAGGAGGAGGAGAAGGCGAAGGAGGCGCTGAGGAGGAGGAAGGTGGACAAGGGGAAGAGGAAGGCGTGAGGTGGTGGCAGTATCGAGGCGCCGGTCGACCTCTGTTTTCTTCTTTCCCTTCGTAGATAGCATTGCTGCGTCGTACTTATCCATGTTGTGACCTCCTCTACCTCCTGCGCTCAAGCACGTCCGCCTCAACAGTTCGTAGAGAGGGAGACACAGGGCACGATGCAGGTCGGACCGGGAGAAGATGCTAAGAATGCGAACAAAGAGAGGTCATGCAGGGTAAGGGGATATGAACAGGAATGGCGGGAGGAGGGGATGCTCTGCGTTTGGGATGAAGCGAGGGAGAGTGGTAGGAAAAGTAGGGCGGCGAAGGGAGTCTAGTCCGAATCCGAGTCGGCAGAGGCGACGTCGTCCGAGTCCGAGTCGAGGGCTGTAGTTAGAAGAGAGGGCGGGGTTAGTAGGGCGTCAAGGGTCGAGAAACTCCTGGCAAGGGTGAAGAAGTCGGCAAGAAACCCACCTTTCACATTCTGCCGCCCGGGCTTCTTCGCGGGCTGACCCCCATGCCCGACAGCCCCACCCCCAGGTCTTTTCTGCGGCGCCGTCGTCTGTGCTGCTCCACCTCCCGGTCCTCCCGCACCCACTCTAGGCGCTGGCTGCGCCGGCTTAACATCCAGATCCGAATCGCTCTCCGAGTCGCTGTCCGGTCGGTCGGACGCGAGCTGCGCTGCCGTGAGCGGCGGTCGCGCGGGAGACTGCGCGAGAGGGTGAGGCGGACGAGCGGCGAGGGCGGGATTGGGCGGGTGAGGGGCGATGGGTGTTGAGCCGGGAAGGGTTTTGCGAGCTTGCATTGAGGCAGAAGCTGGTGCAGGTGCCGGTGCGAGCGGTGGAGGCGGAGGGGGGACGGCGCGGCCGGAGTGTGAGGGGGAAGGGGTGGCAGAGGTTGGAGTGAGCGGGGAGGAGGGGAGGGACATGGTCTTCGAGAGTGGGTGGGAGCCCGTATGAGGTGGCTGGAACTGTTGTTGTAAACCAGGCGCGATAGGTACTGTTCGTTGTCGAGACGTCAGTACGCAAGGACGAAGCGCACCGGAGGAAAGGAAACGGACCAGGTGCAGGCTTCGGCTTCTTGGGTTTGGGCGCGCCACCAGGAGCAGGAGAAGCGGTCGCCGCACGCTTGACGCCATTCGCTTTGCCTGTACGAGGTCAGGGTCAGAAGACGTTCAAGCAGACCGAAGGAAGAGGGCGCACTGGTGTCGCTGTCCGAGTTGGCGGCGGAACCGGCTCTGTGCAAGAAGAAAAGATTCAGCTCAGCAACTCCGCTTGGCTGATGAGACGCTGTGGACGCACCGGGAAGCACTGCTTGTTCCTGCCTTGCCGTTCGCCGCCGCCGCTCGTCCCGCTCCTCGCCTCGAGCCGGTCAAGCCCATGCATCCGCTCAAGTGGCTCGCATACCGCGACGCCGCCATCTGCACGGGTTGAAGAAGGGTCAGGGTCGTCTCTGTGGGCCCAGGGAAGCGGAAGAGGACCTACAGAGCGCCCGCAGACCATGCAGTCGAAGAACCCCTCGTCCTTGTCCTTCTTCGTCGGGCTTGGACTCGCGCCTGTTCCGTTCGCCGCAGCCGGTACGCTCAGCAGCCCGTCCGCCCCACCTACTGCCGGCGTGCTGTGTGCGCCGAGTCGTGCGTCAGCTCGTGCACCGCTTCGAACGGCGGAGGGACAACGAGCGCACCGGCTTGCTCGGGAACGGCGCAGCTGAGCGAGGCGGTACTCCTCGATGCAGATGTCGGTCAGCGCCTCGCGCAGGAGCTCGTCAACCAGCGCTTGAGCCTGCATCGGTTTGCGGCGAAAAGAGGGTGAGCGAGTGGGGCCGGCGGAGGGCGATGAGGAGGAAAAGCGAGCGTACGACGGCGTCCTTTGACGGAGGCGCCCCTCCCTTGGGTGCCATGGATGCTCGAGACGGCGCAGAACAGCTCAGGCGAGCGCACCGGCCGGCAGGACGACGACCCCGCTTCCCCTTCTTCGTCCCCCGCGATCGCTTCAAGTTCCGACTCTTTTTCTGTCCCGGAGTCAACCCTTCGCTGTTGCGCTCCCAGGCGCCGCTCTGCTTCCGCTTCTTCACTTGCTACGCACCAACACCGCCAGACAGCCAGCGATGACCGCCGCCAGCAGCAAAACCGACGACGGCCGACAGTCGTCCTCTTCCAGCGTCTCCGCACCACCGGCGGCGACCTCGACCGCCGCGGCACCGGGTCAGCAGCAACCACCGCTCCAGTGGACGGCGGAGGAGGAGAGGACCATCATCTGGAAGCAGGACAAGTGCGTCGCAGCGTCTTTTCTTCCACCCCCCCTCTTCCTTGCTGCCGCTCTCCCTCGCTCCTGCTGACGCTCTTCCAACACCACAGATGGATGCTTACCTTACTCTGGTTTTTGTTCATGTTCGTGCACCTCCTCAGACGCTGCCCGACTTCCACGCCAGCCCCATACCGTCTTTTCTTGCCGCCTCCTGCACTCCTTCCTCCCTGTCCCCTCCTTCCCAACCGAGTTTCTCCGCCTGCCGGGCCTCTACTTCGAGCAGCAGTCTGACCCTCTTGTTCGTCTCCAACAGGCTGTCCTTCCTCGACCGGTCCAGTGCGCCTCTCTCTCCTTTTCTCCCCGACTCGCAGGGCTCACCTCGCTTCTTTCGCTTGCAGACATCGGCAATGCCAATACCGCCGGCATGTCGGAGGACTTGGGAATGTCGAACGACCAGTACCAGTGGCTCTTAACGGTGCGTCTTGCTCTTTTCTCCCCCTCGTCCTCTCAACGGAGTTGGCCCGTCTCCCGCACACTTTCCAATGCTTCGTCTCTCCTTGCTCCTTCCGCTGACACGTCCTCCTTGCTGTACCCGCCGCTAGATCTTCTACATTGGATACGCTCTCGGACAGCCGACCATGCTCCTCTGGAAGATCGTCCCGCCTCACCGCCTCGTAGCCTTCCTCGTCCTCTGCTGGGGCACATTCGCCCTCCTCCAGCCTACGGCGCACTGGGTTGGCCTTATGGTGCTCCGTCTCCTACTCGGCATCGCCGAAACCACCTTTTCGCCCGGGGTGACCTTCTTCCTCACCCTCTTCTACAACCGCCGGGAGGTCGGCTTGCGTCAGGGTCTCTATGCGGGTGCGGCACCTATCGCAAGCTGCTACGCCGGCGCTCTTGCGTGCGTTCTCAGCTTTTTTACGCCGTTTGCTTCTTGCTAACCCTTCTCGCGGTGCAGCTACGGCATCACACAGATCAAGAACTCCTCCATCCCCGTTTGGAAGTGCCTTTTCCTCATTGAAGGGGCCCCTGCGATCCTCGCCGTTCCCATCGCGTACTTCTTCCTCGCCGACCGTCCGTCCAAGGCCAAGTTCCTCACCGAGCGCGAGAAGGAGATCGCCAAGGCCCGCACTTTGAGGGACGGAATCACTGGCAGGGAGGATAAGCTGCAGTCGGCGGGTGTGTGGGCTGGCTTGAAGGATCCGAAGGCCTATCTCTGCGCGTGCGTCGTCCTCTTTTTTCTTCTTTTCCCCATCTCCCTCAACTACCGCCCGACTGACCCCGCTCTCGCTCCACAGCCTCGTCTACTTCTCCTGCAACGTCTCTTACTCTAGTCTCCCCGTCTTCCTGCCCACCGTACGGCCTCTTCTCCTCCCCCTCCACCTCCCCCCTTTTCGCCATTTACTGACTCTCTTCTCTCTGTAGATTCTCAAGGACATGGGCTTCACCTCTCTCCACGCCCAAGGACTCTCCGCGCCGCCCTACCTCGCCTCCTTCCTCGTCATCGTCGTCGCCTGCTACACCTCCGACCGCCTCGGCGACCGCTCGCTCTTCATGATCCCGCTCGCCCTCGTCGGCGCGGCGGGCTACCTCATCCTGGCGCTCGCAACGTCTACCGCGGTGCGGTACTTTGCTGTGTGCGTGCTCTTTCCCTCTTTTTCTCGGCGGCAATAAAGCTAACCCATCTTTGCTCTGCAGCTACCTCTGCGCATGTGGCATCTTCCCCGTCATCGGCCTCATGCTCCCCTTCACCGCCTCGATGCACATGGACGACTCGAAGCGCGGCGCTGGCTTCCTCATCCTGAACCTCATCGGTTCGTCCCCAGTTTCCCCTCCACTCAGCTCATCCTCCTCTTCAGCGATTTGAACTCCGTGTACTGACCATCTCTCCACCTGCAGGTCAATGCGGTCCGTTCTTGGGCACTCGTCTTTACCCCACTACCGAAGGGTGAGTTTCCTTCTGCCCATCTCCGCTTCTGGTGATCTGCCTCGGGTTGCCAACCGTTCTTACTGATTCTTCCCCGCTTTCACAGCCCCTACTACGTCAAGGGCATGGCCGTCTCGTGCGCCTTCATGTTCTTCGCTGCAATCCTCATTGCCATCCTGCGAATGTGCGTCTCCTTTTTCCTCTCCCGCCTTTCCTGCTACTCAAGAAGCAGTCCTTCCTATGTGACGCTTGCCTCTGACCACTCTTTTCTCTCACTCCTGCAGTATCCTCATCTACCAGAACCGCGCCCTCGACCGCCAGTACGGCTACGTCGACCCCAAGATCGCCTACAACGCCCCACTCGGCTCCGGTCCCGTCGCAGCCACCGCTGGCTCCGTGGACGGTGACAAGGTGACGTTCGAGGAGCGCGATGCGGGAGGAGAGGCGGGCCAGAATGCGGCGCCGAGGGCGATTAGCGAGTGGAGGTATCTCTACTAGGGCGTATGGCGGGCTTAGCGATGTCGAAGAAGGAAAAGAACTGCAAAATGTACATGTGGGTCTGCTCGAATCCGCTCGGTCGCAATAGGGGGACAGACAGCAGGAAGAAAATGACCAGGCAGAGAAGAGGGCGCTTCACTCGACCTCTTTCCTCGTCGCCCTCCGCAAACCATCTCTACTGGCCAGCGTGGCGATAGCGTGGCAATGGAAAAAGAGTGAAGAACCTGCTTGATAGCACAACGGAAAGGCGATAAGACCAAGAGAAGAGAACCCACGTCAGAAACCCCCCTTCGCCTTTGCATCTCCCAAGCTGCCCGCACTCCCGACCGCCTCCTTGACCCCGTACATCCCCATCGCGCCCCTACCTCCTGCGTTGCCCGCAAAGTCCCGCCTCACCATGTCGCCGAGCGAGACGCTTGTCCTCAGCCTCCTCGGCTCGCTCTCGGGCGGGGCGAGCATGCGCGGCGAGTGCGGCGCGAGGGCGATGGGCGAGAGCGGGGCCGGGCTGGCGGGAGCTGGAGAAGGGGAGGAGGGGGGGATGGTAGTTGAGCGGCGGGTGGGAGGGGACTTGGGCGCGCCGAGACTGCCGAAGAAGGAGAGGCGTGAGGCGCGCTTGCGCAGGGAGGGCTTCGAGGGGGAGTCGGATGATGAGTTGGCGGGTGAAAGGAGCGACGAGGAAGAAGGAAGGGCGGGAGAAGCTGCGATAGAAGGGAGGTGAGCCCGAGGATCGAAAGGGAGAAAAACGACGGAAACGTACCAGACGCCGGGCTCGACCTCGCACTCTCGCCCTGCACCAAGGCCCTGATCGCCTCGACGCACTGGAACTCCTCCCTCCCCTCAATCCCGCACCGGCTCACATCCTTCTCGAGGCGGACGACCTCGACGCCCCCCTCCCTCTTCACCTTCTCCGCCAGCGCTGCCGCGGCTACTGCGTTCGACGCCGCAAGCTGCTTGATCTCGCGCAAGGCGGCGAGCCGGGACTTGCTGACGCCGCGGCGGGAGAGGGAGTCAGGGGAGAGGGAGGAGTAGCCGGTGCTGAGGGAGAGGAGGGAGACGGGCTGGGCTGTGGTAGCGAGCGCGGAGGAGCGGACGAAGGAGAGAGCAGAGGCAGAAGGGTTGAGAGAGGTCGGCGAGCGGGTGAAGCGGGGACAGGCGGGGATGAAGGACGAGGCGGCGAGAGAGGCCTTGAGCACCTCGCCGAGGGTAAGGCCGTGCGACGCGCCCTGCTCGTTCGAGAGCCAGCACTCCCGCGTTCCGCCGCTCGTACGCTCGAAGGCGAGAACGGCAACCCTACTCCTGCCCGAGCCGGCGAAGCGCTTGTTCGCACTCGGGAGGAAAGCCTTGAGCGCCTCGTCGAGCGCTTGCTCCCTCCTCGCAGGGTCGGAGAGATCCTCGTTCAGCGGCGTCGCAGGCGGAGGAGAGGCCGACCCGCCGCCGAGGCCGAAGAGGCGGGACCAGATGCCCCTTTTCGCTGCCCGCTGCTGCGCCGGGAGGGAAGGCAGCTCGAGGTTGAACGCCTTCTGAGCGATGCGGGTGTAGACCTCGAGCGCTTCGGCAATGCTGAGGCCGAGGTGGCCGAGAAGGATGGCGAGGATGGCGGAGGAAGAGGTGCCGACGATGAGGTCGAAGTGTTGTGCCGGAGAGGGGGAAGAGGGGAGGGAGGAGAGGTGCTGCTGGAGGAGGAGGAGCTGCGGGATGGGGCCGACGACACCGCCACCGTCGAGTGAGAGGATGCGGAAGGGCGGAGAAGAGGCGGAGATGGAAAGAAGGGGAAGCTCCTTGGGAGGGAGCGAGGGAGGAGAGTCGGTCGAAACGACGGGAAGAGTCGGAGACGAGGACTCCTCGACCGGCTCCGGTTCGTCGACAACCAGCTTCGGTGTCGAAGGCGCCTCGTTCTGCCGACGGCCTTCCGCCATATTGGCGAACGGCTCGGCGAGGACTTTGGCGACGTCCTCAATCGCCGGCTCGGTGGTGAGCCTTATGGCCGGAGCCGGCTGCGGCTGGACGCACTCCTCCTCGTCCGCGGTGAGAGGACTGTGCTCGAGAGCGAGCTGGCCCCGCTCGACCCGCGCCGGCTCGACCGGCTCGACCGGCTCGGCTTCGTCCTCCGCCTTCTCCTGGTCGTCTTCCTTGACGTCCTGCTGAACCTCGTCTATGACCTCCTGCTCCTCCTTCTCCATTTCCTCCCCGTACGTCGCCTCCACTGCCACCCCAACCGCCTGCTCAACCTCTTCCTCCTCCGCCTCATCCTCCCGGTCCAGCCGTGGCTCGAACAACCTCGACCCAGCCGAGCTCGTCGCCGTCATCGCGACGGACGACGCTTCCGAGTCGCAGCGGCCGAGGGTGTGGGCTTGTTCCGAGGCAGCGGGGAGGGAAGGAGAAGAGGGAGGAGAGGGGGGTTTGGCGGGAGCGGCGGCGCCGGAGAGGGAGGGCTCGACTAGAGCCACCGGGGCGTCCTCGAAGTGGAAGGGAGTCGACGAGGCGGCGGCGTGCTCGGAAGGGAGAGGAGGGGAAGAAGGCGCTGCAAGAGAGAGGTGCTCCTCCACGGCGGGAAGAGCGGCAGAAGCAGGCTCCAATAGCGTGCCCTTCTCTTCGTCAGCGACAGTGAGCGCATCAGAGGTGGACAGCGGCGGAGGCGAGGCAGGGAGGGTCTTGTCGGTGGACGGGGAGATGACGGGAGAGCCGAGGCGAGAGGGAGTTGAGGGGGGCGATGGTCTCGGAGAGATGGCAGCCGGCCGCGAGACGACCCGGCGCGGTGTAGGCGACGCAGGGACCACCACACCGGACGGGACCGCGCCCTCCTGCCGCGCGTGCGGCCAGCTAACCTTGGGCTTGCCCCGCCTCACCGCGCTCGGCGATGGGCTGCCCTCCTTCGGCCGCAGAAGCGGGTTGCGCTCGTAGCACCACTCGACGAATGCGGACCTGCGCTTCGCGGGCGGGTCTTGCGCGACCGAGGCGGGCTGGCAATGGAGGAAGGTGTCGTAGACGGGCCCGCGGAGGGCGAGGGAGAGCTGGAAGAGGCGCGGGAGGGCGGAGTCGTCCGAGGTGAGGTCGTCGGCGTCTTCGTCGTCCCAGGAAGAGGTGGAAGGAGAGCAAAGGGCGTAGACGGAGAGGCAGGAACGGAGCGAGAAGGTGAGCGTTTGCAGCTTGCGCCGCTGCTCCGGCAGGCCATCGACGAGGAGGGAGAGGCGAGAAGTCGTAGAGTGGGCGAGGTAGTCCGTCGCAAACGCCTGGAGGTCCAGCATGGTCCTGCGTGAGAAAGAGGTCAGCGGAAACGCGGAGGAAAAGGCAAGAAACGGGGACGCACGTCTGCACCTTTGTCTTGGTCGGACCGCCATGCGCTACTCCGTCCTCGCTCGCCTCCTTGCGGAACTCGTAGGACCGTTCGAGGACGACCTTGTCCCCCACCTTTGCCCTCTCCTCGTTGTCGTCCGCCTTGACGACCTCGTACACCTCGACGAGTACCGCCGCCGCGCGCTCACCGAGCCTCCTAGCGCTACTGGAGAGGACCTGAACCTGCTTGAGGGCCGTCCATGCCGTCTGGAAGGCGCGAAGGGTGGTTGCCAGATCGCGGCGAGTGGTGGTCGCTGGAAAGGGCTGGAGGGCGAGGACGCGCTCGACTGCTGCTGGAGGAGGTTGTATGTCCATGTCGGAGGATGCTCAGAGTGCCCGCAGGACGCTTGAGCGTATAGCAGAGCAAGAAGGAGCTAGTTGAAGGCGGTCCGGGAGGGGAGCGAGAAGGGGGTCGAGCGCCGCGGGCGGAGGGAGCAGGCGATGATGACGCGAAGTAGGCTCGTCGAAGGGGTGTGTGCGAGCGAAAGAAGCGGAAGAAGAAGCTGGACGCGACGGGCGCGGGAAGAACGCAAGGTTGGGCGAAGGGGGTTCGAGGAGCTGGTGGGTGTGCTGGCGGGATTGGCGGGAGCGCTAGGGAGGGGGCGCGTCGAGAGCTCATTGACGCGCAGAGAGAAAGGGGAGAGCAGGTCAGAGGCGGGCAGCAGAACAACACGAGGAAAACCGGTCGGGACGGCAACGGACTCTCTCCCGCTTCGTCCACGCACCGCTCACTTGGCGTGTACCGCTAGACTACTCGAGCAGACCAACAGACACGCCCAGTCGTCGCCGCTGCACCTCCAGCTACCGCCCACCCACTTCCGCAACTCCCCCTCGTCCTCCGCGTCCTCCCGCCACGATCTCGACGAGCACGACTCGAGGGCAACTGCAGACTGGACAACCAAGGTGCGTAATTCTCATTCACACCGCTACTCGCTCCCGCTGAATTCTGCTTGGCCCCGCAGCCCTCTCCTCGACCCCTTCCCGCCCACTTCCCCCTCCTCGTCCCCCTCTTCCCCTCGCCATGCCCGCCTACCTCCCTCTCGAGCTCGTCGACAAGATCCACCGCGAGGTACACCACCCGCACGACCTCGCAGCCTGGTGTCGAGTCGCCCGCCGCTTCGAGGACAACTCGCGCGAACGCCTCTACCGCGCCGTCGTCTTCAAACTCGACCGCGATAGCGACGATGAATACTACTGGCCGCCCACGGCGCTCAGCCTCTTCACCACACTCGTTGAATACCGCCATCTGGCCGAGCTTGTGAACGAGGTCGAGTTTACCGCCCGTACCGTTTACGACGACGAGCACGACGGACCATGGCGGGGCATGTCTACGACCCTCGGGCAGGCCGTCTACGATGTTCTCGCCATGACGGGCAGCCTGACGTCGTTCGCGGGTTTCGAGCACCATGCGGACGCCTGTAGCGTTGCCCTTTGTCGAGCCTACGAGCGGTCGTGGTATCCACTGTACGAGCCGACCACTGTCGACTTCCGCCGTCCGAGCGCGGGCAGCTCCGACTTCCTGAGGCGGCATTCAGGGGTGAAGCACCTGCACTTTGGATCGGCAGAGGAGGACGAACGAGACGCCGACTTCCGGCCATTCGCCGGCGACGGTCTCGATGAGGTCCGCCTCTCCTCGCTCGTCCTCGCTCGTATGGACGGGAGGGAGATCCCGTTCTTCGACACGATGCCTCCGTCGGCGTTCACCACCCTCACTCGCCTAGAATTGGCCTACCTCCCCTACCCCGACGACCTCCAGGTGACGTTCCACCCTCCGCCTACCCTTCAACACCTCTCCCTCACCGCGGTACCCAACAAGGAGTCCGCCGTGCAACTGCTCGAACTGCTTCAGACCTGCCAGTATCTGCAGAGCCTCAGCTTCGCCGATGCCTTCCCTCCGGGCGACAACAGCGACCCGGCCACCTGGTTCATCAGCCAGCTCCCTTCAGCACTTCCAGCATCCCTCACCTCCCTCGCCCTTCTCACCCTTCACGACAAGGATGACCGCTATTGGCGCCCAACCTTCACACTCTCGCATTTCCGCACCCTCCTCTCCGCCTCCCTTTCCCCTGCCTTGCGGTCCCTCGTCTACGACCGCCGGGACATCGTAATTCAAAGATACCCGGCGCTCGACTGGGAGACGGAGGTGTACCGCAGAAAGGCCGCAGAGTGGGATGCTTTCGAGGAGGAGTGCAAGGAGAAGGGGATTTGGTGTCGAGGCTTGCGGCCCGATTGGGGCGAGGAGCGGTGGAGCTACCCTGTCGGTCTTGTGCTCAACTCGACGTGCGAGCTGCTGTAACGGGTTCTGTTGGCGATTTGAGGGTGACCTGGTGCGCGACGAGCGAGAAAAGAGGAAAGTCGATGCGCAAGAACGCTCAAGAGGCGAAGTCCAGTACGGCTCAGCCAGCTGATCTGCGTCCACTTCAGTGATAGGAAAGCGTACAAGCCGGAAGAGCGCTGTCGGCGGCGATGTCGAGGTCGTTGCCCTCGACCGACAGCCGGCTCGTGGTCCTCTCGCTCTCCCACCTCGCTCTCTCGCTCCTCGTGGCTGCTTGAACGGCTCGAACGCTGCACACATCCCTCAGTAGCACCCTTGACACCGTTTACACCCTCATCGCCTTCTGCTCGCCCTCGTCTCGTGCGACTGACGGCCCGCCCCCACCTGCTCAGCAACTCGACCCGCAACGCATCCAGCAGCTGCAAGCACCCGTCGAAAGTCTCCACTAGCCACCACTGACACCCAGGCGCACCCTCACTCGCCCCCTCACCGTCTGCCATGGTGCGTTCTCTCGTCCACTTCACCGCGCGCCTGGCTCACTCGCTCCTCTTCCTCCTCCGTCCATCTCTCGCACCTCGTCCACCCATGCACAGTCCACCAAACGCACAACCACCTCGCCAGAAGAGTGGTCAAAACGCCTCGCAGACGTCCACCTAGCCAAAGAGTGCGTCTCTCCTTCTCACCTCGCAAATCTTCCGCCTCCCCTCTCGACGTTTTCGCTCCGCCCACCCCCTTCCCACCCTGCCCTGTTATGATGAGAACCATCTACGAAGTGGGAATCTCTCCTATAGATCGGCCGCCTAATCAGCGCCTACGCTCCCAACGAGGACGCAATCGACGAGGACACAAACTATACTTCAACTCTGACCCACCTCCACCTCGCCCTCCTGCACTCGAGCAACCGCACCTCCTACGAGACGACGACGGGCAGCACGCTGACCCTCTTCTTTCGGACTCGTGCGCGCACAGTGACCTGAACCTCCTCGTCGCCAACTACCTCTTCACCGAGGGCTACCTCGAAGCCGCCGAGCACTTCTCGCGCGAGTCGGGCCTCGACGCCTCCTCGTCGTCCTCGACCGCCTCGACGTCGGCAAGCGCACCCTCAGTCGGGCTCGGCGACGTCGACAACATCCGGCGCAGGATGGACATCCGTCGCGCGGTGCTGAGAGGGGACGTCGAGGACGCGCTGGAGCAGGTCGTCGATCTGGATCTCGAGGTGCGCTTCATCTCCTTTCCCTTTCGATCGGTGGGCGGAGGAGCAGCGAGCAGCGGGACAGGGCGCAGAAGGAGAACAACCGAGGATCGATTCAGTACTATGCACCACTCTCAGCCGCCGAGACCCGGCGGGTTGTAATGACCTGCCGAAGCTCACAATGGCAAAGATGAGTATAGGACAACCAAACCATTTCGTCAACACTGAGGGCTTGTTCTCCTTCGCGGCCTTCTTCCGAAGCGGCTCTTCGCTTTTGCCCGAGCCGGTCCAGCATCTCGATACAAACCTCGGAATGCTTTACTGACCCTGCGTCCTCGCCTCGGCAAAAACGAAACAGATCCTCGACCTCGACCCGTCGCTGCACTTCCACCTGCTCCAGCAGCAGCTGATCGAGCTCATCCGCGCCGGCGGCGCCTCGATCCCCCGCGCGCTTGCGTTCGCGCAGAACGAGCTCGCGCCGCTCGCCGAGGAGCACCCGCAGTTCCTCAAGGACCTCGAGCGTACGATGGCGCTCCTCGCGTTCGAGCTGCCCGTCATGAGCGTCGTCGACCCTGCCGCGTCTTCCTCCGCCTCTTCCGCCGCGCCTGTACCAGCTGCGGCACCAGCACCGGTCGAGCCCACCGGCGAGGGCAAGAAGAAGTCGAAGAAGGGCGCCGCCGCAACTTCCAAGTCTTCCACCGCGAAGGCCTCCGAGCCCGCCCTCCCGCCCATGCCCTCGCACCTCTCGTCGCTCCTCGACCCGTCGCACCGGCTCCAGACGGCCACGTCGCTCAACGCCGCGATCCTGACGGCGCAGGGGCACGCCCGCGAGCCCAAGCTGCCCGGCTTGCTCGGGATGATGAACTGGGGCGAGGGGCTGCTGCAGGAGAGGGGCGTCGAGTGGCCGAGGTGGGACGTGAGGGAGGCGCTGGCGGGCGGTGGGGCGGCGGGAGGAGGGAAGGTGAAGGAGGAGGACGGGATGGTCCTTTGAGCTTCCCTCCCTGCTGTTTTTTCTTCCTCTTTGTCCGTAGTCGTCCTCCGTTGTTGTGCAAGTCGTGCGTCGTTGCCCCCTCTGCGTGTGTGTCACTGCACCCCCTCCGAGCGGAAGAAGAGTGATCGAGGGTAATGAACGCAGAGGGTGGCTCCAGAAAGAAGGGCGCACTTCAGGCGAAGCGGGGGAGGGCGAAGCCTCTCCGTCACCCTCTTCTCGCTCCTGCTCTTCACTCGTGCTCCTGTGCTGCTACTCTCGACTCGACCCGCCCACCCTTCTAGCCAGCCAGCCAGCCAGTGCGTCCACCTCTCCCTCGTCCTCCCTTTCTCCCTTCCCCCACCGCCTCCCGATCTCACTAACTCTCGCTCCCCCCGAAAGCTAGTCACCCTGCACCCTCTCCCTTCCACCGCACACCCTCACTGCGACGGGGCGCACACCGCAAGCCAAGGATGGCGGTCGTTGCGCCCACCATGACCCGGTCGGAGACGCTCCACATCCAGCTGCCGCCGACCTCTCCACCTTCTTCCACTTCGGAGCCAGCACCGCCGATCCCGACGCTACAGGGAGCAGGGCTGCCGTTCAGCAACCTCGCCGCCGTCAAGGAGAACAAGGCGCTCGACAACGGCAGCGAGAAGAACGGCGCGGCGGGAAGAAAGGGCCAGGGAGAAGGAGCATTCCTCCCCGCCATCGACGTCGACCCGACCGGCCGCAGAGGCAGCGCCACGACCGTCGCCTCGACGGCCTCGCGCTCGTCCCAGTCTTCGTCCGCGCCGTCCCTCATGCCCTCGTCGCCTTCTTCCCAGCGCTCCGCAGGCGCGGGCTCCTTCGTCAATGCCGAAGGGCGGGCGATGCAGGTCTACCCGCGGCCGCGGGCGAGGAGGGACAGCGCTGCGAGCGGCGGGAGCGCGGCGGCGAGCACGGCGGGGAGCGCGAGCCCCAAGGTTAGCAGGTGGAAGAGCTTCTTTAGCTCATCTTCTTCCTCTTCTACCACCGCCGGTCCGTCTACCTCGACCTCGACGACTGCGCTCGACGTGCTCTCCTCCCCTCCTTCTACCGCCGCCTCCACTCCAGCCCCTAAACCGCCGACCCGCATCCCCGGCCCGCCGCCCCTCCGCGCGCCGCAGCCCCCTCCCGCCTCCCGCTCCGCCGCAATGGCCCGGGCAGCCTCGGCTGACACGCCCTCCGCGAGCCCGGCACGGACGCCCCGGGCGTCGATGTACTTTTCCTCTCCCTCTTCCTCCGCTGAGCCGGCCCGCCGAGCCTCCGAGCCGCTCTCTCCCCCGCTCGCCGCCACGCCCTTCACTTCCCCGCCCTCCGCCTCAGCCGCCGCATCAAGCGCCCCGCGGTGGCGCCACCCGTTCTCGTCCTCGTCTCGCCCGTCGACCTCGAGCGGCGGCGGCGCGCCTTCCTCCGCGTCTGCCGCCGCGAGCCCGACGGCGAAACGGGGGAGGTTGCGCGCCCGCCCGGCGACCTCGAGCGGCGCGCCGCCGTCGTCGTCCTTCGGCTTCGGCAGCGGCAGCACAGGTGCGCCGGCGCGCCCGCACTCGAGCCTCTCGTTCGCGTCGGATTTGAACGACGCGTTCCATCTCGCGAGGGCGCCGACGCCCATCGCGAGGAGGAGCGTTGATACGGCGAGCGAGGAGGATGAGGAGGCCAGCGGAGGAAGGACCGCGAGGGCGCAGAGCCCGGCGAGGTTTGGCGGGTCGGGAGGCGGGACGCCGGTGAGGGCGCTGTTCGGGGCGGGGAGGAGGGAGAGGAAGGAGAAGGAGAAGGAGAGGGACCGCGCGTCGTTCTCTTCTTCCTCGGCAGGGGAGAAGGGCCGGCTCTCGTGCGTCGCGCCGGTGTCGACCAGCCCGCCGCCTTCGTCCTTCCCTTCCGCTTTCCCACCTTCTTCCTCGGCGACCCCGACGGCCGGGCGGTCGCGGAGCAACTTGCGCGCCGACACGCTCCAGACCATCTCGTCCGCCGAGATCGCCCCGTCCGCCCTGCCCTCGTCCGCCTCGCCTTCGCACCCCTCCCCGCTCAAGCGCTCCTCCGTCTCGTCCGCCTCCTCCTCTTCCGCAGCTGACTCCTCCGCCGCCTCACCTTCCCGCGCGGTGAAGAAAAAGGCGAGCCTGACGGACGCGGCTTTGAAGGCCCGCGCCGCGCTCATGCACGTGCATGTGCGGCCGCGTCAAGGCGGAAGCGGTGGAGGGATCGGCGAAGAAGCAGAGGGCGAGGAGGAGAAGGAGGAGCTCGGGCCGCCGACGGAGGAGGAGATTGCGAGCTGGAGGAAGGGGCGCGGTGGGGGGTCGTCGTCGTCGGCCGGGAGCAGGAGCGAGCTCCTCAGTCTGCTGGACGGCGGGAGGAACGGAGCGGGAGCGGGAGGAGGAGGAGGAGGAGGGCGAGGAGGAGGGTGGAAGCGCTGGAGTGCCGATGTGGCCGGAGACAAGAGGAGGGGCAGCGAGTCGAGCGACGACGTCCTCGTCATCTCGTCGTCCCGGCCGCAGTCGAGGGCGGACCAGCTCGTCGCGTCGCTCCCTTCCGCCACCGAGGCCGAGGAGGACGAGCCTTCTCCGGCGGCGTCGGCGTCGACCTTCTCCTCGAAGGCGCGCACCGAGAAGCGGCCGTCGAACCCGCCCGTTTCGGCCCGGACGCGCACGAGCGCCGTCCCGCTCTTCCCCTCGCCGCCCTCTGCCGCCTCGCCCTTCCCTTCCAACGGCGCCGAGCGGCGAGGCTCGTCCACTGCGAGGCCGAAGACGGCCGGCGCCTTGCCGGACTCGTCCGTTTCGCCCTTCCTTACCACCCGGTCGGCCTTTCCGTCGTCCGGGTTTGGTAGCCCGTCGAGCCCGAGTGGCGGTGAAGGAGAGGACGACGATGGCGACGATGACGAGGAGGGCGGGCAGTTCAACGTGCTCGACTTTGTCGCGATGGACGAAGGGCGCTCCGAGCCCCTCCCGTTCCGCTTCCCGCAGGCGTCTCCCCCCTCGGCGGGCGCGTTCTTCCCCGCGCCAGCGAAGAAGCCGTCGAGCGTCCGCCGGGGGAGCGCGACGGACACGACGTCGGCGAGCGACGCGGCGAGCGTGTGCTTGAGCCTCGGAAGCGACACGGAGATGGTCCTCGAGGGGTTGGAGCACCCGAGCAAGCTTGACGCGAGGGCGAGCTGGAGCGCGGGGAGCGCAGGGAGCAGCCCGGTGCTGCACACGGCCTCGCTCGGCCGCCCCGGAGGAGGAGGGGAAGGCGAAGCAGCAGGAGGGGGCGGAGGAGCGACGAGCCGGCTCCCGCAGAGCATGCAGAGGCTCTTTGCGGCGCCGAAGACGAAGAAGCGGCCGATCACGGCAAGCGGGGCGCTTTCGGTTCCGTCTTCCCGCGCCGCCGTCTCGCCGACTCCCCCTTCTTTGACCTCGACGGCGCCAACCGGCCTCGGCCTCGCAGCCTTCCCGTCCTCGCCGCCTCGCTCGTCTGTCCTCTTCAACGACAAGCCCACCGCCTTCCCCGCCGCGCCGCCGCGCTCGACCCCGTCCCGGCGCCCGAACACCGCCCAGTCCGGCTCGTCCTCGTCCGTTCCTTTCTTCGGCTCTTTCTCACCGCCGCGGCAGGTCGGCCCATCCGCCATCCCGCTCCAAGCGCCCACGCCGCCGCCTCGTCCGCCCCGGGCTGCGACGAGGCCAAACAGCACCAGCCCGACTTCGACGCCCGGGTCGAGCCCGCCCAGGGCGCGGCAGGCGTGGGGGCCGGTCCCTCCCGCCTCCTGTTCGTCCTCCTCGCCTAGCAAGCCGAGCAGGCCGAGGAAGTCGCTCGAGCGGGTTGGAGCGGGGTTCCCGCAGGGCGTGAATGGGGCGGGAAACGGGCTGAGGAAGGTGAGCGAGGAGGACCGGTTGACGCCGCCGCCGAGCCCGACGAGGAAGGCGCGCGGCGCGGCGAGCGTCGAGGCGGCGCGGTGAACGGTGAACGGTGGGCAGCATGAGGGCGAGGGAGCTGGTTTTCTTCCTCGACGCCAAACAGACACTTTTCTCCTTTTCCTCTCCTCCTCCTGCGTTCTCCCCCTCTTGGCCTGGTATAACGACACCCAGTAGCTTTGATAGCCCTCTCTCTCACTCAGCGGAACGAACAGCCGTGCCCTCTCTCGTCTTTTCTCGCTCCGCTCGTCAGTTCAGGTCGCTTTTCTCGCTTCTCGTCTCCTCCACTGCACCTCTCGATGTACTATACCCTGCTCCCGCGCTTCCACGCTACTTCATTGATCACCGGCGTCCGCCGCAGCCACCCTGTCTTCATGCTCCTTCAGGAGGCCACCTCGTAGTGCTCTTCTTTCGTTCACCACCGCACCTCTCCCACCGCCGCCATGTACGACCGCATCCTGATTACTGGCGCGCACTGCGCCGGCAAGACGACGCTCTGCAACGCCCTCCTCGTCGCGCTCAACGCCTCCTCCGAAGACGGCCTCGGAGGCGGGAGGAGGTGGAGCCTCGTCGGCGAGGCCGCGAGGAGGGTGATGGAGACGGGTGGATGGACGAGGGAGGACGTGGCGAAGGTGCGTCGCCTGCTCCGTCTTGCAGAGAAGCGGGAGATGTGACCTTTCTCCTCTCTTTTCTTCCTCGCTCTGGTCACTACCGCCCAGCTCGAGTCCCAGCAAGCCATCTCGCAGGAGCATCTATGCCTGGAGAGCGACACTCCGGTGCCCTACATCTCGGACCGCTGCCTCGTACGCCTCTTTTCCTCGCCCTCGTGTCCTTTTCCTCCTCACCTTCCTCCGTTTGCCAGCTCGACCAAGTCGCCTACACCGCCCTCTTCAACCCCTCTCCTTCCGCCTACCATACCTTCCTCTCCGACACGACCCTCCAGCCTCCCCTCGCAGCCTACCGCGACCGCCGCACGACGCTCGTCGTCCACCTCTACCCGGTCGAGGCGTTCGTGCACGACGACGGCGTGAGGACGGTCCCGACGGACATGGAGGAGTGGTGGGCTGTGTCGAGGGGGTTTGAGCGGGTGACGAGGGAGGCGGGGGTCGAGTGGAAGAGCTTGGGGGAGGAGGTCGTGGGGCTGCAGGAGAGGGTGGAGTTGGTGAAGAGGTGGATAAGGGAAGGAGAGAAAGAGTGAGAGAGTCGTACAAGCAGCAGCTGTAGCAGCGTAGGGGAAAGGAGCCATAGGGAAGAAGGGACGGCACAAAAGCATCCTTGACTGTCGGCGGCATCTCCTGGTAATCCAGAACAACTCGTCTTGCACCCGTCTAGGTGTTCCTACCTGCGTACGAGTAGTCAGTTACGGTGAACGCGGATAGGAAGGTGTAGAAAAGACGCACTCGTAGCTCCCTCCCGGCAGCGCGACGACCTTGATCCCCCTCTCCCTGCACGCCTCGTTCAGCTCGTCGATTTCCTCGTCTGTCGGCAGCCTCGAGCGCTTCTTCCTGTCCCTCGCGCCGAGCGGGAGGCGGTACGGCTCCCTGCCGAGCTGGCGGAGGTTGACGGCCTGCGGCGAGGCGCGGACGATGGCGAGGAGGTCGGCAGCGTGGAAGTGAGGGGAGTGGAGGTGGAGCGCGAGGAGAGTGGAGGGGAGGTTGGCGGAGAGCGAAGGAGGGGATGGGGACGAGAGGGTGCGGATGTTGGAGAGGGTGAAGGGTCGGTCATTGACGGTGCGGATGGACAGCCGCTCGAGCGCTCGACACGACGCGAGGCGGGACGGAAAGGCGTCGAGAACGGGTGTTCGATCCTCTCGGCGGCGGATCTCGAGCGTGAGGTGACGGAGGTTTGGGAAGAGGCTGAAAGAGGGAAGAGAGGGAAGGGACTCGATGCAGAGGTCGAAGGAGAGACTGGACAGCGCATCGGAGGACGTCTCGTAGAGCTGGGTGATGAACGGATAGTTGTGCTTCCCCCAGGACGTCAACTGAAGCTGGGAGAGTCGGAAATTGCTGAGAGAGACGGAGAGCCCTGGGTGAATCGGCAAGTTCGGCACGTGGACCGTTACGCTCTGCAGCGCATCGGAGGCGAGGTCCTCGAGCAACATCTGGGCATGGAAGCTCGTATTGTACAGGACGACCTGCTGGATCTTCGCGCTGCGCACTCCGACGCGGTTGAGGGCGACGCCGCATGCCGGCTCGTACCCGCCACGTACGCTGAGTCTGACGAGGTTGACGCAGCTCGAGAAGAGCTGGCTGAGGACGTCCTCGAGGTTCTCGGTCGGGTGGTCGCCCTCCCAGCAGACCCCAGTGCCGACGACGAGACGACGGACGAGATGGGGCAGACGAGGTTGTTTGACAAGGCTCGACACGAGGCCGGCAGTCCGCTGCGAGATCTGAAAGGCGTTCGAGTCGCCCGCTTGCCTGCTGGCCATCTCGAGCCTGACGGTCCCGTACAGGCGAGGCTGGGCGAGAGCGAAAAACGTGTGGGAGACGAGGCAGCACTGGGCTAGCCAGCGCTCTGGATTTCGGCTGCGGGCAAGCTCGTCGACGATGAGCGCGAGAAGCTCCGAGGGGAGTTGAGGGGGAGGTCGGGCAGCAGAGGAAGGGGGTGCGGGAGGCGGAGGCGGATTGCTGCACGGCGACAAGGTCAGCGGGTCTCGTGGCCGACTTCAGAGAGAAAAGATGCGTACCAGGTGTTCCACCAGGCCTCTTCACGCGCCCTAGCGAGTTGCCGACGCCGTTCTGCCCTCATCAAGCGGAAGGGAAGGCAGGGGTTCGAGCGGGCGAGGCGGGAGAGAGGGGCGGTGGGCGTCCTAGGCCAAGCGGGTCTTGAAGGAGTGTAAGGTGTGCTGAAGGCGGTCTGAAGCAGCGATGAGCGGTGGACGATGGAGGAAGAGGGCTTCGCTCGTCCTGCTCGACTCGAAGGTGCCGAAGCATGGTCCTCCTGGTTTGCAGCGGAGGAGGGCAGAACTGCGCTGGGATTGACACACGAGAGCAACGGGCAAGTGTACAAAGGTGAAACAGGGGAGGAATAACGAAAGACGAAGGACGACGACCGCCGGCGCGAGTACTTCTAAACCACCTCGACGACTCTGACTCAGCAGCCACCTCACATTTCCGCCCAGCCCGCCGACTCGTCCCCGCCAGCGACGAGCCCGAGGAGGAAGACGACGACGTTCGCGCCGACGCCCATCCCAAACCCACGGTACAGCTGCCTCAGCCCGCCGCTCGCGCCCAGTCCCGCCGTGACGAGGTCCTCCCTGTCGTCCACTTCCACCGGCGCCGAAGACGCACCTGCAGCGGCACTGCTGCGTCTCCGCCCACGCCGGCGGCGCGGGATCTTGCCCGTCTCCTCCGTGAGGATGCGGTACACGGCCTCGACGATGCCGGCGTACGGCACCGGGCGCGTCTCGACGCACGTCCGCCAGGGGCGCCCGACGCCGCCCGCGCGGCCGGCGCGGACGAAGGCCGCGCGGGACTGGATCTGGAGGCGCTTGCGGACGGTCTCAATGGGGATGGTGATGAGCAGGCCGGCGGTCGAGAGGAGGAGCTCGGCGAGACCGAAGGTGAGAGGGGAGGAGGACGGCTCGAGGTGCAGGTAGCGGGTGATGAGGAGCGGGGTGGAGAGGTGGATGAGCGGGCGGAGGATGCCTTCGAGGAGGGCCGGGAAGAACAGGTTCGAGTGGAAGTAGGTGTTCCACACGCCGCCTTCCTCCTCGATGATGGTCGTGAGCGCGTTGACCGGGTTCTTGTACTTGCGATGCTGGGGTTGTGCGCTCTGGACGATGAGGCGTGTCCGGACGAGGTCGAGAGGGGAGACGAGGAGGGTGGTGAGGGTATGAGAGATCGTCGAGAGGACGAGGAGGCGACCAGGTCGAGGGGAGTAGATGAGCGGGAGGGAGGAGAAAGAGGCGGGGAGGAAGGCAGCGGAAAGGGCGGAAAGGATGAAGGGCTGGATGGCCGTCGAGATGCCGTCGAGGACGCAAGAAGTGAGTTGCCCTGCAGAACAAAGGTCAGTACGGTCGCGGAGAATGCCGAGAGGATGAAGACGCACCCTTCCAGAGACTCGCCCATCCCTCTCCCTTCCACCTCCCGACGGCCTTGATCATGTCCCACACGCCGCCCTGCACCACAATGGGCATGATCCACTCGGGCTTGGTCCCGAGCGCCTCATCCTCGACGCCGGAACGCGTCAGGTAGCCGGAAGGAGAAGTTGGTCGTGGCGGGACCTGGGTCGGCGGCTTGAAGGAGGGTTGGGCAACATTCTGCAGGTCCTCGAAGTACGCCTCGGCTTCGGCCTCGTCCTCAATCTGCGCGGAAGAAAGTTGTCAGTCGTGGCCAGGTCGCTAGGCACGAGCCGAGGGCGCGATGCAGCTGCCCCCAACCCCGAGCCGAACGGGGACGCGGACTGACCTCGACGCTTTCCTCATCCAAGTCCTGGACGTCGTAGCCGATGAAGGGCTCGAGGCCGTCCTTTGGGACCCACTGGACCTGGGCGAGCGTCTTGCCGACCTCGAAGGGCTGGACCATGCCAACGCCGGCGAAGTTGAGGAGGGACGAGGTGACAAAGGCGCGGAGCATGGTGCCCGCATTGGGGAAGGAGGATGCGGCGTCGTCGATGTCGCCGACGGTGGACTCGTAGCGATTCGAGGGCGGTAAGCGGAGGGAAGGCGGCGTGCGAGTGCCGGTGGGGGGAGCAGCAGGAGACGTTGACGACGACGAGGGAGCAGCCCAGGACCACTCGTCGGCCCGTGGAGGCGTAGAGTACGGCCGCAAGGGGTGCCCACTGGGCGCAGCCGGTTGCGAGTCCATCAGCAGCGAGGAGGAGCAAGCCAACAGGCGAACGGCCTCTTTCCCTCAACTAGACTCAACAGGTACAAGGTGGAACAGCTTCGGTGCGTCTCTGCCCATGTACGACGTCGTTGAACGCGCTCGCGCAAGTCGGACGACTCGCCACGCTCTTTCGCCCACCTCATCTTCCTCTGCGCTCTCCTCGCTTCCTCTAGCCTCTACAGCTTGCGATGAAAGGGTGTGATGCGCTCAAATGGTTGAGACAGTGCCTCTGAGAGCGTACCCGGAGCGAGAGCGCTTTCAAACGTCAAACAGACTCGAACTGCTGCTTTCCTTCGTCTCTCGCCCTTCTTTCCCGCTCTCCGGCTCCTGACCTCGGCGGATGAGGTGCATAAGAGATACAGTGCACAGGCAAGAGTGAGTGACAAGGGTACTCCAACAACGGAAGCGGCTCTAGACAGGTATGATATGAAAAACGGGAGAGCGAGCAGGAGAAGGGGCCTGCTACTGGGGAGGGTACGACGGCACGGGCTTCTCCGACGCGGGCGTCTTCTCGTCGATGTCCTCGTCGTCGAACTCGTCCAGCCGCGGCTCCTTGAACGAAATCATCGTCGGGTGGTGCACGAGCGGGCGCTGGCTCGGCCGCCTCAGCGGCGGCAGCGGGATGTCGCGGTCCTCGTCGACGCGGATCTCCTCAACGACGGTGACGCCGACGCCGCCGCTGACCGAGCCGCGGCCGAACGGGTTGGCGTTTGAGCCGGGGAAGAGGGAGGCGTTGCGCGAGGTGCGGCCCTTGAGGCCCGACGCGCCGGCGTCCATCGAGCCCGTGTGGGTCGTCGTCGCTTCGTCCTTGGTGCGGTTCGCGGTCGAGACGAAGAAGACGGCGGTCGAGTTGAAGGCGACGTCGAGACCGCACGAGCCGAGGCAAACCCACCTGAGGAAAAGAAGAAAAAGTCAGGTTCCACGAGAAGAGAAGCGGTCGAAACGCACGAAAGCTGGTGGCCGTGCTCGAGAGTGAGGACGAGGATGTTGACGAAAGAGGTGATGAGGGCGGCAATGGCCGCAATGGCAGAAACGCGGGCAAGGCGCTGAGCCTTCGGGAAGTCCGAGTTCCAGATCGGAATGATGAAAGCTGACGTGAGGTAGATGTTGGTGACCGCGTCGACGGTAAGCATCGGAGCGGTGGCGTAAAGCTTGAGACCAATCACGCAGGCGCCGTCGTGCTCGCGGATGAGACCGATGCGGCCAACCTGTAGAAGGCAAGGTCAGCGTCCAGTTCTTCCCGTTTCTAGTGGAGTGGAACGTGCAATCATGGCAATGGCGACAGCAATCCAGGCGATGAAGAGCGCGAAACCGCCGCGGTACCACCAGGACTTGTAGCGCGGGATCTTGCCCATGGCCGAGTGCGAGTTGACGATGTGCAGCTTCTCGAGGAGGAGGACGTAGAGGACAGCCTTGGTGACGGCGTAGAGGAAGATGCTGTTGAAGGGGGGGAGAAGTCAGCGAGAGAGAAGGAAGACCCGGGAGAGGAGGAAAACGCACCAGAGCCAGATGCCAGCGTTGCACGACGCCTCCGAGTAAGACGACCCCACGCCGAGGACAATGATGCCGGACGTGAGGATGAAGGCGAAGGACAGGCCGAGGAGGGTCATGACCAGCAGCTGCATGATCGGCAAGCGCTTCATCTTCTGCCAGCTCGGGATGCGCTTCGAGAGCAGGATGGCGAGGTGCGCGGTAACGAGGAGGTACACTGTGGGGGTCGGAAGAGCGGTAAGCACCATGGTGCGATGCGGGAGCAGGAAAAGGACAAACGGGCGCAGACTGCGGGAGGAAAACGAGGTTAGCTTTCGCTTCTTCAGCTCAGCAACCGCGATCGAACGCACCAATAGGCCTCATGTACTCCTGTCCAGCTGGCCACACGTCGGAAGCGTGCTCAACCGCAACCATCGTATCGAAATGAAAGTGTCAGGGTGGGGCGAGATGGGGCGGGGAGGTGCTTCGGCGGCGCGAGGCTGAGGGCGCAGGAGAGGTCGAGAGATAGAAGAGAGGCGAAGGACGCGGTGCTGCAGGTCGTGCGGCCGCTTGTCCGTGGGGCGTGCGATCGTTCGCGGGACGAGGCGTTCGAGAACCGGCGGCGCACGGGCTTGATGCGTGAACGAACGGACGCCGCTGTAGTCAACGGGCTTGAGCGCTCGCGGGAACACGGACGAGCGCGCTGAGCGGGCGGGGGGAGCGAGCGAGATGGGGGAGCAGGAGGAGCAAGCGAAAGAGAGGGCAGCAGCAGGAGGGTGCTTGGACGTGGCCCAGGCAGCCCTGCACCACCAGATTGAGCAACTCCCGCTCCGCGTCAAATGCCATCGCCGTTTGGCGGCGTGGGTCTGGGCGGAAGAGCGGCAGGCTGAGAGAGGCAGGTTGGGCGCGTCGATCTGTCTCGCACGGATGAGCGTGGTCGACGACTTGTCGACGAGAGGCACGCCGTGTTGTCCGTGTCCGAGCTGCACGCGAAGGGCAATCCCGGGGCGAAGGAGCGGCCGCCCGCCCGGTTCGTCCTCTTCGGCACCTCGTCCGCTCCTCCAGCCTTTGTCCCGTCGCTTGGGGGCCTTGTGCGCTGCCCTCCTCGGTCCGCGCGCCCTCATCATCATCCCTTTTGACGATCCCTCCCCGTCCAGGCAAGTCCCCGTCGCCGTGAAGGCCGCCCCTTGCTGATGAAGTCGTCTCCCGCGCGATGAAGGCGTCGACGCGTACGCCGAGGCTACGGGTGCGCCCACTTGCCCTCCTACGAGCCCATTTCATCTGTGAGAGAGGGAGCGGAAGCTCTGGCGGCAGCTCGCAGGGAGGTCGAAGCCGAGGAGGAGGCTTGGAGAACGAGAGAGAACGGGAGGCGGCGGTCGAGAAGCGGGGCGAGTCGTATGAGTGGCGCTTGCTGCACGGTGGAAAGGCGACGGAACGGAGCGGTGAAGAGAAGAGCAGAAGCGGACGAGGCGGACCGAGCTCTGGAGAGCGTCGGGAAGGGGAGGAAAAGGAGGCCAGTTCGCGGACACTTTTCTTTTCTCTCTCGTACCTCTAGCTGGTCGCGCTGCTGAACGAGGGGAAAGTGCCAATACATAGGCGGCTGGGAACGAGGACGGAAGCAAGAGGAGGAACGAGAGAAGGGCGGAACAACGACAGGTGAACGGGGAGATTCGGGGAACGCGAGGAGGACGAGTGCGGAGGCAGGCGTACTAGGTGCGAGGGTGGTATGCAGGGAACAAAAGGCACGGCAGGGTATGGACGCAAGTGAAGGGAAGAGAGAAGGGAGGATACAGACAGGTGAAAGGGGGAAAAAGGGGTTACAGTACGGCGGTCGCGAGGAGGTCGCAGCACGCCTCATAGTGGACCGGCGAGTGGTCGCTCAGCACTGCACAAGGAAAGATTGAGCACGCTGGGAGAAAGGAAAGGGGGGAGAAGGAGGACGTACTGGACTTGCTGAAGACTGGCTCGGAGAAGCGGCGCTCGACGTCGTCCACGGCGCGAAGGAGGACCCGCCGTCCTTCGCGGCGCGAGTACTTGCCCGTCGCCGACGACTCGCTCGAGATGAACACGGTGTAGTTCTCGACGACGTAGACCGTTCCTGCTCGTTGATGCATGGTCAGTTTCGCTCGTGAGGAGGAGAAGGAAGGAAGGAGCGAACCCGGCGGGTAGAGCTTGTCGTTGTCGCTCTGCGCCTTGATCGTCGTCCTCAAGCTCCACAGCCAGTTGCTGAGCTCAACGTCGTCAGCGAGGAGGTCGTCCGGGCCAACGAGGCTCGGGTCCTGGTAGCTCGGCTCGAGCGCCCTGTTCCCGCCTCGACCGGCTTCGAGCTCGTCGGCCGTGAGAGGGACGAGGCGAGACTCCTCGGGCGGCGAGGTGAGCGCGTCGTAAGCCGAATTGGGCAGGTCGGGAAGAGGTGGCGGCGGAGGAGGGGAAGAGGCGCGCAGAGGCGAGTCGTGTTTCGGCGGCGAGGCGGAGGGGGAGAAGGTCGAGAAGGCGTAGGCGGCGGCGGAACCCATGGCGGCGGCGGCGGCGGCCTTCTTCGCCTCCTTCTTGGCGGTGAAGCGGCGCTGGCACAACCCGATCACCCTCCCAACGATCTCCTCGCACACGCCCTGCTCGGCGTAGAAGCCCATCGCCATGCTCTTGAAGTCGCGCAAGACGCCGAGCGAGAGGGTCGGGACGATGTCGTAGCCGTGCACGGTGGAAATGACGAGGCCGCGGCAGTAGCTAACGAGGTCGAGCGAGGCGACGCAGGGGACGCCGTAGGTGTAGCAAGAGATGGGGCGGCCGGGAGGAAGACCGGAGGCGAAGCTCGTGACGAAGGGAGTCGAGATGGACGGATGCGGAATCGGCTGGCCTTGCTGCTCCTCAAATGCGGCCTCGTGACGCTGGAACGCCTTGACGGGGCTGGACCAGAGGATTGAGAGGAGCGAGGCGACGCCGCCGCCGAGGCTGTGTGCGAGAGAGTCAGTAACGGTTGGGAAGAGGAGAGGGGAATAAAACGGACGAGTGCCCGCAAATGACCAGGCCGTAGTCTGGGAACTGCTCGAGCGCGTCCTTGATCACGTCGTGCACCGCGCCGCGCTGCAGCGCCGTAGCCGAGCAGAACATGCCGCTGTGGACGAAGTAGGCGCCGCCCGGGTCGGCGTCCTGCACCGGGATCGGCTCGTAGGAGCAGGTGAGGTCGACGAGGATGTCGGACAGCCCGAGCGAGCCACGGCAGGCGAGCACGACGGCGCCGATCGAATGGTCGACGGCGACTATGGCGAGAAGAGATGGTCAGCGGGGGTAAGGAGACAAGGGAGACGAGTGGGCTTGCCGTAGTTGACAATCGGCGAGAACTTCTCGGTCGCAAAAGACGGTTGAGGGTCGGTGAAGGACGAGAGGAGAATGTCCTCGACGTGGATGCCGACGTGGTGAGCGAAGGCGTGGTTGTTGGCGTCTGTCGAGAAAGGGGAAAAAGCAGTAAGCATCGACAAACGGAAGGAGGACATGACGAACGTACGGATCTGGGTGTGCGGGAACTTGAACTGCGGGAAACGCGTCAAGAAGGCGGAGGAAAGAGGGTCAGCATGAGCTGCCTTGCCCGTTCCTCCTTTCCCTCGCCCCCGCGCAGGGAACGAGCGAAAGAGACGCACCTCATGCTTCCCGATGCCCAAAATCCTGAGGAAGCTCTGCCCGTACGCCGCGCTCGAGTACCTCGCGAATCGCTGCAGGTTCTCAATGAGCTGGCGGTGCGGGAAGTGGCCCAGCTCGAGCTCCCCGTCCCCCTCCGCTCCACCCCCGAGAACGCGGTGCGGCTGCCCGGCGTGCTCCCTCGCCTCAGACTCGCTCCGCGGCGCGTGCGTGCACGTCGTTGTGACCGTCGAGCGCAGGGTCTGGACGGAGGCAGCCCGGCGGATGGGCGGGCGGCCGGTCGGCGGGTGGGTCTGGAAGGCGTCGGCAGCCGAGGAGGAAGAATCAGGGTGGAGAGACGCGGCGGGAGAGGCTGGCCGCGCACTCGACAAGAACGGCGAGGCCGAGGAAGACGGGAAGTCGAGCGAGTTGAGCTCCTGCGTCGGGCTGAGATACGGCGTCGGCGTCGCCCTCGTGCTGTGCGCCGTCTCGAACCCCTCAGTCGTCGCGGACGTCGCGCTGGCGTAGCCGTCCCGCTCGGGCGCGCGGTCCTGCTGCTGCCGCTGCCGGAACGCCTTGCTCACCGCGGCCTTGAGCACGCCGCTCGCGCTGCTCTTGCTCTTCTTGCTGACCGGTACCGGCGGCGGAGGGGAGGAAGCCCTCAGCGTCGAGGTTGAACCGGCGGAATTGGTCGTCGAGGTCGACGAGCGGCGGCTGACTGGCCAGCGGCGCTTGCTGGCGCTCGCGCTGAGAGCGGCGAAGGGGCCGAGAGGAGCAGGCGAGCTAGGCGAGAGAGGTGGGCGAGACGAGAGAGGGTCGGCAGTATGGGGAGGACTCGGCGAGAACCGCCGGATGGTCCGCTTGCGCTGGGTGAACTTCTTGGTCATCGTCGAGAGGACGACCTGGAGGAAGCGCGCATCAGTCTGACTCTACGATAGAAAGGAAGAGAAGAAGACGCACCTGCAACCTCTGCCTGCTCTCCTCCGGCCGCTCAAGCGTCTCGATCCTGCTCAAGTTCGCCAGGCTCGCCTTTGCCCCGACGGCCCTCGCGCCGTTCGGCGAGCTCGGCAGCTCGTCGAACTCCTCGACCTCGTACTCGTGCTCAAAGTCGCCCGGCAGTCGACCAGTCGCAGCAGAGGACGACTCGGTGCCCGCCCTGGTGTGCGTGGGCGAGACGCGGCGCGAAGGCAGCGAGACCCAGTCGTCCTCGTCCGCGTCGGGGTCGTCCTCGTCAGATCGGATGCGCCTCGAGCCGGAGACGGTCCCCTCCTCGAGCGACGAGTACCCAATCCCCTCGCTCTCGCTTATGTCCATCCCGCCAGGCATCCTCATCCCGCTCCTCCTCCTGTCCCTCCTCACCCCGTCCTCGTCCCGGCCATCGTGCTGCACCGCCCGCACCCTCGCGGTCGTCGTCGTCCTCGTCGTGGTCATCTCCGAGATGCTGATCTCGTAGCTGTACCGCGAGTCGCCGAGACCAGGACGCGGCGCCGAGCGAGGACGCGTCGCCGAGCCGTTTTGGACGAGGGGCGAGTGCGGCGCCGAAACAGAGGGGGAGCCGGGCTTCGACCCGGGCGACGAGGACGGGTAGCGCGCGTACTGCTCCTCGATCCGCCTGAGCGCTATCTCGATTTCGAGCGGAATGCGCCCGCCCTCGTCCCCTTCTCCATCCTCGCCGTCCGTCTCCTCATCGCCCTCGTACCCCTCGGCTGCCGCTCCTCCGCCAAAGGCGAACAAGCTGGACCGGACGGACCGAGCCCGGCTCGGCGGCGGCGTCGGGCACCCAACGAGCTCCTCCAGCTCGCTAACGATCTCCTGCTCCGTCGGCGCGTGCTCGCCGTCCGACTCGGCGTCGAGGACAAGCTCCTCCTGGAGCCTGATGTCCGGGAGCGGGCGCAGCAGGGCGGGGAGGTCGTCCTCGTCCATCGGCCCGCCGCCTTCGCCGTCCGTCTCCTCGTAGCCGTCCGTCTCGTCCGCGTCGAGCGCGTCAAACACGCTCGACCGCCTCGACCGCGTTGGGCTCGCCCCCGCTCCAGCAGCTCGACTCGCCCGCGCCGCCGCGCGCGCCTCGAGCTCGCCCCGTACGTCGGTGAGGATCTCGCCGCTGCTGCTCGCCGACGTACTCTCGCGGCGGTGGTGGTGGCCGCTTGCGCGAAAGGAGGTGTGAGGCGTGACACCCGTGAGGGGGGTGAAGGAGAGGGCGGAGGCGGACTTGGCGCGGCGGTGGGGAGCGACGGGAGGGGAGGCTTGCGGTGGACCGGCACCGGGCTCGTCGTGTGGCCGAGAAGAGGAAGCAGAGGAAGGGAAAGTCGGGGGCTGGAGAGGCGTCGGGGCGGGAGGGGCGACCTGGGTCGATTTTCTCGGCGGGGCTTGCGGGCCGGCGTACTTGCCCGCATGATTGGGCTGCGGGTCGGACGGCGCATCGGTTGTAGATGAGGAGGACGACTCCGACCCTTCGACGACGACCGTGCAGTCGTACACGACACGGAGCTTGAGGGTCTTGAGCGTCCGGCGGTGTGTTGCGGTTTGGAGGCAGGCGAAGGCGGTGAGCGCCTTGGTGAGCGCGCCGAGGCTCGACACCGCCGATGCTGAGCGTCCGCCGCCTGCTGCTCCGTGCTCGCCGTTCGCGCTACCTCCGCTTCCGTTGCCGTTGAGGTCATCGTCCTCGCCCGGCCTCCTCGCCTCGATCAAGCCCGTGTGGCGGTCCTTGTCGCGCGGGTCCTCGCGCGTCAGCTCCTCGCGCACGAGTGTGATGATGCTGCTCAGCGCCCGGGAGGACTCGTTCGAGCCGAGGATCGAGTCGAGGAGCCGGACCGACTCTTCGGCGGCCGAGAAGCCTGTCTGAAGCGTGTTGAGCGTGAGGTAGAAGCCCGACATGGTGAACAGCTCGGCGAGGGTGAAGGTGTGGTGGATCTTCAGTCAAGGGCGAAGTCAGTCTAGGAACTGAAGAGAGGAAAAAGAGGGAGAATGGCGTACAAAGTAGGTGCCGAGGTTGGTCCACTTGTCGAGCACTTGGAGGAAGGTGTCGCTGTGTGCTCCAAAGCATCTCCGGTCAGTCTGAAGGGCGGAAAGAGGGAGGATCTGGGAGACTCACGCCGTCTTCCTGCCATCGTCGTCCCTGCCGGACCAGTCCAACCCCTCCTTGACGTAGTGCATGGCCCTCGCGCTGCCCACCGCGGCGATGAGGGCCCTCCTGGTGACGCCCAACCCGGTGACGGTGGTGCACTGGAGGGTCTCGAGGAGGGCCTCGAGGACGAGGGCGGATCCGCGGAGCGAGACGCGGGCGGCGAGGCTGAGGGCGGTGATGAGCTGGGCGAGGTGGGGCGGAAGGAGCGTCGGGCTGGTTGACAGCCTCGAGTGGACGAGCGACTGGACGAGCGCTGAAGTTGAAGTCGAAGTGGGGCTGCTCAGTTGAGTGAGCGCGACAGAGGCGCAGCTGGGTGGATGGGAGGGCGCCATGGCCGGTCGACTCGCATCAGGCATCCTCCCCTGGGTGTGCGAGGCGAAGAGCGGGAGGGAGGACGAGGCGAGGAGAGGCGAAGCGAAGTTGGACAGGAGCACTTGGAGACCTCGACCAGGATCGAGCAAGGGAGGGGGCGCCAGCGCGTCCTTTCACGCGCAAGTGCACTCTTCAGCGAGTGCGTAAGAAGGCGAGAACGAGTGAAGTGGCTCTCCTCTCGCAAGGTCAGGCGACCAGGTTCATCGCTTTTCTCGCCGTCCCTTCCCCGTGTCTACGCGCCGGGTCGCAACGCGGTCTACTCTTACAGTTCTCGGCAGTATGTGCGTCCCCGCGACGCCTGTGACGCACAGAGAGCCGCTTCGAGCGGCATAGAGATGAGCGAGGCGAGGAGGATTCCGCTCTGCGCCGAGGAAAGAAGAGCGGTGAGCGATGAAGAAGCAGAGAGTGAGAGGCTAGAGCATACCGTGTCGGCGAAACCGACGGCCGAGATTTGCTGTTGGGGCAGGCAGGGTCAGCCACAGCTTCGTCGGGCGCGGATAGGGACAAGAAGAGGAAGTGAAAGAGGGGGGGGTAGACAAGGAAAAGAAAAGCGACGCACAAACTCCTTCTCCTGCTCCTTCCTCGCCACGCTCTTCCCTTCCATCCCCGTCAGCCCTCCCAGCTCATCCGCCTCTACCGAGCCCTCGCCCCCCTCATTCCCCGCCCCACCGTCCTGCATCACCGCCAACCGATGAAACGCGTTCACGTACGCCGCGCCGCCGCACAAGCCCTCGCAGCACACGAGCGCCGCGGTGAGGTACGTCGCGCCGTGCTCGCCGGTGGCGGCGACGAAGAGCGAGGTACGGGCTTCGAGGAGGGTGAGGGCGAGGATGACGAGCTGGAGGAGGGTTGGGAGGGGGAGGAGCCGCAGGGGCAGGGGCGGGAGGTGCAGGAGAGAGAGCGAGGAGCGCGAAATGAAGACGAAGGTCTGGTAGAGGAGTTGCCAGAGGCTGCGATTTTTGGGGAGGGGTGGAGAAAAGGCTTAGTGGCGGAGGCGGTGAAAGGCCAAAGGAGCAAACTCACGGGTAGTAGTCCCGTAAGGATTTGATCACGAGGTGCAGCACCGGCGCAGACTCGCTCGTCGGGACTTTGTAGAGCAGAGTCGGCGCAATGCCCGAGTTGATGGTGTACTCTGCGGGAAATGGTCACAGCACTTCGTCAGTTACATGTACACCGCTGTGCCAGCAAGTCATCGGGTAGGGCTCGGGCGGGAAGGACGAGACGCACCTGCGAGATACACGAAGAAAAGGGGCACCATGAACCTCCTCACCAGCGGCCTCGCGAGCTCCAGCTTCTCCCGGGTCGTCAAGCTCGGCAGGCTATCCTTCTCCTGCGCACGCCGCATCGCAAAGTCGTCAACTTCTCCCTCTTCTTCCTCGTCCGCAGCGCCGTCTTCGTCGTCCGAAGCGGAAGCGTCGGCGGTAGTGAGAGGGGTGTAGGGCGAAGTGGATGGGCGAGAGGTCGTGTGGGTGGTGGAGGATTCGAAGGGAGAGGATTGCGCGAAGGAGGATAGTGACGGGAGGAGGAGGAAGTAGGTGAAGGCCATGCAGAGGGGGAGGAACTGTGCGAGATGCGACCGGGTCAATGGACTTCTACTGGCTCAAATCCCTCCCTTGTCCTTGTATGTGGCAATCGCAAGAGGGAGAAAGCGAAGTGAGGTCGAATCACGCACGGAGCAGACCCCCAGCCCCGCCCGGACACCCAGTCCCCTCACGACCCACCAAATCCCCGCTCCCCCGACGCCCGCCGCGCCCGTCCCGCTCGAAAACCAGCCGACGGCGACGCCGCCGAGGTCGTCCTCGTCGTCGCGCCGGCGGAGCGAGCCGTAGAGCGTGGCGCGCTGGAGATAGGTCATCTCGCCCAGGCCGGAGGAGAAGGAGGCGAGGGCGATGCCGAGGAGGCGTGGGAGGAGGGAGTGCGAAAGGGCGACGATCTGTGAAGGTGGAGGAGGGGTTCAGTACGGTCGTCGTGGAAAGGAAGAAAAGGCGGGTAAGACGTGGCAGGAAGAAGAGGCTCGGCGAGGAGAGGCACGAACCAGTATTCCAATGAACGAGATCCCGCTGCACCACGCAATCCTGCGGCTGTACCTCGTCGGCCCTGGGACAAGGTAGGGCCAGCCGATCTTGACCAGCAGGGCCGGGGCAATGTTGACAAAGAGGATGAGGCCCTTGGGCGTCGAGGCCTTGTCGACGAGGTCGAGGGCAGCAGAGAGGATGACGACGTAGATGATGTTGTTGAGGGTGCTGGATGAGGACCGGGAAGAAAGCGAGCGCGGGAAGGAGAAAGAGGTCAGTTGAGCAGTTCTTCAACAGGTCAACCTGCGCCGATAGTCCCTCGAAGGTTGTTGATCGTCTCGAGAAGCGGAAGCGCACCCAAAGAGGAAGAAAGCGAGTGCGAAGCGGGTCCTGAGGGGGGAGGTGGAGGCGGAAGAGAGGGAGAACATGATGTCGGGACGCAGTCCTGAGCGGGTAGCGCGTCCCGTTGAGCGAGTGTCTGTTTATGACGAGGTTCAACGTGCTCTTGTGACAGTAAAGAGGGGGAGAGCGCACCTGATAGCGAGTTGAACGAGCGGGAGGAGGACGCGAGCGGGATCGACGGCGGCGGGTAGGACACACTGGCCATGCGCCTCCGGGGCGACTATGCGGTGCCTTGAGTGGCTTGAGCAGCAGCAAGCAGCAGTTGCGAGTGATTGGCGAGAAGACGACCCCCACCTCGTGCTCCTCGTCCCCTCTTGACCTCGTTGCTACCGCTCACCGACTCACCTCGGCTCCAGTCCGCTCCTACAGAGCTACCAGACCCTTCAAACGCGCCCGACTGCTTCCCAACTTCGTCCCAAGCTCGTCCACCCGGTCCTCGTCTCGCTCGAGCCCAACGATGCGGAACCTTCGGGCGAAGCAGCTGGCAAAGGCGAGGGTGCACAGGTGCGCACTCCCACACACTCTCCACTCTCGTCCAGGCTGACCTGTCCCTCCCACAGCCAACCTACCCTTTCGCGACTCCCACCCCCTCCGACTTCCTCCCGCTCCCCCTCCTCCCTCGATGCCCTACCGTCTTTCTCCGCCTCTTCCGCCCGAGATCGTCGACCTTGTCGTCGAGCAGGTCTCTCTCGGTCGAAGCGCTAAGCAGGTCGACCTGGCGAGGTGTTGCCTCGTCTCGAAGGTCTTCCTCCAAGCGGCTCGCCCTCGACTGTACCGCCAAGTCACCTTCCGCTTCAGCAGGGCCTTTCCCATCGGTACTTTCAGATACGACAAGGGGCTCCTGTGTCTCTTGGACACCCTCGATCACCAGCCTGGGCTTCAAAGCCTCGTCCGCCGCCTCTTCGTCGTCACAACGTCTGTGCCGCCCGGTCAAGGTCACTCGTCTGGACACCTCCACCAGCTGCTCCATCGGCTAGTATCGTGTCTTCCGCATCTTGACGAGCTCGACGTTGGGGAGAACTGCGAGGCCCTCTGCGCCTCCGCGATCGAACGAAGGAGGGAGGCGGGTCAGCCGCTGGCCTTGCGCTGGCTGCGACTCGCGGAACCGATGCCGACCATCGATGTGCTTCTCTCAAGACTCGACTTGAGCGTACTCGCGCACGTCGAGAGCTGTTGGCGGCACGAGCCGGTGGTCTCGCGACCTTCGTACAGCACCCTCACCTCCCGAGCTTCGTCCGCGAGATCAAGATGGCCCGCGAAGGCAAGCGGCCTGGGTTTCCTCACTCCTGGATGGGGTTTGGCGCCAGGCCGAGCAGCACTCTCTACGACGTCCTGATGATGTGCCTCAACGCGACGTCGGTCTCCGTCTTCGAAGGCTTCGAGGACTGTTGCGGCGCGCTGGCCGACGCGGCGTACGAGCTCGCGGCAAACAACCTCTCCAAGCACAAGCTCGAGACCCTCGAGCTACACGCGCCATCGGAGTCGATGGGCGAGGTGCTCTCAGAATATCGGACGATCAAGCACCTGTCCTTCAGCTCCGAGCGACCCTGGCACGGCTCGCTCGACACCGACATCCTCCGCCTCGACTACCTCCGCCTCGAGTCGTTCACCCTTGGTCACCTGGACATCCTCGTTGCGCCTCGTGTCGTCGACAACTTCATCCGCTCGTCGCACCAGACACTCACCCGCCTATCGCTGCCGTTCATCCCGGCCGACCTCGACCCCTCCTTCCTCTCCACCTTCACCCACCTGAGGCACCTTACCATCAGCCGGCTCTCCCGTCTCGAGCACATCACCTGCCTTGTCATCGCCCTCAAGCCCGTCAGCTTCATTCGCCACCTCCGCATCGAGACCGACTTCGACGAGACCTCCGACCGCTTCGCGCTCGTTACTGTCCTGGTCGAGCGCATCCCTCCCGTCTACCCCGCACTGCTCGAGGCCCTCATCATCATCAACCACGCCGTCACGCGCTACATCCCCGACGATTGGCCGGCCGTGGTCAACCTCCCGCCGCAGGACGAGCTCCGCACCGGTCTCGCCGCAAACCCGTTCTTCCGGCCATCGCATTTCCGCGCACTCCTTGCCGCACCGACGCCCGTCCAGCTCCGTCGACTTACGTATGATCGCCGCTTTCTCCGCGACGCGAGCGACCTCAGGACGGCCGACTTTGCGTCGGCGGAGGAGTGGAACACGCTCGAGCGCGAGTGCAGGGAGAAGGGGATCGAGTGCCACGGGGTGACGAGGGAGGAGGAGCCGTTCGTGCTGCGGGACTTGTCGGTCGGCGAGCCGCTGTTCTGAGTTGTTCCTCATTCCGTTGTTCTCCTTCTCGCACTCGCCTCGTATCCCTATTCCCTCTAGACCATACAGTTCACAGCATCAGCTCATTGGTGTCAGTCAAATCAGTCAATGGCCATGGCTTTCCCCTTTCGAGGAAGAGGAAATCGGAAGATGTCAACAAGAACTTGCTGCCTGCTGCTCGAGGAAGAGCTGCAGTGACTCTCTGAGCTGGCTCGGTTGCCCTGAGCACCTCTGCGGCAGCCGGAAAGCACGAATGCCTCGTTGTCGCCGCCGTCTTTGCTGCTTTCGCTCCCCCACTTCACGCTCTTCCGCTCATCTCGCTCTTCCCGCTTGCCGAGCCACCATGCCGCGCTCGTCCCGCCGTGCTTCAGCGGTCAGGGCCGAGAAGGCGCTCGCCCAGGGTGAGGCCAGCGAGGACGACGACGAGTTCGAGCTGGATCAGGAGCAGCTCGATGAGGACGCTGGAGGCAAGGAGGACTGTGCGTACACCCTCAGCTGACTTTGAGCACCCAGAAAGGCTGGCTGATGGGTGCTCCGACCCCTCCAGACCACCGCGCGCCGTCGAAGAAGGGCCGGACGAGTCGCGGTGGGGCCGCTCCCAAAGTTAAGGTACGCGCACTCTTTCACCCTCTTACGCTGTCGAGGGCTCACACACTTCACCTACAGGGCGTCCTGAAGGACCTCCTCGACCTCCCGCTCGAGATCGTCACCCTCATCTTCTCGCACCTCGACCTCCCGACTGTCTTCCACCTCTCGCGGCTCAACAAGCGCTTCTACACCTTCCTCCGCGACCCGACGCTCGAGTACGTGTGGGAGCTTGCGAGGGAGGAGAGCGGGCTGCCGGAGCTGACGGCGGGCGACATGAACGTTTACGGGAACTGCCAGGTTCGCCTGCGCTTGCTCTACTTGCGTTCGTCGAGAAGTCTCACCCTCTCATTCGAGCAGGGCTGTGGCAAGGCAACGCAAAAGGTCGACTACATCCTCCGCATCCGCAGTTGCAAAGCGTGCTCGCCAAAGTTGTGAGTCGCGCTGAGTCTTCTTCTCTTCTTCACTGACAGGATGAGCGCACAGCATCCGCGACGGTCTTGAGCCCGAGTTCTGCTATAACTGGCAAGTTCTAGACCTGGCGGTCGAAAGCACATGTACGTCGCCGGCCTCTTCCTCATCTATCGGCGTGTCCTGCTCACACGGCTGGCATCGCGGCACCACCCAGATCGCGGTCTCCGGCGTGCACCTCGCTGCGAGTACGCTCTCCGTAATCTGCTAGTACTCAACCGCATCATGAACCGCTACTACGCGCACCGCGACCGCCGCAAAAGGGCAGAAGAGGAGGACGACGAGGACTTCGACTCGGACGACTCAGTCTCCGACGACGAGGACGAGGACGACGACGAGCTTGTCGGCGCCACCTACGCCGGCTGGAGGAGCGTCAAAAGCCAGGAGCAGTGGCAGGAGTTTGTGGACGCTTGCAGCCTTTTCAGGACGCAGAGGCAGGAGGTGCGTCGTTGCCCTCGCTTGTACCGAGTGTGGGGACGCGTCACTGACTTCATATCTACTCGACAGCACGGCGAAACCCTCATTGACTGGGTCCGCCAGCGCGAGCTTGACAAGGAGCAGGAGAAGCAGGCCATTCGCAACAGCCGTCGTCAAGCGTGTGTTGAGTCCCCCTTCCCTCCTCTCTTGTACGTGCTGACGCCCCTTGTGGTGACTGCAGCATCAAGGACCGCCTCGCCGAGCGCGGGTGGCTTCGGCACCAGTAGGTCTTGTTGATCTTTCTGTTTTCCTGCCGAAGGCTGACCAGTTTGCTCGGCCCAACAGCTTCGACAACGACGACTTCAAGCTGCACCCTCTCGTCTGTGTCGCCAAGGAGCTGAACGACCGCGCCTGGAGCGGCATGCGACTTCAGCTCGAGAAGCTGCTCGAGAACGCCGAAGACGAGGCGAACCAGCGCCGCATCGTCGAGGAGGTTACTCGCCGTCAGGAGCTCTTGCGCGTCGAGCACCTCGACCTCCGCGAGGGCTCCTCAGCGGCGGCCAAAGCCGCTGGCCTCTACCCTCTTCTTCGCTGGGACGAGCTCGTCAACCTGTCGTCCGTCCAGGCCCTCTGCACCGCCGAGTCGGTCGAGGAGACCTACGACCCCGATCCTTCGCTCAAGGCCGCGGCGCAGGCGATCTCTGCCGAACTCGTCGTCCGTTGCGCCGACCTGACGAAGGGCATCTTCGACCGTCTCCTCGTCGTTCTCAAGCAGATCGACAGCACCTCCGCTCCCGGAGATTCCCCATCGTCCTCGACCGCGCCGAAGCTCGTCCCCGACCCCGATGACGGCGAAGAATACTCGTCGGGACAGGTCGACCTCGTCTGCGGCCGCGCCGTCTCGCTCGTGAAGTGCCAGTATTGCTTCACGGTCGACACCATCTCGCAGCTCCTCACCCACCAGTGCAAGCACCGCTACACGCGCGCGAAGGGCGTCTCCCTCGATGCGAATTTGTACACCGTCTCGGCCCACCAGGTCCTCGCCGTGCTTGAGTGCCTCGACATTGCCAACAAGCCTCTCGAGACGACAGCGAGCGAGATGGACGCCCTCGGCCCGGGCTTTACCTGCTCGTCGCCGGAATGCAGCGGGTGCACGGCGCAGCCCTGGCAGCTCTTCGTGCGTTTTCCCCTCCCTTTTTTCGCTTCTTCACCCCCTTCCTGACCTTTCCTTCCAATCTACAGGTCAAACACCTCTCTAGCTTGGCCCACGACGACCGCGACTCACCGGGTAAGATCCTGCACACCGACAAGCTCGTCTACGAGGAGCGTGAGGCGGTTCTCGAGCGCCTCTACCAGTACGCCCTTCTTCCCTTCTATCTACGATCCCTTATGCTGACTATCAAGGCCATTCCAGGCAACACCTCAAGAGTGTCCGCGAGGCAGTGAAGCGCGGCGAGCCGATGGAGAACAGCTAGGCGCAACGTGCGTTTTCCCCCGCCTTCTTCCTCGAGTCGCTTGTTTCCCCTCTTTCCACGATCGTCGTCATAGCATCTCTCCCGTGTCCAGTCTCTCCTCTCGTACACGCTTGAAATCAGCTTTTCTTCAATCACTTTTCTTCCCCAGTCCACCTGTGAGAGACGCGCAAGGTAGAGCCGCGAAGGAGACGAGAAACCGGGAGAGATTGCACGGCCGTACCCTAAGCCTAAAGACGAGATATGGCAAAGAACGAGGCGGTACAGGAAGGGGAGGGACAGGAAACGAGGAATGGGAGTGTCCGTCTGAACGAAGGAGGCGAGAATAGGGCGAGGCGATGCACAGTATGAAGGACGAAAGGGAAACGGTGAACGGAGTGTCTGTTGTGGGTGGGAGAGGGAAGGTGAGGGCGGATCCGGCCGCCTGGAGGAACAACAACGGAAAGAGGGGCGGCGAAAGAATCGGGAGGGAGAACGACTGCGAGTGGGGATTAGGGAGGGGTATGTACGTAGAGAGAAGCGTCCACGGCTCGCGGAAGGGGACTAGAAGAACGAAGGGAGGGGAAGGAGGGATCAGGACATGGGGGTGAGGGCCATCCCGAAGAACCGGTTGCGAGCCTTGAGGGTCCGCGACACGTCGCCGGCACCGCTGCCGCTGCCGCTCGAAACCCGCTTGCCCTTGATGGTCGAGAGCGAGGTAGGGGCGATGGCGGGCGGCGGAGGGAGCATCTCGGACACGCTCGGCAGGTCGAGCACCGTGCCTCCTCCCGGCGTCGGCGGAAGCGAGACCGGCGGGCTTGTCGCCGGCGAGGTGGTGGTCGACCCGGCGGGAGAGGCGAACGCGGAGGTCGAGGTCGAGTTGGACTCGGACGGGGAGGTCGAGAGCGGGAGATGCGGCGACGAGGCGGCGCCGGCGAAGTAGCCCGACGCGCCGGCGAGCGCGGGACTGCTCTGCGCCCGCTTCTTGACGCCGAAGAGGCCGGTGAGGGTCGTCGAAGCCCTGCGCTGGAGCTTGAGCGCCTTGCTCGCCGCGTCCTTGTCCCTCCCGTTCCCGCTCATGCTGCCGAGCGTGAGGACCTCTTCCCCCAAGGGCGTCGAGACGAGCGTCGGGCTCCGTGAGGGCGTAACGGCCAGGTGCTCGTCGCTCGCGGTGGGCGAGAGGGAGGCGATGGCGGGCGGGACGAGGCCGAGGGTGGACTTGCGCCGGCGGAGGCGGAAGACGGACGACATGCCGTCGAGCATCGAGCGGGGCGAGTTCGAGGTCGAGGAGAGGGCGGAGGGACCGGCAAAGGAAGGTCGGTGAGGCGTGCCCGGCGAGCTGGAGGTAAAGCTCGGCTTGCGGGAGGCGGAGTGGCCGGACGAGGAGGGAGAGCAGGCGAGTGCGGCCGTGAGAGGATCGAGCTCGACGTTGGCAAAGTCGGGGCTGGGCGGGATTGACGACGGCGGGGTCTCGACCATGATGGCGTGAGAGGCGTGCGAAGAGGACGACCTCGTGCCCGTCTCGTTGCTGGATGCCGAGGACGAGACCGAGTTGTTGCGCTCGACGTCGGTCGCCGGTGCGGTTCGAGCGGTGGAGGGCGCTGACGCGGTCGGGGTAGCGCAGGTGGGCGTGTTGGGCTGGACGAGCATGGTCGGGAGGGCGGAAGCGGTCGAGGAAGGGGTATTCGGGAGACGAGACTGCCCGGCCGCGTCGAACGAGTTGTGGCTCGCGACCCGCCTGAGCTGCCCTCCCAGCTTCGCCGCCTCGCCGCCGCTGTCCGCCCTCGACCCGTGCCTGCGCCTGCTCCAGCTCCCGCCCGCCGAGAGCGGTCCCGCTCCGCCCCTTTTCGACTTCGCCATCGACTCGGCGAGCGCGGTGTCGATCTCGGGCAGAGCAGGGCGCTGCTTCGACCCTCCCGAGCCGTTCAAGCTCCCGCTCCCGCCGTGCTTGCCCTTCCTCATCGCCGACGCCCACCTCCCGCGCTCCTTCTCAGGCGTCGCGGACGTCGAGCGGTTGAGCGCCGCCGCGGCGACGAGCGCGGTGCTCGACCCGGACCCGCCCGTCGAGTTGGCGCGCGCGGGGGTCGCGAGCGGCGCAAAGCCCGCCTCGTCGCGGTAGACGACCGCCGCAGTCTGGTCGAACCCGATCGCGCCGCGGAACTCGGCGCGCTCGCTCGCGCCGACGCCAATCTCGACCGAGCTCATCCTGCGCCGCTCGAGGCGGTTCCCGGCTGCTCCTCCTCCTCCAACGAGGACGCCCGGACCCGCCCCGGCGGGCACGGTCCCGGCGGCAAGCATCCTCGCGGCCCGCTCGGCGCCAACGACGTACGGCGCATAGGGCAGCGCCGCGCTCGTCAGGGCCGTCATGCTCCGCTTCGGGCCCGATACCGTCCTCGAACGCTTCTGCGCCTGCGCGGCCTCGTCCGCGTCACGAGCTGCTTGAGCACGTGCGGAGAGAAGAGCCTCGGAGAAGACGTCGCCAAGGCGGAGGTCGACAGCGGCGCGCTGTGAGGATGGCGTGCGGCCGAGGAGGAGGGACGAGGCCGTCGTGGTGAAACGGGACCGGGAGGTGAGGGTCGGGGTCGGAAGCATGACAGGGGCGTACATGCTCGGGGGCGAGGCGGGGGCGAGCATGGGCGGCGGGCCGGGGGCGGAGGAAGGAAGGGAGGAGGCGAGCTCTGCGGGCAGAGGCGGGAGGGGCTCGTCCGAACCGAGTTGCGGGCTCGTCGCGCTGGAAGAGAAGACGGAGGCGACCGAAGCGGCGCTTTGCGAGCGAGAGTGGCTCTTGCGCTGCTGCGGAGTCGGGAGCGGGATGCTCTGCAGTGAGGGCGTCGAGACGCTCGAGACGATGGTGTCGTCAAAGAGGGTCGGCTGGCCGTGCTCGTCCAGGTCTTGTCCGTCCCAGGCGTCGCGAGCTTCGGCTCGGGCGGTGAGCAGCTGGGAGAGCCAGACGGCCTTCTCGCTCGGGCAGAGAGCGCCGAGCTCGAACTGGTGGTCGCGGTAGCTGAGGCGGATGCTGTTGGCGAGGAGACCTGCGATGTCGCGTCGTGAATCTCTCATCAGCGACTGTTCTCGCAAGACAGAGAAGAGGACGCAAAAAAAAAAAAGTAGACGGCAACGCACCTTGTCCCTCCTCGATGCTTTGTATCTCGAACATCCGCAACGGCAACCACTCCCGCGGCTCGTAGCTCGCCCGCTTCTTGATCTTGGCCATGACGAGGTGCGTGCGGTAGAGGAAGCACCCGAGGTATCTAACCCTCAGCGCCTCGCCCGTGCCGCTGCCGCTACCGCCCCCAAGGGTGCTGGCGCTGCCGAGACTGCTCGCCGCCCCGCTCATCGCGATCGCGCCGTTCCCGCCGCCGACAGGCCCGAGTGCCGCGCCCGACGCGCCGGAAAGACCAAGCCCGTGGCTCGCGGGTGCGGACGACGCGGCGGAAGAGAACGCGTAGGGCGTCGCACCGCTGTAGTGCACGACGTGCAGCGCCCCGACGAGCAAGGTCGGGCCGAGGACGTCGCAGAACGCGCCGCCAACGAGCGGCGTGTGAAACTCCATGCGCTTGGCGACGACGCGCGTGCGCATCTCGCCCTCGCGCTGCTTCTTCGCGAGGTCGACCCCCGCCGCGACGGCCTTGAAGCCGTCCCAGACTTGCGTGATCAAGGCGGATTCGGAGGCGGGAGAGGGTGAAGACGAGAAGTACTTGGCGAGCTGGCCGAGGACGAGCGGGTAGCGCGTGATGCGCTGGACGGGGGAGATGGCGTAGTCGAGGAAGCGGAGTTTGGAGCGCGCGCCACCGCCGGAGGAAGAGGTAGACGAGGGAGTGTAGCCGATGGAGGACGAGGCGGACGAGCTGGCGAAGGAAGAAAGGGTCGGTACGTGAGAGGAGGACTGGCTCGACGTCGTAAAGGCGCTACTGGCGGGGGAGGAAGTGAAAGGGAGAGGAGAGAACGACGAGGGCGGGGCTGAGGCGAGAGGCGGGAAGAACGGCGACGTCGAGACCTGCCTCGACGACGAGGAGGACGCTACCGGGGTCGAGTCGCCCCTCCCAGCGGCAGACGCAGCGCGAGCAGCGCACTGCCGCTCGAAGGCTTCCCATTCTTGGCGCGACGAGATCGAGCGGGTGATGTCGAGCGCCTCGGCGTGGCGGGCGCAGAAGTCGTTGTAAAGCTCGAAATCGGGCATCTGCACATGTACAGAGCAGAATGAGTTCCCCTTGAAGTGAAGGAGACGTAAAGGGGAAGAAGAGACGCACCTCGTCGCTCAGCACCTCCGCAATCCTCCCCGCCGCCCTCCTCGTCAAAGCCGCCTGCGCCAGCATCTCCTCCCTGCCCTGCTCCCGTCCCTTGCCCTTCCCACCCGCGCCCGCGCCTTCCTTGCGCCACGCCAGCTCGCGCTCGACCTGCTCGATGCGCTCGCCGATGCGCTCATGCAGCGCGAGGAGCTGCTCGGCGTTGCGCACGACGGCGTGCACCTCGGCAACCGAGAGGATAGTGAGGAAGGGGAGGGTCGAGAAGTAGACCTGGCCCGCCAATCTCGGTCAGCCTCGTCCTGCCCAGAAGGAGGGAAGGGGGAAAACGCACCTTGACCAGCACCCTCAGGCCCTCGAGGTAACCCTTCTCCGTCTCGACGAGCTCGACGAGCGCGTGGTACCTCTTCTCCTCGAGCACGGCGCGCTCCTTCGCCTCCTGTTCCTCCCTCTCCGCCTCGAGCGCCGCCTCCTGGTCGACCTCGAGCACGTCCGGGTCGAGGACGACGCCCGCTTCGGTCGGGTCGAGGACGGGCGGAGAGGGCGTGAGGAGGACGGAGGAGACGGAGGGGGAGCGGAGGAGCGAGGAGGACGAGGCGAGCACGGGCGTCGGGGGGAAGTAGGGCGAGTCGGTCGCACTTGCCGACGCGGACGAAGAGAAGACGGTCGTAGACGAGGCGGTGGCCTCGATCGGCGCCGTCGCGAGAAGGGAGAGGTTCGGTGCCGATGCGGACGTGGGGCCGTTCCTGCCTGCCGCACTCAAGCTGGACCACCGCCGCGGCGGGTCGACGCTCACGCCCAGCGCGGCGCCTTCCTCGGCGGGCCAGGTCGCGCCGCTCGGCTGCAAAGAGGCGGTGGGCGGGATGAGGGTGAGAGAAGGGGAGAGCGGGCCGGCGGTCTCGACGGGCGGGAGGAGGGGAGGGGACGAGGCCGAGCGAGTGAGGCCGGGGGAAAGAATCGGAGGGAGCGGCGAGGCCGGAATTGAGGGCAGGAAGGGGAGGCGAAGCGAGTGGCGAAAGGACGAGGCGGAGGTGGGGCGGCGCTTCGAGCCGGTAGAAGGGCCCTGATGAGGCGGGTCTTGGAAGCCCGACCGGCCGCGAGGGGGAGTGGCGAATCCGACAGGGAGGGTAGACGCAGTCGTCGTCGGTGAAGAAGGCGCGGCGGAAAGACCGGGAGACGAAGTTGGCCGACCGCTTTTCCGGGCGGGAAAGGCGAGGTGCGAGAGCTGGCCTGCCCAGGCGGTCGGCGGGATGTAGGACGACGCTGGCCGGGCCTTGGTCTTCTTCTTCTGCACGCCGAGCGAGCCGAGCAGGGCCGCCTCGTCGACCGGAGAAGGCGACGCTGCCCTCCCTCCTCCCGGGGTCGCTGAACCGGCCGACCGTGCGCGCGAACGTTCTGCCCTCGCAGCCATGAAAAGCGCGTCGTCGTCGTCGTCGCGGTCGTCGTCGTCGTCGTCGGCTGCGAGGCGAGAGGGAGGCGATGCGGACGCAGCCCCGCGCATGCTGCCTGCCACCGAAGGGGGTCTTGAGGGCGCCCTCGAGTGGACGAGCTGGTCCTGGAGCTTGACGAGGATGTCGGTCTGGCTGACGCTCTGTCCCATGGCCGTGCTCGCGCTGTCGCTGTCCCGTGGCGTGTCGGGTGCGAGCGGGAGTGGGTGCACTCGAGGATCAGCTGGATCGACGGCTCGCAAGGGCCGGTCGGGAGGGCGTGGTGGTTGGCCGCCTAGGGGAGGGGAGACGGCGGCCATGGCGTGGGTGGAAGCCCCGAGCGGGCGCACTGAGCTCAGGCTGGGTCTGGAAGCGAGTGAAACCGGAGTGGATGCGGTGGTGAAGGCGGACCAAGAGGTGCGAGGACGGGGACAGGAGGCGGTGAGAGGGAGCGTGGGTCGAGGTGTCAGCACTCAGTGGCTTGCGATGGAGAAGGACGAGGACTGACAAGTTGGTTGGAGGGCGTGGGACGGTCGGAAGAAGAGAGTCGAGCTAGCGAAGGCGGGGAGAGACCTCGACGGGTGGGTCAAACGATCCCAGGGGGGGCGCGGCAAAGGGTGCACGCGTGTGTAGCACCACGGAGAGCACGTCGACAGCGAGCAGGAAGCAGCCGAACGAGCGAGAGGCGGGCGATGCTCTCCTCGATGCCGGCTTCGACCACCCCGCGCCTTTTCTCGCTCGCTTCCCTCTCGTCCCTTTCCTTCTCTCCCTTTCCTCTTCTGCGCCCTTCCCTCTCCTCCATCCCTCCCTGACCCTCTCTCACACCACGAGCAGCACCACCAGCGGCAGCATTCAGCAGCGCGACTCCCCCACTTGCCTCCCGACGAGAGGCGATCCCTTTTCTCCAAGAGTCCCTCCAGCTGGTCGGCACGAGCGCTGCCCTCCTTCCCGTCCTGCTCTGCCTGCTCTTCTTCCTTCTTCCTTTTCCCTCCTCGCTCGCGCGTTTTTCTCGTTGACACCTCCGCAGCGGAGGGGGGCGGGGCCGAGCTGGTGGTGGACCGGCCGGCCGTCTCGCAGCTCGCTTTTCTTCCTCATCGCAAGCAGAGCTCCCCTTTCCCCCTTGAGCCAAGCGGCAATCAAGCACCAGCGCTCGCTGGTCCTTGCCTTTCGTCGTGTGAGCGCCTAGAGATCGACCGGCCTCTTCGCCCCCTGCGACGCCGCTGCCCTCCCCCCGTCGTCCCCATCCCGAGGTCGTTTTCCTCCTTGACGCTCGATCTCTCCCGCCTTCTTTGCTCTCGTTCTCTCGGCTTCGTCCGCCGCTCGGACGGGGAGGTGATCTCGCGGGACGAGATCGTGTGTAGAAGCCGCAGGACGAGGGGAGAGACATGAGCGGGAGCGAGCGAGGGGGCGAGACGAAGACGGGAAGAAGGAGAAGACGGGAAGGAGCTAGAGGGCGCACGAGGGCGTGGATCTGAAGGAGTAGAGTCTGCATGCGGCGAGCGAGAGCCAGCAACAGCGATGCTTGCAGAGAAAAGGCGGGAAGACGACGAAGCGGAAGCGTGAGAAAAAGCGGGACAAGCTCGGGAGGAAAACCGCTCGCTTCTTCCCCCCCCTCGAGCGAGAACACCCATCCTACTGACACAACAAGCCCGCGCTACTGCTACAACATGCCCCTACCCCTCCCTCCTCGTCTATATCGCCTCCCGCCCTCTCCCTTGCGCTCAGCCCTGGATGACCCTCGGCCTGTTGCCCCCCGCCGGGTGCTTGACCTTCCCTCCTCCTCCGTCGGGCACGACGAGCCCCATCAGCTGGCGCTTCGCCTCCTTGCGCGCGCGCTTGTCCGCCTTCTTCCCCAGCCGGTCGACCAGCTTGGGCTTCTTGCCGCCCATCCCTGCGCCGCCGGCGCCGCTCAGGGTGGTGGCGGAGGAAGAGGGAGAAGGACCGCCGCCGCCGCCGCCGACGCGAGAGACAAACTGCTTCGCCGGGACGGGCTTGGAGAGGAGCGAGGAGGCGTTCGCGGCGGCGGTGGCGTTGAAGGTAGAGGGCGAAGGCTGCGCCTGCGACGGCGGCAGCATGAACGGGTTGAGCGCCTTCGCCTTCGCTACGGGCGGAGAAGGGAGCGGGTTCGTCGCGGTCGAGAGGCGCGGCGAGGCGGGCTGCTTCGACGCGGTAAGGACCTCGGGCGGGCCCTTCGACGAGCCGGGGAGGGCGTACGGCGGGCGGACAGTCGCAGCAGCAGGCGAAGACCCGGCCGGCTGGTCAGGCTTGACGCGCTTGACCGGCGACCCCGCCGCGGTGCCGTTCTGGCCCACGCTCTCCCGCGGCCGCTTCCCGTTCCCGTTGACGTTCCCGGCCGCAACGCCGGCCTGGCCCGCGATGACGCCCTTGAGCGCGTCGCCCTTCTCGCGGACGTAGAAGAGCACGTAGGCGTTGCGCGCGTTGAGCGCCGCCGCGGGCTGGACGGGCGAGACAAAGTCGTCGTTCATGTCGTGCCACTTGCCCGACGCGGCGCGGACGTAGGCCGTGTAGTGCCCCGAGTGCGGGCCGCCGCCGGAGTGGAGGATGAGGGCGTAGAGGCGGTAGGTCGGGTCTTGGGCGGGCTGGGCGAGGCAGTTCAATCGTCAGTAAGGGAGAGGAGAGGGGAGGAAGAGAGGGGAGAAAGCGCACATTAGACATGTACGGCCCGAGCTTGAGCGTCTCGGGGTACTTGATCAAGCCCGAGATCTTGCGCCCGAGCGGGGTGAAGCGCTTCAGGTGGATCGTGAGGACCTGCGGCGCGTCCTCGATCGTGAACCGCTTCTCGGCGTTGACGAGCTTCTTGCACCTGTGCATCAGGCCCAGCGTCCCATCAGCCACAAGCCCCTTGATAGAGCTCGGAAGGGGAAAAAGGAAGAGAGGGCGAAAACGCACTTCTCGCACTTGTACTTGTTCCCGCCCGTGAGCTTGTCCGGCTTGACCAAGTTGCTCAGCGCGTCGCGGAGCGAGTCGGCGCGGTTCGACAGGTCGAGCGACAGGTCGAGGATCGAGTCGAACGTGTCGCTATTGTGCTCGCAGCTCATGCAGTGCACGCGCGACCGCAGGCGCCCGCCGAAAATCTGGTGGATGAAGGTCTGGTGCTGCTGGGCCGGAGGGAGTTTGCTGCGAAGGGGGAGAATCAGAGCCGGAGGGACGGAAAGACAGTGAGGGAGAAGAGGCGTACGGGTTCTTCCCAGCCAGCGCGCTCGCCTGCATCGCATCGACACAAAACCGGAGGAACTCGTGCGAGTCTTCCTGCCGCCCGAGGCGGAAGTGCTTGGCCATCTCTGCGACATCGACACAAGTCAGTACCGCCTCAGGCGAAACACCAAAAAAGGAGCAAGGGGAAGAAAACCCACGCCGCATGTTCCCGACGACGCCCTTGGGCGAGTACGGCCGCCCGGACGAGCCGAACGACTGCTTGACGAGCACCTTCATCGCGCACGTCATGCAGAACTTCTTCTTCTGCAGCTGCGGGCCTGCGTTCTCCCTCATTTCGTCAGCCATTGCCGCTCAACAGGAGAACAAAAAAACCGCACAGTTCTGCTGCGAGTGTCCCGCGCCCTCGACGTACCGCACGAGCGGCGGTGTATGCAGCAGGCACTGCAGCGCCGAATTGAGGAAGCAGGTGTTGCCGAGGTTGTGCAGGCCGGCGCCGGGCGGGTAGGGCTTGGCCCAGGAGGGCGAGGTGTCGACGAGGGGGAAGACGCGCGCGGTCGAGGCGGCGGAGGAGGAGGAGGTCGAGGCGGCAGGAGTGGGGGTGGACGAGGAAGTAGGGGTGGCGGCCTTGGAGGTGGACGCGACCGGCGAGGCGGCGGTGGTAGCAGCGGCGACGCCGTTCGTTTTGGGCGTCTGCTCGAGTACGAAGGGCGCGCTTGTCAGCCCAGTAAACGCGCCTTGGAGGTAGGAAACGAAACGCACCTTTTGGTTGAGGGGGCGGTAGGGGATATCGTCGTCCTGCTGGGTGAACCTGGCGTTGACGAACTCGACGGGGTGCTCGAGGAGGTCCTTGATGCTGTGGGCCTTGACCCCAGCGAGTGCGCGGGCGTCGAGAGGCCCGTTGGCAGCCTTGAGGGGCGGTGCTTGCTTGGGCGAGGCAGAGCCGGCCTTGAGCTCGCGCTTGAGGCGCTTGAGGTCGGCGGTGGACATGTTGCTCGGGTGGAGAGGGAGTGCGTGGGGCGGCGGCGGTCGCTGGTGGGCCACGACGGCCATCTTGGACGAAGGAGCAGAAAAGAAGGGGAGGAGGGAGTGAAGGGGACTGAGGCGTCTGGGTGGCCCAGTCACGGTGGCAGGGCTCGCAGCAGGCGGTGTAGGGTCGGCAGTGGTGCTCTCTAGCTGCCCCTCGAGGTGTGAGCGGTGCGAGAGAGGGCGTCACTTTCGACTCGCTCGTCGAGCCCCTCTCGTTCCCTTCCCTCGCTCTTCCCACTCCCTCTACTGCTTCTTACTCGCTTGAGACACAATGGCCACCTTCCAGGGCAACCACACCGTCCTCCTCACCGGTTCGCTCCCTCCCCCTCGCTTCTCCCCCCTCCCCCCCACTTGCTCACTGTCCCACTCTCCCTCCTCAGGCGGCTCTGCTGGTCTCGGACTTGCCACCCTGTACGCTCCCTTCCTTCCCTCGGCGTCCAATCGAGCTGACCTCGATGGCTCGCAGCGAAATCCTCCTCTCCCAAGGCCTCAACGTCGTCTCCGTCCAGCGCTCAGAGACGCCCGAACTCGCCGCGCTAGCGCAAAAGTACCCCGGCGTGCTCCTCGTCTGCAAGGGTGACGTCAGCAAGGACGACGACAACAAGGTGCGCCCTCTATCCTTGCCCTTCTCTCCACGTTCAGGCTGACCTTTTCCTCCCGCAGGCGGCAGTGGACGCGGCGATGCAGTCCTTTGGCCGGCTAGACGCCGTCATCCGTCCGTCTTCCTCCTCTTCTCCCTCCCTTTCCTCGCTGCCTGCCTGATCCTGCCCTCCCCGCGCAGTCAACGCCGGCGTCGTCGAGCCCGTCTCGCCGATCCGCAACCTCACCGCCTCCTCCGGCAAGCTCGACGAGCTGCGCACGCTCTTTGAGATCAACTTCTTCTCGCTCGTGTCGCTCCTCACGCACGCGATCCCGTACCTCAACGAGCGCGATGGCAAGGGCTTGAAGGACGGCGAGCCGGCGGGAAGGGTCGTGCTCGTCAGCAGTGGAGCCGCGACGGGTGGGACGACCGGGTGGGCCGCGTATAAGTACGACGACTTTCCGTTTGCCGCTCTCGGCGAGAAGGGCGTCTCGGACGTTCCTGCTCGGTGTCGAACACCGCGGTAGAGTCAACTAACCGTCTTCCGCGCCTTGTTCAGTGCTTCCAAGGCAGCAATGAACTCTCTCGGCCGGTCCGTTCCCCCTCTTCCTGTTTCCGCCCAACCTGACCTCTCGTTCTCCTCACTTTCTCCCCTCGCTTCTCCCGCTTGATCTCGCCCGCCTACCTACAGCACCCTCGGCAACGAGGAGCCCGACCTCGTCACCGTCGCGATCCGCCCGGGCACGCCTGACACGAAGATGCAGACCCTCATCCGGGACATCGGTCCGTCCCCCTCCCTTTTGCTCCCTCTCCCTGTCCCTCCTCCCCCTCGCCATCTCCCTCGCTCCCCACTCGTTGCCGGCTCTCCCCGTCTCGTACTGACGCCGCCTGAGCTCGCAGGCGCCTCGCACATGTCCCCCTCGGACCACGCGCGCTTCGTCCAGCTCAAAGCCGAGGGCAAGCTCCTCCCGCCGCACGAGCCCGGCGGCGTCCTCGCCGGGTGCGCCCTGCACGCGCCCAGGGAGTGGAGCGGCAGCTTCCGGAACTGGAACGACGACGAGGTGCTCAAGCTCAAGGTAGGGTTGAAGGAGTAGATAGACCTGGGAGGAGGAGGGAGACGAGGAATAGAGGGACTACGGCTTCCCGACTTCCGTCTCGCGGCTTTCTGCACAATCATAACGAGCCGGAAGACAAAACGAACGCTGGAGGAGAGTATTTACTTCCTAGGCTGGATTAAAGTCACAGTTGGCAGGGAAGGATCTCGCAGCGCATCGCTAGAGGAACATGGCACAAACGAGAGCGCCCCAACGGTCAAAAAGGGGGAAGAGGAAGGTGGAAAGAAGGGCTTCAGAGCGAGGACAGCCGGACGGGCTCGCCCCGGTTGGCATCGGCTTCGGCGAGACGTTTCTTGTGCACACTGCGGGGTAAGAAGGCATCAGCGAACCTCGCAAGTGAGAGAGGAGAAGAGAGACAACTCACAGGACGAGGCGCTCGCGGTAAGCCTCGCCCTCTTCGTACACCAGGTCGGCCACGCCCTCGAGGTTGTTGGGCTGGGTGCGCTCAGTGTGCGGCGGCCGAGCGAGGTGGTTGGCCTGTGCAAAGGAAGGTGGATGAGCGGCTTTGCGTGGGGAGTTGAGGGAGAGAGACAGAGGGGAAAGACAGGAAAGAATGGTAAGAACGGGCAGGGTACGCACTAGGTGATGCCAGGTTGCAGGGTCTGTCTTGCTGCATATGTGGTCGGACCCCAAGCAGCTGAAGGCGCCGCTGAGCGAGTCCATCTCCGCCGCCGTCGTGCTGGCGGGCTTGCCCGCGACCCCGAGAAGTGCAAGGCCGATGCCGACGAGGTGGGGCGAGACCTTGTACTGCATGTCGTCCATGGACGGGCCTTGCTGTTGCCCGCTGTAGTAGTAAGAGTCGCAGGTGTGGCCGAGGAGACGAGGGAAGGTGTCGATCGTCTTGCATTTGAGGCACTCGACAAGCGAGACGGCGAGGTCGAGCAGGTCTTCGATCTCCTTGTCCGAGTAGGTCGAGCCAGCCGAGGGCGAGGGGAGGAGGGTGGCGGAGGAGAAGGTGGACGAGGTGGAAGAAGAAGAAAAGGCGGCGGAAGAAGTGGACGGGGTGCTGGCGGCGGCGGTGGAGGCGGAGGAGGTGGACGAGGCCTCGAAGTCGCGGATAGCCGTCACGAGCCGGTCAAAGACCGCTCGCCGCAGGTCGCTGTAGCGGACGGCAAGTTCGGCCTGGATCTCCTCGGCCGTCTCTTCGAGTGTCGGTGCAGTCTCGTACGTGTCTGCCGCGGTCGCGAAGGTGAGGAGGGCGGCGACGGGCGGGAGACGGACAAGCTCGTCCCAGCGAGGGAGCGGAAAGAGGCCGAGGTGCCGTGCGCGCTCCGCCTCAGTCCGCAAGGCTGCGTGCTCCGCCTGCAGGGTCTTGGTACGGCGGTTGACCTCTTGACGAATGCGGTCCGCGTTGGCGTGGGCCTCGTGCGCTCTTAAGGCGGTCTCCAGCTGGGCTCGCTGGGTGTCCCAAGCTTTGCGAAGGAGGAAAAGGTCAAATCAAGGACGGAAGGCGTGAAGGACAGACAGGCTCACTTCGTTCGTCAATATCCCTTGCGACGTTGACGGTTCGGTGTTGCTTGAAGTTGTAGGTCTCAAAGCTGAGAACCGCAACAGGTCAGTAGCCTCGAAAAACCAGGGAAAACAACAGCGACGCACTGATGCGGGAGCCAGCCAAGCGCACCCAAGCGCTCCTCGATGCTGTGGAAGGAAAGTATGGGTCGGTAAGCTCAGCTGCTTCGCGACAAAGCGACGAGGAAGAGGAACAGGACGGAAAGCAAAGAAAGGACAACGCACACTTGGCGTCGCCGATTGCGAATCACATCGAGGTCCTCCTGCTTCTCCTTGTTGAGCTGGGCCTGCCATATACCGAGCGCTCGAGAGTCCTAGGGGTTCGTGCGTGTGAGGCAGGTCCGCGTGAAGAGCACAGGAAGAGAGAGACGCGCCTTCTCTCGCTGCTTACGCACCGCCCAGCAGGTCGTTTCGAACGCGGCGAGGTCCTCGGGGCTGCTCAGACTAGCAAAACCTGCGTAGCCACGATTGGCCGATGCGGCCGCCTCCTTCTTGCCCTTCTTTCGAGAGGAGGACGCTGGGTCGAAAGTTTCGAGGACGCCGTTGATGGCGTGCAGCTCGGCCAGCGCGTACGTTGCGTGGTTGTATGTCTCTGCGCCGGCGGGATGAGGCAGACCTTGTCAGCGCTGGGTGAAGGGACGAAGGGCAGGAAAGCAGGATCTGTACCTCGACTCATGACGGCAAGTTCTCGTGCGGCAGGAAAGCCGGTGTAACCCTGACGTGTATAATCGAAGATGCTGATGATGAGAGGACAGCAACTCAGCACGAGATCATCACATTTAACAGGAAGGAAACGCACAGGTTAGGCGAACAAGGCTTGCACGACCGAATCCTGAGCGTGTAGTCCGGCTTCGAAGCCAGCTTGCCGCAACCCTACACGGTATTCTTGACGCGTCAACTTTTTGCGGGTAAGGAGAAGAGGGAAAAGGGGAGAGAGCGCACTTGGCACCGCCCGAAGACGAGGTTGGCGTACTGGTAGATGTTCATGCCCTCGGCCTCGAGCTCTGGCAGCCCGGTCGTCTCCCTCGCGAGCTCCCATACGTATTCGAAGGTCGGGTCGCGGAGGAAGCGGTAGAACTTCTTGCTGAGCCTCGAGAGGTGGAAGAGCGTCTCGAGGTCGAGGTGCGAGCAGATAGCGGCAACCATCTCGAGAGGAAGGTCGAGGAGTGTCTTGAGCACGCCCTGCAAAGAACTGGGTCAGCTCACACAGGGGAAGAAAGGGAACAAGCCGCTGCTCACCTTGCCCTTGTTTGCCGAAGACGCCTTTGCGGCGCGCGGTGCTCGAGCAGCCTTCTTCTTCGCCGGCGGTCTCGCTGTAGATTGAGGGCACGATCAGCACTGCATTAGCTTGCCTGGGGAGAGGACGACGGAAAGAGGGCGTACAACGTGGCTCGTCGTCCTCGACATGTTCCTCCTCCGACGGCGAGAAGGCATCGTCGTCGTCCGCGTCTGTGGCGGCGATGACGCGCCGGGCCTTGATAGCAGCAGCTCGCTTCGGCATGGTAGCTGTCGAGAGGGTGAAGCGGAAGAGGAGGGAAAGCGGGAAGAGGACGAGGGCGTCGAGCTCTTCGAGACTGGGAAGCGAGCCTAGACAGCGACACGATGTCAGCGCAAGGTGACGTGGAGGTTCGATCAAACCGTGCTGAACGCATTGTACGCTGGAAGAAGCTGGCCGATACAGCCCTTTCGCTTTCTGCATTTTCGGAATAGCTTCCCCGAACAGAGAAAGCATAGAAACCAGTCTCCTTGTCAACCGCTCTTCCTGCGGGACAGTGTCTGTCAGACGCGGAGAAGGGAAAGAAGGGCGTGCAAGGTACGTACTCGCAATTCCCTCCCGGCAGCGCGACGACCTTGATCCCCCTCGCCTTGCACGCCTCGTTCAGCTCGTCGATCTCCTCGTCCGTCGGCAGCCTCGAGCGCTTCTTCCTGTCCCTCACCCCGAGTGGGAAACGGTACGGCTCCCTGCCGATCTGGCGGAGGTTGACGGCTTGCGGCGAGGCGCGGACGATGGCGAGGAGGTCGACGGCGTGGAAATGCGGGGAGTGCAGGTGGAGTGCGAGGAGGGTGGAGGGGAGGTTGGCGGCGAGGGAAGAAGCAGACGAGGAGGACAGGGTGCGGATGTTGGAGAGGGTGAAGGAGGTCGCGGCGGAAGAGAGGGCGAGGGTCTCGAGTCCGACGCACTCGGCCAAGCGCGCCGGAAAGCCCCTCAGAAACTCGGCTTTGTCGCCCAGACCGCCGCCGAGGATGTTGAGGTGGAGGTGTCGCAGATGCGGAAGATCGGACAAGGAAGGAAGGGAGGAAAGGTCGGCGGAGAGGGTGCGGGAAGTCAAGGTGGAAGCTGAGATGGCGCAGAACCGGTCGAAGAAGGCCTTGCCATTCGGTTCGAAGTACCGCACTTCGAGTGAGTGCAGGCTCATGCCTTCGCTCGCGAGGCTGGCAAACTCCCAGTCGTCGTACGTCCATTCGAAGCGGGCTCGGAGGGTGAGATGGCGCAGCTCGCTCAGCCGCATCCTGATGAGGAGGTGCTCGACGAGGCCGGCTGCTCCGTCGACATTGAGAGACCGAATCTTGGGCTTCTTGTCCCGGTTGATTCGAGAAGAGCCCACTGCCCGCATCGCGGTCATCAGGAACCGGTCCGAGACGGAGAGCTCAGAAAGCTGGGGGCACATGCTGAAAAGGGCGAGGAGGAAGTCCGTCGCAGGGAACCCCGTGAACGCCATCGGGCGGATTGAACTGAAGTCGCTGTCCAGCGCAACGCGCCGGACGAGTCGTGCTAGCTCGGGGTTCTTGTGCAGGACCTCGCCGTGTGCCATATCCGAGCCGTCGTGTTCGTACTCGATGCCCATCCCCACCGGGCTGGGGTCCCGTCCGAGGTTGAAGCTGAAGTTGCGGTAGAGGCGCGGGCGGGCGAGGGCGAGAAAGGTGCGCGAGACGAGGCAGCACCGCGCGAGGTCGGCTTGCTTTGCGCGCCAGCGCAGAGCGAGTTGATGGAGGACGAGGTCGAGTAGCTCAGGCGGGAGTTGACGAGGAGAACGGGAGGGAGGAAGGGCGGGAGTCGGGCTGCAGGGAGAAGAAGGGTCAGCTGCGCAAGCTGACAGAGAGAGTACGAGTTCAACCGTACTCTTGCACGCTGCCGAGCTCCTTCACGGGGTGCTGCCGCCGTTTCGCTCGCATGGAGGGAGGAAGTGCTGGCGGTGAGGCTCTGCATGGACAGAATCTTGGTCAGCGCGAGCGGTATGAGAATACCTAGAGCGCTCGACTACGTACTGGACGGTTCTGCGGCGCTCCACGAGGTGTGCTCGCCGAGATCGCGAGCGAGGAGGATGAGGACGAGGAGAAGGCGAGGATGCGAGTGGAGGGTCGTTGAAGGTGCAAATGCGCGTGTAGGGCGTGCTGAGGGCTAGAAACGAGGCACTGAGCGTCTCAAGCGGAGCAGGCAGCGAGCGAGCGAAGAGCAAGCGGCATATTCGCTTTCCGCCCCCTCCTCGGTTCCCTTTGTTCCTGCACCTGCTGCATGAATCGCAGGCCAGCCGCAAGTAGAAGGGTCTTCAGATGCATCCCAGGTGACTAAGCGGCCGTTCAAACCTGTCTGACTTTGCTCGTCTTGGAGGAGAGCTCAAGGGTGGAAAAGGAAGAACAGCACTGAGTGGAATACCAGGAGCATCTGCCTAGGAAGACGCGAGCGTGAAGTATATATAGTACGGGAGGCGAGAAGGAAGCTTAAGGGGTAAGAACTGCTAGTCCTCCTCCTCCGAAAGCGACCCAGCGGGATCGGGGCAAGGGTCGCTCAAGCGCTGGTTACCGCTGCATCGGTAGAAACGTGAGCTGATCTGAGGAGTGAAGGAAGACAGGACGAGAGGAAGCGCACTCCAGGAACCGCTTGAGCAAATCCGACTCGCTCTCGAAAACGATGATGTTTGGCGGGAGAGGCCGAAGCGGCGAGAGTAAACTCGAGTGGTAGTTGACGAGGTGTTGCACCTACCGAGGGGGATGGGGGAGACGAGTCAGTCATGAAGGAATGCAAGAAGGGTGAAGGAAGGGAAAGGGAAGGACGTGCCGCTCGATACCACTCGAGACCGAGTTCCGGCTTCTTTCCCGACGCCCACCACCCCCAGGCAGGTGTCATACACCGCGCATCCACACAGCTGAAGTGTGGCGGCAAGCTGCTGAGCACGCTGGCAGGCGAGTCGAGCGGCAGGTCGGCTGCCCGGAGGACCTCGAGCGCGGCGACGATCCGCGCGGATGAGATGCTGTAGCGCTCGGGTATGAGAGAGCGGGTATGGGTCGAGCTGGCGGTGCAGGCATGGCGAAGGAGCTGGCGGTAGGTATGGAAGGTGTGGCAGAGTTCGCAGCTGAAGAGGGCCGTTGCGCGCTTCAGAAAGCGGTCCATTTCGGCAGTCGTGTAGTGCTGACCGGAAGAGGAGCGAGGCGCTAGATGGAAGGCGGAGGAGGAAGACGAGACGGAGGAAGAGGAGGAGAAGGCAGAAGTCATCGAAGTCGTCCCGATCCCGAGGAAGCTGTTTGAAGCCGTCGCCGACGATCCCGCGAGTCCTGCTGCGTAAGAAGTCTCGACGGTCTTGTGAGCGGCGAGGGCCTGGTCGAAGAGCGCCTTCTTGAGCTCCTTCCGCCGCCGTTCCAGCTCCGCCGCGACCGACCGCGCCCTCGTCCGCAACGAAGGGTCGGGATCGTCCACCCGCTCGATATCCGTCAGGTCGTAGAGCGTCTTGATCGACTTGTACTCGACGAACTCGTTCCAGCCGACGAGGGGGAAGAGGCTTGCCGCTCGTGCCGCCGTCTCGTCAGAGAAGAGCTGGGCGTGCTCGGCTTGCAGGACGGTGAGGCGGCGTAGGCGCTGGTCCGCTAGGCGCTTCTGGTCGCACTCGTCCTTGATCGAGCGGAAGAGCTTGTCGAAGCTGGCGAGCTTGCCGTCCAGCTCTGTCGGAAGGAAAGCTCAGTTGGGTTCGGGAAGGAAGAAAAGAGAGGGAAGCGGACCTTGCGAGTCGAGCACCTCCGTGACGGCGACAAAGGGATGTTCTCGGAACTTGACATGCTCGAAGCTGGAGAGACAAGGCGTCAGGGTTGAGAGAGAAAAGTGTAAGGGGATCGGGCGTACTGATGAGACCGCCAGCCTCGCTCTTGCAGGATCTTCTCGATGCTGCAGAGCACATAAACTGTCAGTAAGAGGTGGGGTTGAGCAAGCAAGGAGGACTTGCACTTGTCGTCGCTGATCCCGCATCGCCTGCCTCGCCCTCTTCCTCTCCTTCTCGTACCCAACCATCCAGTTCGCAATCGCTTTGGCGTCCTGCGGAAGGAGCTCCCACTCAGTACACGGGTCGGACAGCCAAATCAGAAGCGACACCCACCATTTTCCGCTGATACCGCAAGTTCTGCACGACGCCGCCGAGAGCGGCGAGATGCGTGTCGTTGACGACGGACGCAAAGCCGCCATACGTCGGCGCGTACGACGGGTCGCTCTCGACCTGGTCGGCTTGCTTCAACCCCGCCGCGACGGGCGTGCCCTGCGACGTCTGAAGGTGGAGGGCTCGCTGGCGGAGGAGGAAGCGGATCGCTTGCAGGTCTGACAGGGCGTAGGCCTGCGCCTGACCACCCTGTTGGGTAGTGGCTGTGGTGGCTGGGCACGGCGCCAGAGAGAGTAGTCAGAATCGGGGAAGCAAAAACGGGGAGGGAGAAAGACTCACGGTGTCCGCTGACGGCGTACTGCATCGCTGCGAAGTACTTCTCGCGCGTCTTGGTCGCGACCGGTCGAGTTCTATTGCCGGGAAGATGGTAAGCAAGAGGAGAGGAAAAGAAGAACCGAGAGACGGACAGCTTGGCGTAGCACGGGCTGCAGGTCCGGACACGAATGGCCCAGTTGGCCACGTTCGAGCTCCTACCGCACCGCTGGCAGTCGCCGAAGAGCAGGTTGGCGACCTGGTAGACGTCCAGCACCGGCGCCGTCGTCAGCACGGGCACTCGGTCCCGCTCCCGCGCCTCGGTCCAAATGTGCTCCATCTCCTTGCTCCGGAGGTAGCGGAACAGTTCGCGGTTGACGCGCGAGAGGTGGAAGACCGAGTCGAAGGACAGGAGCGAGAGGATGAAGAGCAGGAGCTCGAGCGGGAGCTCGAGCAGGCCTCGTGGGGCGGTCTGCGCGGGATGCGGCTCAGCGGTGGAGAACGAGAGAGGATGGGACGGGCGCACGGGAGGAGCGGGAGGCGCGCGGCGCACTTGCTTGCCCTTCATGAGCGCGACGCGAGGCTTTTTCTTCGTCCGCGTCAGTGCTGATTGCCGCTTCGGGTCAGCTCATTCTCTTCGGGAGACAGGGAAGAGAGTGCACACCTTGCTCCTCGGCCACGTCCTCCTCGTCACCGCCGCCCCGCTTGAACGACACCACCTCGACCTCGGACGAGTTCCCATCGCTCAAACTCAGCTCGAGGAGCGTGCGCTTGAGTGGCGGCGCTCCAGCGGCTGCAGAGGGGTGCGGCATAGCCCCTCAAGTGGCTGAGAAGCGAGAACAGCGCGCGAGAGAAGAGAGAGAGCGAGGGAGCGGTTCGTCCCCAGTCAGTCCGGCCTCGAAGAGCTTCTTCGCCTCGCGCCCCCAGGCTCTCAAACGCGTCCTGCGGGAGGGACCGACGAACTGTATGGTGACAGGGGGAACAGACGCGAAGAGAGAAAGAGATCTAAGGACAACGACAGCTTTAGTGGTGGTGACGAACACGGGAACCCGGAAAAGAGTGCGGGCAAGCGGAAGACGAGGCAGGAGAGTAGGGAGTGTAGAAGGGGAGTGTCTGTAAGAGGTCGTGGCGAGAGAGGGAGGAACGGAAAGGGGGGACGAAATACAAGACGGCGAGGAGAAAAGACGGGGAATGGAGGGAAGGGAGATGCCGAAAGATGCGAGAAGGCGAGGGGGAAAGACGAAAGCTCGTCGTGCGAGGCGTAAGAGTGGAAGGGGGAAGAGGGGTATTTAGGCTCCGACCTTGGTAGGGATGCCGGCGGCGTGAGGGACGGCGGCGGCGGGGAGGCCGGGACTGGGCAAGGGCGACGGCGGGGGGATACGGAAGGCGCCGCCAGCCTTGGTGAGGAGGTAGGCCTCCCAGGAGGAAATGAGGTACTGCGCGCATCGTCGCATACGAACGTCAGCTCGACGCTCCACAAGAGGAGACCGAGAGAAGGGAAGAGGATGGCAAGACGCACATTCGCCAACGACGAGTACCACAGGCTCGTCCAGCCAAACAGCCTCGTCGTCTCCTTGCTGACCTTCTCCCAGTCCTGCTCGCATTCGGCGCGCAGGTCGAGCAGCTCCTTCGTGCGGTCCGTCAGGATCGCCTTGGCGCCCCACTTGGTCGCCTCGATCATCTCGCGGCGCTCGTTGACGGTCCAGACGTAGAGGTCCTGCGATACAACAGAGAAGCGAGACTGTCAGTCCCGCAGGAAAGAGAGACAGGGAGAAAAGAAGAAGGGACGCACCTTGCCCGCCTTCTTGCACTCCTCCCTGAAGCGCTCGCCGTCGGCGCCGACGAGGCACGAGAAGTTCATCGAGAAGCTGTCGCACGCCTCCCAGAAGTACTTGCGCGCGAGCGACGGGGACAAGCCGATGTGCGCGCAGCGGATGAAGGGCAGGAGGCGCACAGCTGGCTCGACGTATTTGGGGTGCCAGAGGCCGAGGACTGTACAGGGAACGACGGTCAGGACACAGGGGAGGCGGGAAGAGGAAGCGGGACTCACCCAGCCGCGGCCCGAGCTTCGTCTCGTATTCCGGGTAGCTCTTGACAATCTCGCCAATCAGCGCAAACAGGCGCTCGGGGTCGTTGTCGACCTTGACGTCGATGTTGAGGCAGACGTGCGCGGCCTCGGGGCGCATGAGCAGGTCCATCGTCTCGCGGAAGGTCGGGATCTTTTGGTGCGGCGCCTTGGTCGTGCGCAGTTGGTCCAACCCGCCGTGGTAGTTCTGCGTCTGGATGCGACCGGTGCCGTTCGTGGTGCGGTCTGTGGAGGAGGAGGAGCGGGTAAGAGGGCGGAAGAGAGGACGGAAGGGTCGGAGAAAAGGGAGAGTACCGAGATGAGGGTCGTGGAACATGACTGTGAGAGCGTCAGGAATTGGTTAGCCGGCGTAGACGTACGAGGAGCACCTCAAAAACAGTGGCCGAGCGAGAAAACGCACCAATCTCGCCATCAGCGGTGATGTGGACGTCTGCGAAGGGAAGAAAACGAGCCCAAGTCAGTCTCTGCTGTCTTTTCCCCCCGTGTTCACCTCGAGCTGCACCTCGTCCGCCTCGCCTGCACCGCCTTGGTCCTATCCCCCTCATGCGCGCTCCATCCCCCGCATGCTCCCCCTCCGCACCGACGTCGAGCTCGGCCAACCTCCGCCGCTCGCCGCCGCCAGCGTGCCACGCCGGCACCACGTAGCTGCCCTTGTAGCCCTCCGCCAACAGCGCCGTCGAGCGCGCGAGCACCTTGCCACCCGCGGGAAGTGCTGCGAGACGAAAGTAGAACAGGCGAAGGACGCACCGGTCTCGATCCCCTCTGCGCCGTCCTTGATGGCGGCTTCGAAGCTGGCGAGGGTGTTCTCCGGGAAGGCGGCGGAGGCCTGTTTTGTGCGTTTGGAGAGACGAGACGAGCGAGGGAGAGGTTATGGCCTGCGCCTCGGCAAGGCAGGGGGAGGACGAGGAGAGGCGGGAGAGGGCAGACGAACACCGCGGTGGCCCCAGCAGGCGGGGAGCTCTTCCTTGCTGAGCTTGCGCGGGCCGAGGGACGGTCGCTGGGCTTGGGCTTGAGGGGCAGACATGGCGAGGCGAGAGAGCGCGAGGAGGGGCCGCTGGCGGAGCAGGAGGAAAGAGGGGCACTGCAAGAGAGGGCGGAGGCCGGGCAGAGTGGGTCTAGGAAGAGAGTGCAGCGCTGCAGAGGGTCAGGTGAGAGGTGAGAAGAGAGAACCAGAGTCAGCCGAACGAAAGGAATGGCCTCCAGCATCTCGACCTGGACCAACCGGAAATCCACCTCGCACTCCCACTGCATGCCAGGGTCAAATCGCATACCTTGTAGCACGACGGAGCTCGAGTCGGATGCAGTCGAGGCAAAGGAGAAGGAGAGAGGGAGAGGGTCCGCAACCTCCTCGTGCCGACACCGACAGGGGCACGTTCTTTCCGCTCTCGCCTTCCTCGCGTCACGTTGTCCTCTCCTGGCTCGCGCGTCTTTCCGAGCGCAGCAAGAAACGCCTGCAGCGCATCGTTCCTCTTCTTCTCCCCTCGCGGCGGCTTTTCTTCCTGTTTTCTCCCGCGAGCCCCACATGCCGTCGCCGCGTTGACCGAGAACAGACGCGCGTCGTTGCAGTAACCATCGACTGACACAGGTAAGGACCGGAAAAAAAGAGAGAGAGGAGAACCAGGACGAGTTGTACATGGACAGGGGAAAGGAAGGACGGAACAAAGGCAGGGAAGGAACGGCGAGTCGAGTCCGAAGGCGCTGGGCGGTAAGAGAGGTATGGCATTAGGTGGTGGGCGGGAGAAAGACGAAAGGTAGGCGAGGCGAGACCGGGGAGAAAACGGCAGAAGGGAGAAGGGGGGGGGCGAGGGGATCAGAGGCCGTCCCAGGTGCGGACGACGTTGGCAATGGAATCGCGGGTTGGGGCTGCGAGGAGGTGAGGCGTCAGGTTCTTCAGACGGAAGCGATGCTGTCTGCGATGCGGGAAGAAAGGCGAGAAGGAAGCGGAAGAGACGTACCCTTGAGCTTCTTCTTCTCCTCGACGAAGACGTTCTCCGGCAGGGTGACGATCTGCGAGCAGGCAATAAGGTCAGTCTCCTTCCCTTGGTTCAGAGCCCGATCACTCGCGTCCGAAGCCGACAGCCGAGAACTCCCAAAGAAGAACGAGCCCGACTCACGATCTCCCTGTCGCCGCCAAACTTGAAGTTATCGGCAACGACGTCGGCGCCGAAGCGGCGGAGCGTGTAGTTGCTCGTGTTGCCCTGCTTGACCTGGCGGAAGTTCCACGCGACGATGAACGGGCCCGTCGAGGTCACGATCGTGCGCTCGGGGTCGCCATTGAGCGCGGCGTTGAACCTGTGCAGCCGCGGGCGAGGAGGGGGGTCAGCGGGCGTTCGTAAGAGGGGAAGGAAAGAAAGGGTAGAGGGGGAGAGAAAGCGAAGGGAGGAAGAGGGAAGAAGAGCGCACTTGGCCGGCGTGAACGCGACGCCTTCGCCGCACACCTCCCTCATGTGCGCGACATGCTCCGGCCTGAGCGTCAACCTCCTCGGCGCAGGCTTCTCCGCCGCGGGGAAGCTGCGGTCGAACCCGCTCTGCCCGGCGTACTTGGAGGAGGACGTCTCGGGGATGGTCGCGTCGATCAGGAGCAGGTACGTCTTGCACGTCGCGAGCACCCACCTCCCGTCCGCGCTCACGTCGATGCCGAGGATCGGGTCGCCCAAAGCGGGAAGCGCCGTCTTGGCGATCTTGCCGAGCTTGTCGAACAAGCGGATGTCGCCCTTGCTGCTCGCGACGGCGAGCTTGCCCGCCTCGGTCGTCGCGGCGGCGGAGAAGGCCGCCTTGGTCGCGTACTGCTTGTACTCCGAGTCGACGAGCTTGTTCCCCGCGAGGCGCGGGTCGATGCGGAACAGGCCGTTGTCCGAGTGCCCGATGAAGGTCTGCTGCTGCGTCGTCTGCGCAAACTTGCTGTCCGGGAGGAAGTTGGACACCTTGAAGTCGTCCGAGACCTTGTACTCGTCGACGACCTTGCCCGTCTCGAGGTCCAGGCGGTAGAGCGAGCCGGGCGCGAGCGGGTTCTGGAGGATCATCGAGGTGTCTGCAGGTGGAGCAACGGGGGCACGCAAGGAGGAGTCAGTGTGATGAGCTCACAGCGCCAGGAGGAAAGGAGAAATGCGAGACGCACCTTGGTTGTGCAGCATGACCTTGCCGGGCGTGAACCCCTTCTTCTTCGTGTCGGCGAGGTTGACGATGCTCGTCACGAACTTGAGCTGTGCGCACAATCACTCTCTCCCGATCAGTCACGATGATCTAGTACGATCGAAAGGCGGAAGAGACAGCGTGAAAGACCGGAAAGACGCACCTTCTTCCCTCCCTCGCGCTGCTGCTTGAACACGCCGATCATGTCGCCCTGCACGACGAACGACAGGTCGTCCTTGTAGCCGACGGCGAGCGCCGAGTTCTTCGCGCGGCGCTTCTCGCCGATCTTGAGCTGCTCCTTCTTGCCCGCCTTGGAGGAGGAAGCGGTGAAGGCGCGGCGGGAAGAGGAGGGGGCGCGGTCGTCGTCTGGGCCAGCGAAAAGAGAAAGGTTAGCAGGACGAAAAAAACGGAAGATAAGGGAGCAAGGGGGAACAGGAACGCACCCGAATCGTCCTCCTCGCTATCCTCCTCGACCTGCTCCTCCTCTTCCTCACTCTCCTCCTCCTCTTCCTCCTCCGCCTCCTCTCCCTTCTCTCCATCCCACATCTCCTCGTCCTCCTCCAACCACGCCTTGCGCGCGTAGCTCCTCTCCTCCTCCTTGAGCTTCTTCCAGCTCCCGGTCCCCCACTTGTCCTCAAACAGCGCCGCACTGACCGCCGCCTGTAAGGCCGCGAACGTCTCGTCGTCCGCGAGCCTCAGCAGCCACGTGAACGTCTGCTGCCCCTCCGCGCCCTCAGGCGAAGTCACGTCGACCGAGTAGTTGAACACCATCGCGCGCTCCTTCTCGGCAAAGTTGACCGTCGTCTCGCCCGTCACGCCCTGGCTGACCCACACCTCGCCCTCCTTGCCCTCGGCCTGGCTCTCGACGACGAGCCAGTACCCCGCGCCCGCCTCCTTGGCCGTCTCCTTCGGGAGCTGGTACAGCCCTGCGCGGACGGAAGCGTCTTGGAGCATGAAGAGCGACGTCGCGCGGTCGTAGAGGTGCAACGAGGCCGGGATCGAGATGACGGGCTCTTCGGCCGATGCGCCAGAGGAGGAGGAGGCGGTAGGGGGCGGAGCGGGCTTGGGCGGGAGGGGGACAGGCTCGGCGATGTCGTCGGGCGCGGCGGCGGCGGACTTGCCCTTGCCCTTGCCCTTGCCCTCGCCCTTGGCACCAGGAGAAGAGGACGAGATCGTCGCCTTCTGCATCAGCTGCGCCGCGAGCTCGTCCTCCTCCTCCTCGGTCTCCTGCTGGCTATAGCCCTGCGTCGCCTCCGCGAATTCATCCTCGTCCGAGTCGTCCGCGGCCGCAGCTCCGGTCGCGGAAGGAGGGGACAGGCCCTCGTCGTCCGAGTCGCCGGAGGGGGAGGAGGAGCGGAAGAGCGGCGTCTTTGCGGGCGTTGTGCGCGAGGAGGTGGGAGCAGCGGAGGAGGCGGAGGGGCGGGAAGGGGTAGACGTTGAGGAGATGGAGGAGGGGAGGGTGGGGTAGAGGGACGGGGCGGGCGCGGCGCGTCTGCGAAAAGAGGGGGTCATTCACGTCAGCAAGAAGAAGGGAACAGGAAGATGCAAGGGAGAGAAAAGCGAAAGAAAGAAGGAGGAAGAGGAGAAGGGCAGCGACGTACTCGACCTTGAACTCGTCCTCCAAGCTGCTCTCGACCTTCCTCGCCTCCCTCTCGTCGCTCGGCCACTCCCTGCCCTCCCGCCTCTCCCACATGCACCTCCAGCACAGCCGCTCAAACTCCCTCGCGCGGTCCTCGCTCACGCTCCCGTCGCTCGGCAGGACGAACTCGAACTCGTCGTCCGGGCCGTCGCCGTCCGGGTCGAGCCAGGTGAAGGAGAGGGGAGAGGGCGAAGAAGGGGAGGAGGGCGTGGAGGAGGACGGGTCGAGGGAAGGACCGAGGGAGAGGAAGAGGCTGGAGTCGAGCAGGAAGGAGCGCTCGTCCATGTCTACGGGGGAGGGTTCTCAGTCAGCACAAGGCGGTAAGAGAGGAAAGAAAGAGAGAAAGGGACGCACTCTCTGCATCTTCGTCGAGGAGCTGCTCCTCGCCCTCCTGGAAGGCGCGGGTGACGACGAGCTGAAAGCAGTTGGGGTACGAGGTGCGGCGGATCGAGATGGAGGCGTCGATGAAGATGCACTCGCGCGAGCCCTTGACCGAGTCGGGGCGGACGAGGAACAGGCGGCCGCCGTCGAGCGTCGTTAGCTCGGGAGCGGGCGACGAGGGCGAGAGGCCAAAGACTGCGCGTGGGGGCGTGGGGTCAGTGCATGAGTGAGAGGTGGTAAGAGGAGAGGTGTGCGCACGGCGGTTGACCTGAGTTGAGGACGGGAGCGCAGACGAGAGAGTTGGATGATGAGGCGGGGAACAAGGCGGTCAGGATGAGGGAGTCAGTCGGATGGAAAGTGAGAGGACGGGGCGCACGAGAAACATCGTCGAGGGTGGCGTGGGGGAAGGAGCAGAGCCTGGAGTGCGGGTGTCGAGTGGGAGAGGAGAAGGAGAAGGAGAATCGATTCCAGCTATGACTACAAAGTCGACTACCCAAAGGTAGCCCGCTGGACCACCACTCCCGCCAGAGCGGGAGCGAAGCCCGAAGGCCACGAAGGCTCTTCAGTGCTGAAGGGAGTGCCAAAGGCGCATGCGAGTGCCCCAAATACGAGCCGCAAGCTTGATAAGCTCGTGGTGCCAGACCTTGCGAAGAGCAGCGACTTTTCTCGCCGAAAGAGCGGCTTCTATATCCGGCGGGATGGGCGGGACGACAACGAGGTAAGAGTAGGGCGCGAAGACAAAGCCGCCCGCGAACGCGGCCAGCCGGTCGGCGACTTCGGGAGAAGAGGGCTCGGCCTCGTTTTCTTCATCGCCTTCGTCCGTCTTCCTCGTCAGCAACGCCTTCGTTCGCTTTTGAAGCGCGTCGGCAGCTTCGAGCCGGAGTTTGTCGTAGTGCCGGCAGGCAGAGAAAACATGTCCCTCGGTCTCGAAGGGCCCGCCGCAGGCAATGCAGCGCCCGTCACCTTTGGTGATTTTCTTCATCCGCCAAGCAGTCGGCAACTGGTGGCTGCGAAGGAGGACCTGCACGACGGCAGCGTAGGACGATATAGCCTTTTTGTAAGGGTAAGCGGGTGCTGGAAGAGCGGCAGCTTGCAACCAGTTGATGGTGGTTCGGGTTTTGCTGCTCAATCCGAACGGCTGGGAGGGGAGGAGGGCGTCGTAGAGGGTGTGGAGCGGGTTGCCCTCGATGTAGCGGATGCCGTCGTGAAGGGCGTATTCGGGGAGGAAGAAGGTTGGGAAAGGGAAAGAAACTTGAGCGGCGGAAGAAGAAAGGGCGGCCTTCTTTGCCGTCGCGTCCGCGCGCTCGTTCAGTTGCGAGATCTCGTCCGCATTGCCAGTGTGCGCCTTGATGTGCGAGAGGGAAAGAGGTGGCGCTTTTCTGGCAGCCTTGAGCAGCCAGGAGTACCAGGAGCGAGCAGGCTGTGTCGCGCGCAAGTCTTTAGCCCGAGTTGCCGAGTTGACGAGTCGAATCGAATTCAAGTGGTCGCTGTAGAGGTCCGGAAGCGGCCCCTCGTGTTGGCGGGCGAGGAGGAAAGCAAGGACGAGCGAGGCGACCTCGGCTTCCTGGCTAGAGACGGAAAAGTCGAGGGAGAGGCCGAGGGAGCTGGTGCTGCTGACGAGGGCGCCACCGTTGAGCTTGATGCCGAGCAGGTCGACGGGGCAGGACGAGCCATCGGTTGCCCAGGTTGCGGAAGGTGTAGCGAGGAAAGAAGCGGCCGAGGAGATGAGCGATTTCTCGATTGCCTTGCGCCTGGCCTTGCGCGAGAGGAGAAGAGACGGCTCGTGGATTGCAAACTGCGACACGGACAGAGAGGTTAGCCACGTGAAAGTGTGAGGTAGAGCGGAAAAGAGCGCCTTGATGTTCTCCTTTACCTCCAGTTGTCCAGTAGATTGAGTGGGCGGAACGATGGCGACGTCCTTGAGTAGTGTGTGGACCTCGTCAAGCGCGCGAAGCTCGATGTTCGCCGAGGATGGTGCGTGGGTGAAGTTGGCGAGATGGAAAAGGCTTGATCTAGGAAAGGAAGACTGGTCAGTGGGGACAAGGGAGAAGGCAGGGAGGAGGGAAAGGTACTTCGAGGCGATGATCCAGGACGAGGGAAAGCGGGCTTTGAAGGTGAGCGCCTTGTGTTTGCGAGAAAAAGGGAAGCTGCAGCGGGAGAAGGAGCACTGGAGGTCAGCCAGCGTTATGCGGGCCGCGTCGCGCAGTGCAGGGATAGGTGCGTTGAGGTCGCGATAGAGTCGAGAGATGGCAATAGCGCCATTGAGCCGCCAGATCGAGGTGAAGCCGCAACCGAAGCTGGTGAGGGGAAGGAAGAGGACAGCGTTCGGGGCTTGAAGTGGCCAGTTCATGTACTTCTTGATCAGCTCTGCGACGGCCTGATCGAGGCGCTTGGCCTGGTCAGGCGTGACGGGACAAAGAGCCAGTTTAGCGCGCACGACACTGATGAGTGTCTGTTCGAGGAAGCGGAGGACGACGGTGAGGCCCAGTTTCTGCGAGTTGGTGACCGGGATAACTGTCGCGAGATCAGCGCAAAGAGCTCGTGGAAGCGCGACTCCGGCGAGTCGATCTCAGTGCGAAGAAAGGTGAACGAGCCGATCTCAACCTCGTGCGGACCAGAGGGTGTGTTGAGGGTCCAGCTCGTCATCTCTTCGGCCGGCTGCTTTCCTAGAATAGAGAGCTTCGTTTTCGATGTCCAGCTCGTGCGCGCCCCATAGGCTTCCTGGAACCGCTCGGCGTCGTACGCATCGGAAGCGAGGGAAGGGAGAGAGAAAGCAAAGAGGCGCGTGTCGTCCATGGCCGAGAGAAGCCAGATGGTGACTTGCAGGTCGTCGAGATGTGTGTGGGGGCAGTCGGAAGCGGAGCGCTGAGTCTTGAGGACGAGTGGGTCAGAGGCGTGCTTGTCCTGCAGCCACCAGTCGAGGACGGCCATTGCAATGGAGAAGCGGAAAGGGTTAGTAGCGTCGCCTTGCTTCATCAGGCCGTCGACTGTGAAGCTGTCGGTGAGCCCGTAAGGCGTCTTGACCTGAAACGAGCACTGCGCGAGGCGCGCTCTGTCGAAAGCAGCGACGGAAGGAGGAAAACCGAAGAAAATGTAGGCGTCGTAAGCCGCCAAGGCTTCGAGTAGGTCGAAACCGAGTGTCTGATCGCGTACGAGTGACCATACCGTGCGCTCGTTGCGTAAAGCCCAGGAATTGACGTGCGAGAGGCAGGAGGTCATGTCGCCCGCCTGGATACCTGGCTGGGTGGCGATCTGCGTTGGCGGAATCAGGCCGTGCCCAGAGGACCAGCCTTGCGCCTTCTGTGTGAAGAAAGAGGAAGCGGTAGAATAGAGGAAACAGGAGAAGACAATTCCTCGATAGTTGGGAAGGTCGACGGCGAGGCCGCGGTTCTTGAACAGCATCATGATGTACGAGCGTCGCAAGCCGTTGAAGTAGTTGTTGAGGAGCGTATAGTTGAGGAGCGCAAGCACCACGCGAAGCGAGTCGTCGTCAAGGAGGAGGACGGTCCACTTCTCCCATCCATCCGGTCCCGGTGACGGCTTGCGATTCCCTTTCCGCAAGAGCGCTCGCAGGCTCTCGAGGGTAAGAGTTTGAGGCCAGACGAATGGGTCTTTTGCAGTCTTTTTCCGCAACCTTGCTCCAGAAGGAGTTTGCAACCAAGGTCGGTCCTCTGGCGAGGTGAAGTCAGGTCGAGTTTGTATTGGCCAACTCTGAACCCTCCTGTACAGTAGCTTTTGTATTCCCCTTTTCCTCGTCCTCTCTTCTCTCTCAACTTTCGCTTTCTCTCCCGCTCAGGATGGCGCACCGCCGGGTCAAGTCGCAGCACCAACTGGCCCAGCAGCAGGCCCAACTCGCCGACTGGAACGCGCGCAAATGGCAAGCTGCTCTCTCCTCCTCCGTCCCCCACTCAGCCCGAACACCCTCTCAAGACGCTCTCACGCCTGCCGACGACTGCACACGCCCACCACGACGCGCACTCTTACTCTGGTCGAGCGACTAAGGACGGACGAGCCACCAGGAGAGAAGAGGGACGGAGGAGGACCGAGGGTTGAGTGAGCTCAGGACGCCAGCTAGGCTCGCTGCAGCACTCACCGGAGCAGCTGGCACGCCTGCAGCACGTTCTGTGGCACTCTCTGCACCAGCTCGACACTCTCGCATGCCCGGCGGAGCACCTCAACCCCGATCTCCCACGCGCCTCAACTGACCCTCGTCTCCTCTCTCGCTTCATCTCCCATGACACCCACCTCCCGCACCTCCTTTCCTCCCTTTCCTTTCCCTCGCGTGCAGGGTCTGGGTCCCGGACGCAAGAGATGGATATGTTGCAGGATGGGTGGTCAAGGAGGACGACAAGGAGGGGGTCAGCACCGTCGCGCTGAGCAGTGGGGAGGAGGTGCGTGCTTTCCCTCGTGCAGCTTTCCCGACCGTAGTGGTCCATTGACGCTCGACGCCCATAGTTGCGCCAAATCGATTCGGACCTCCTCACTCGCGTCAACCCGCCGACGTTTGACGGCGCGGATGACATCGCCGACCTGACCTACCTGAACGAGGCGAGCGTGGTGCACAACTTGCGAGTGCGGTATCAACGGGGAGACATCTACGTGCGTTCCGCTTCCTCTTTCCTCCTTTTCCTGGCGCCGCTAACGGAAGAAGAGTGCACGGGCGGGCATCCCATAACAGACCTACTCCGGACTTTTCCTCGTCGCCGTCAACCCCTACCGCTCCCTGCCAATTTACACGCCTCAAGTCGTTGAAAGTGCGGCCTTCTCCTTTACCCTCTTCTTCTTCCACCCCTCGCCCGGGTTTCCTCTCTTTTCGTACTGATCGCGCACTTCGCGCGCAGGTTACAAGGGCGCCCGGCGGGACCAGAACGCCCCGCACGTCTTCGCCGTCGCCGAGAAGGCGTGGCAGAACATGCTCCACCAGCGGGACCAGAGCCAGAGCGTCCTCGTCACGTACGTCCTCGAGCTCGCTTTCTTCCCCCTCTCTCGACCTGCGCGATATAATTTGACGAAGGTGTACTTGGGGTTCGTTCGGACAGCGGCGAATCCGGTGCGGGCAAGACGGAGAACACGAAGAAAGTGATTCAGTACCTCGCCGCCATCGCGGCCGACCCGCTCCCGTCCTCGTCCTCGTTCGACCTCCTCGCGCGGCAGGCCTCGGCCGACGCCGTCCTCGCTTCGTCCTCGTCCTCTTCGGGGGGAAAGGGCAAGAAGCTCGGCCAGCTCGAACGGCAGATCCTCGAGGCGAACCCGATCCTCGAGGCGTTTGGGAATGCGCAGACGGTCAAGAACAACAACTCGTCGCGCTTCGTACGCTACGCCGTCTCTTTCTCCCCTCTTGTTCTTCCCCTAACCCGCCTTTTTGCCCTTTCCCCTCACCTGCCTGCTTCTCCCTCACCTGCCCTGCCCCCACCTTTTCCTCTTCCCGCACACAGGGCAAGTTTGTCCGCATCTTCTTCAACTCGGTCGGCGCGATCGCGGGCGCCAACATCGACTGGTACCTGCTCGAGAAGTCGCGCGTGACCTCGCGCAGCGCCGAGGAGCGCAGCTTCCACGTCTTCTTCCAGGTCCTGAGGGGGGCGGAGAGGGAGTTGCTGGGTGAGTCGGTCGAGCCTCGCAGGCTGATCGCGCCGGGTCTTTCGAGACTCGGCGGATCGGCTCTGTTCACAGGCTGGATGTTCACTCCTTTTTTCCTCCGATTGCAGACCAACTCCTCCTCAGCGACGAAGGCGCGGACGGCAAGGCGTTCGAGTACCTGAAGCACTCACGGCAAGACGTTGACGGTATGGATGACAGGGAGGAGTACCGGGCACTGGTCGTGCGTTTCCTCGTTCTCCCCTTTCCGCTGTCTTATCCTCCACCGAGAACCGACGTCTCGCTTCGACTCGCCCGCAGCGCGCCCTCGACACCGTCGGCTTCACCCCCTCGGAGCAGCTCTCCCTCTTCCGCATCGTTGCCGTCATCCTCCACCTCGGCCAGCTCACCCTCTCCGTCTCCGGCTCGTCGTCAACCTCCAACGCGCACCTCACCTCGCGCGCCTCGCTCGAGAAGGCCGCGTTCCTGCTCGGCATCCCGCCCGAGAGCCTCGCGAACGCGCTCCTGCGCCCCAAAGTCAAGGCCGGCCGGGAGTGGGTCACGCAGGCGCGCACGAGGGATCAGGTCGTCGACGAGCTCGGGGCGCTGAGCAAGGCGCTGTACGAGAAGAACTTTGCGAGCCTCGTCGAGCGCATCAACCGCAGCCTCGGTGGCGGCGCGGGGGCGGGAGGGACGGCGGGCAAGGCGTTCATCGGCGTGCTTGATATCGCTGGGTTCGAGATCTTCGAGACGAACGGCTTCGAGCAGCTGTGCATCAACTTGACGAACGAGGTGCGTCCTTCTCTCCCTGTCCTCCTCCCTGTTTCTTCTCTCTCTTCCTCGTGTACTGACACTTCCCGTCTCGCGCCGCGCGCAGAAACTCCAACAATACTTCAACCACCACATGTTCGTCCTCGAGCAGGAGGAGTACGCACGCGAGGACATCCGGTGGGAGTTTGTCAACTTTGGCCTCGAGCTTCAGCCGACGATCGACCTGATCGAGAACACGAACCCGATGGGCATCCTCGCGTGCCTCGACGACGCGAGCATCATGCCGAAGGCGACGGACAAGAGCGTGCGTGGAATTTCGCTCCTTTTTGCAGTCTTGACCTCGCCCGCCGGGGTCAGCTCTGCTTTCTGGAGGAGAACGCGCTTTGACACTCCTCCTCGCCGCAGTTCACCACCAAGCTCGACCAGCTCGCCGCCGAGAAGCCGACGTCGACACAGTTCGCCAAGTACACCCCGTCGCGCCTCGAGCAGGGCTTCACCGTTTCGCACTACGCCGGTCAAGTTGAGTACCGCACCGACGGCTGGCTCGACAAGAACCGCGACCCGCTCAACGACAACATCACCTCGCTCCTCGCCCAGTCGACCGACTCGTACGTCGCCGGCCTCTTCTCGGAGTACGCCGACACCGACTCGGGCTCAACGCTCGACGCCGCCGGCCCGAGGACCCGCGTGCGCAAAGGCGCGTTCCGCACCGTCGGCCAGCGGCACAAGGAGCAGCTCGCCGTCCTGATGCAGCAGCTCAACGAGACGCAGCCGCACTTTGTGCGCTGCATCGTGCCGAACCTGCACAAGCAGCCGGGGCAGATCGACGTCCCGCTCGTGCTCGACCAGCTGCGCTGCAACGGTGTCCTCGAGGGCATCCGCATCGCCCGCCTCGGCTATCCGAACCGCCTCCCCTTTTCCGAGTTCCGCCGCCGGTTCGAGCTCCTGGCTCCGCAGGGCGCGATCCCGGCCGGGTTCGTCGACGGCGCCCAGGCGTGCTCGACCATCCTCGGCAGCCTCGACCTCGACCCGCAGACGTACCGCCTCGGCCTCACCAAGGTCTTCTTCAAGGCGGGCATCCTGGCCGAGCTCGAGGAGCGCCGGGACGACTACCTCGCCTCGATCGTGACCAAGCTGCAGGCGTCGTGCCGCCGCTTCGTCGCGCGGCGGCAGGCCGTCAAGGTCCTGCACCGCGCGCAGGCCGTCCGGACGCTGCAGCGCAACGCGCGGCTGTACGTCCAGCTCCGCGCGTGGCCGTGGTGGCCCCTCTTCCAGCGCGTAAGGCCCCTCCTCGCCGCGGCCAAGAGCGACGACGAGCTCAGGCGCAAGGAGGCCGAGCTCGCCGCAGCGACGAAGCGCGCCGAGGAGGAGGAGGCCGCGAGGCAGCGGCTCGAGGAGGTGCGCGTCGAGCTCGAGCGCGCGCAGGAGCAGGCGGCGAGGAGCCTCGAGGCGGAAAGGCTGCTCAACGAGGAGAAGGAGGCGAGTCTTGCGCGCGCACGGGAGCGCGAGGGCAAGCTCGAGGACGCGCTCGCCGCGGCCGAGGCCGACTACGACACCGTCTCGGCGCAGCTCGACCGGCTCCTCGAGGCCAAGAAGGAGCTCGACGCGCGCCTCGCCGGGCTCAACGACGCGTACGCGAACCAGACCAAGCTCGTCGAGACGCTGCAGCGCGAGCAAGCGGCGTGGAAGGCGCGCGAGATCGAGCTCGCGAGCCAGACGAGCGTCCAGATGGCCGAGTGGGAGCGCGTCCAGGCTGAGCGGGAGAAGAACGCCAGCCTCGTGCTCGACCTCAAGCGGCAGTACGCCGAGATCCAGCAGGACCGCAGGAGGGAGCAGGAGCGGCTCCACGAGCAGGTCAAGGCGCTCGAGGGGAGGTTGGCCGCCGAGGTCAAGGCCGCGAGCGAGGCGAGGCAGAAGTTTGTCGCGCTCGAGGCAGAGGCGAGGACCGCGAAGGCCGAGGTCGCGCAGCTCCAGAAGGTTCAGCGGGACGGGGAGGAGAGCGTCAAGACGAAGGAGGCGGAGTTGGTCAGGCTCCGTGCGGGTGCGCTCTCTTTCTGCCTTTCCTTCGTCTCCCTACTCAGCTTCTCTCCTCAACAGATCTTGCCGTTGCTGCCGAAGCTCGCGACGCTGCCACCGACCGCGCCCGCAAGGCCGAGAGCACCATCGCCGCGCTCGAGAACGACCTCGCCTCGCAGCTCAAGCTCGTCGAGTCGAGCCGGACCGCCGAAGCCAAGGCGGCAGGCGACCTTCTCGCGCTCAAGAAGCTCGTCGATGAGCAAGCGTCGGACCACCAGCGCACCGCCGAACTGGCCAAGATCCGCGAAACCGAAATCCAGGACCTCAAGTTCCAGGTTTCCAAGACGACCTCGGAGCTCACCCTCGCGCAGCGCGAGTCAGCCGCCCAGCTCGAGCGCCTCCAGGCGGAGCTCGACGCCGCCCGCAAGGACGCCTCTGACCTCCGCACCCAGAAGCGCGACCTGGAGCGCCGCTCGCAAGCCCAGGCGTCGACTATCGCGCAGCTCGAGGCGAAGAACGAGGACTACGCCCGCGCGCAGCAGGCGCACGACCTCGAGTTCGAGCTGCAGCGCACCGAGGCGGCCGAGCAGATGCTCCGCGCCCGCGAGGCGTTCGAGAAGCAGCTCCAGGACGTCAAGGGCCATTTCGAGGCGCACGAGGACGCGGCGGTGCAGGCGAAGCGCGGGGAGGACGCGGCGAGGCGCGACGTCGAGGCGTACAAGGTCCTCCTTGAGCAGGAGCAGGAGGCCGTCCGCCAGCGGGTTGCCGAGAAGACGAAGCTCGAGGCCCAGGTCGAGCAGCAGCACGTCGTCCTCGCCGACCTCGACAAGATCAACGGCGACTTGCGCGCTGAGCTCGCGTCCACTAAGGCGAGGTTGGTCGTCGCGGAGGAAAAGGCCGGCCGGACCGTGGTGCGTATCCTTCCCCTTCCTTTCTTACGTCTCCCGCCCTAACCCGTCCCGTCCTGTAGGTCGAGCACATTCGCGTCCTCGAGGAGGCGCAGCGGCTGCAGAATCTCGAGATGGACCGCATTCGCGCCGACCGCGACAAGCGCGAGGCCTACGTCCGCACTCTCGAGCGCGCCCGCAACTCGCTCACCCAATCGCTCGAAGACGTGCGTATCCTGCTCGCCGTCATGTTCTCCCTTCCTTGCTCACGTCTCGCTTCCGCAGCTCCAACACGAGCGCGAAGCCGAACGCCGGGCCGCTTTCGCCAGCGGCTCACCCAAGAAGGACCCGAACGTCGGCCGTCTTACCGAGGCGCTCGAGAGCGAGAAGAAGGTTCGCGAGCTTGCCGAGGTCAACGTCGTGGGTCTTGTGTCTTCCCTCTCTTCCGTTTCCTCTCGCTGACTCTCTTCTCCCGACAGACCCGCCTCCGCTCCGAAGTCCAGCACCTCCAGTCCTCGCTCGACGCTGCCAAGTCGGAGACCAGCGACCTCAAGCGCCGCCTTGAGCGGACGGAGCGCGAACTGCAACTCGTCGCCGCCTCGGACCACACCCAGACCCTCCCGTCTCCAGCGACCGCTGCCAAGACCTTCTCCAACTACTCTGCGCCCATCGTCAAGCCCCCTTCACCGCCTCAACCGGCGCCGCGTCGCATGCAGGAAAGCCGCCTCGTCAATGCCCTTCCCGATGCGCCGGCACCGAGGTCGAACGGCGACCTAGTTGAAGGTCCGTACGGCCGCGGCTACGGTGGCGTGCACGCTTCGAGGAGTTTGTCTGGCCCTTCGTTTCCCTCGTCCCCCTAAAACTGACCCGTACCTTTCCGCTGCAGACTCGGTCGATTTCAAGCGCGCCTCGTTCCAGCAGTACGCGCCGCCCTCGGGCGCGAGCTCGCCTCGCCGCCGCAACTACGAGTAGACAGCCGGGGCGCTCTCGTCTTGACCACCCACCCTCGCATCTCCGTTCGTCCGCATCCCTCTTCTTCTCCTTTGCCTCACTGAATGCCTACGACCTGCAGTGTATACCGTCCATAGACATTCCCCTTCTCCTCCTGTTCCGTTCTGCTCGACCCTCGCACCCGATATACCCCTCCGTCTGACCGTGTTGCCGCGACCTGTTTTCGTACTTCCCGCTTTGCGCCTCCTCCCCTCTTCATGGACACTTCCCTTTCCCTTTCCCCTTGTTTGTCACCGCTGCAAAGCGTCTGTTGCTCAGTCTTTGCCGGTCCAGCGAGCGAGAACTGCGAGAGGCGACACCCAGCGGAGAGGAGGAACTGCTCGTTTTCTGATTCGGGTGCGCACGCCAGCCTTCTACGCCTTCTCAAGACCCGCCGGGTACTTGTAGCCAACCTGCTCGCGCCAAGTCTGTGGGAGCAAGGGAGAGAATCGGGTTAGTCGTGTCAACAAGAAGAAAAGGGGCAGGAGGACGGACGTCGAAGAGCTGCCAGAGGGCAAGGCGTCAGTCGCGTTCACATGCGATGTGAGTGAATGAGGATGGCGCACCTTCATGGTAAGCGCCGTCTCGTGCAGCGGCATGCGAGGGTTTTCCTTCTCGCCATCTCGGATCGAGCGGGCGACGGCATCGGCCTCGTAGTGCAGCCCGAAGCCTGCCTCGTGGATCTCGTCAGTATGCAGTCCTCAGAGAGATCAGCCGGAGTGAGAACGCACCCTCGAACGGGTAGTCGAGGACCTCCTCCTCGAAGTCGCAGGGAAGGAGTGCCAGCGGGGCGGGCTTGTTGCGGCGGATGGTGATCTTCTCCGGACGGTTGGGGCCGGCAGGAAGGACGATGGAGCTGTAGGAGGGCATATTAGACGAGCCAGGGAGTGCAACAGGCAGCAAAGAAAAGTACCCGGTGGTGCCAAGGATGCGAACGCCGACGTCCTTCGGGGTCGCATTGACGTTGTTGCAGCTCACTGCGACGAAGAGAGGCCAAGGTGAGGTCGAAACGGACGGCAGGACTGGAGCGACTTACGGTGCGCCCTTCCAAGCAAGTTGTCCCAGTCAAGGGTCATCGACGAGTAGAGGTCGACACCGGTCCTCGGATGCGGGAGCATCGACGAGACCACACGGCTCGGCTCGGCGCCCCTGTTGTCCGGGTGATGGTAGAAGACGAGGAGAGACCAGAGAAGGGTGTAGGGGCCGAGGTCGAGCTGACAGCCGCCAGCGAGGTCGGGGTTGAAGAGACGGTGCGAGTCGGGGCTGCGAAGAAGCCGAGTGAGTCAGTGTCTGTAAATAGGAGAGCAAGACCAGGAGTAGAAGAGGAGAACAACGTGCAGGTCCGGGTAGAAAGCCATGCCAAAGTCGCAGAAGACCTGGCGGATGTCGCCGATCGCCTTTTCCTTGTGGATGAGCTCCTGGACCTTGTACACCACGGGGAAGAATCGGGTCCAAACGCCTGTAGACTGGCTATTAGTGCTGGAAGGGGAAAAGTGAGGAGTTGGTAGCGTACCCTCCATCAGGAAAACATTATTCTTCTTCGCCACACCGGTCAAGATGGCCCACTCCTTGGCGTTCAGAACAGCAGGCTGCGCGGAGAAAGGCGAGGAGCGTCAGGCTGGCTGGCCGGAATAGGAGAAAGAAAAGGACCGCCCCGCTCACCTTTTCGACGAGAACGTTCTTGCCCGCCTCGAGCGCCTCCTTCGTCTGCTCGAAGTGGAAGGTGTGCGGCGTAGCGACGTAGACGATATCTATGTCCTGAGGGCAGAGGAAAGCAGCGTCAGTCACGTTCTGATTGTGCAGGGAGAAAAAGCAAAACGAGGAAAGACGATGCCAGAAAATGACCTCAGCTCAGGAAGACAGACAGACGCACCATCCTTGCGTACAGTGCCGCGTACGAGCCGAGCGCGACGGGCTTCTCCTTGTACAAGCCGCTCTTCTGTGCCCACGCGCCTTCCGGGCAGTATTGGTCGATCCAGTCCTGAGCCTTCTCGACCGAGCGAGACCCGACGGCGACAACAGCGTGCGTGACGTCGGTCACTCCGCGAACGGACGGGTCGAGAACAAGGTCCTTGACCTGCGGCGGAGGGGAAAGGACGGAAGATGAGGAGGTGAGCGGGGCAAACACGACAGAGCGAGGGCGGACGGCGTACCATCTCGCTTGCGATCCATCTTTGGAGAGTCGGAACGAAATTAGCGGTCGAAAGCGTGGGAGAGCAAGAGAGGACGGCTCACCCGGCGCCCACGATACCCCAGCGAAGTACGAACGGCGAAGACATGACGAGAGAGGTAGGAGGGGGTTGCGGTAGAGTGCAAGCGTGTCTGGTGAACGAGCTCGAGGTAGCAGGGAAGCGTAGGAGGGCAAGAAGCGACTTCGGGAGGTGCGACGAGGTCGCTCGATCGGCCCGAAGAAATCGGACCCGGTGGGAGCGGCGCGGTGTTCGGAGCGTTGTGAGAGAGGCCACCGTCGTTGTTGGCGTAGCCAGAGAGCAGCCGAGACCTCGTAGCACGAGGAGAGCGAGGAAGAAGAGGAAGAAGAGGAAGAAGAGCGAAATCGGGCTCACTCCCCGGCAAGAAGTCGGGCGGCGGCACCGGTGCAGAAGACTGATGCAAGATGGAGCAGAGAAGCAGCAGCGAAACGCCTACTGATACTCTAATACCTAGGTCGCAGCGCGGCCGACCCGCAAGCCGGTACGAGCGGGAAAGGGGAGAAAACGGACGAAGACTCGACGAAGACCGCTTCTTTCCTCTCGAACGGCGCGCAGCAGCGGCTCTGTATAAGAGGCCAAAGCGACGCGCCACGGGCTGTGTATCCGCATCTACGAGAACGAGGGCGCCGACGCCACCGCCGTCCCGCTCGTCGTCGCCTCCTTCCCATCCTCCTCGTGCGGACCGCCAGGCATGCCGCTGCCGCGGTACTTGGCGGCGTTCAAGCTGTAGAGAAGGTTGAGTCAGTACACTTTCCTTGAAGCGGAAACGGGAAGAGTAAAGGGAGACAGGGCCACGCACTCGAAGAGCCGGTCCAGGAGGGCGGGCTTGTCCTCGAAGACGAGGCAGTCCTTCAACGACGACGAGAGCCGGTACCTGTCGTACGAGTGTGTGTAGGACTGAAGGTGGACGACCTAGGCATGATAGCAAGGTCAGCAAAGGCGAAGAGGGCAAGTGGAAAGGAAGAAAGGGAGGACAGCCGGGGAAAGAGGGAAAGCAGGGGAGATGCAGAGAGAGTGGACCTACCAGAGCGTGCCACGGTGCACCAAGGCATGCGCCAAAACACATGGGGTAAGTGCAGCTGAAGTAACCCGGCAAGGCGCTCATCTCGCTCGCTCCCACATCCACAGGCTTGCCGGCGGCCTGAACAACATCGAGCGCAGCCTTGACCGACAGAAGGTCGATGTCGTACGAGTCCGACTCAAATGACCGGCTGCAGACGGAGGTACCGCATTCGTGCTCGAGCAGTCGCGGTAAGGTGTCGACGACCGGGCAGTGGCGGCACTTGATGATCGAGACGGCGCGATCCAGCACGAGACGCATCTCGTCCCGCGAGTAGAGCGGGCCCAGAACCGGTTCGGGAACGAGCTTGAGCGGCGTGTTGGACGAGGTCGCGCTGGGCAGGCCGTTCGAGGCGGAAGGCGCCACGTCGACGGCCTGGGAAAGCTCGAGTGACGCGTAGGCGGCGAGCAGACGGTGGAAGATGTCCACGTTGAGACTGTCGAGCCGCTCGGCGAGCTCTGCCGCGATGGCCGGTGCCGAGTCGAGGAGGGAGGGGTCGGGGGCGTAGCTCTGCTCGACGGTGTCGATCTTGTAGAGTCCCATGACGGACGGCAAAGTGAAGAACTCGCTCTCCTGGACGAGGAGGCCGAGCTGGCGGTTCTTCTTCCGGTGAAGATTCAAGAGCTGGTTGCGAACGAGCTGGCGGCGGCGGTCCTGCTCGCTGGCCATGCGGTGCTGATCGCACTGTTGTTTGATGGTGACGTAGAGGGCATCAAAATCGCCTTGTGCGCCTGCCCAGGCTACGAGGGGCGAAGAAAGCAATCAGGCAAGAAGAGAGGCGGAAAGGAAAAGAGTCACTCACTTCGCTCGGTGAGTTCCTTCGGCTGTCTCACGAAGTCGTGCCACTTGAAATCGGAACGCTGAAAGCTGCGTGAGGAAGAAAGTCAAGGTGCTGGAACGGAGCCAACAAGTTAAGAGAGCAAGGCGGCAGCGTACTGCTCGGGTTGCCAACCACGCTCACGAAGACGTTCCATGATGCTGTAGTTGTCGAGTGATATGTCAGTACGCAGACATGAGTGCACGAGAGAGAGCCACCGTACGCTTGACGACGACGCTCGAGAAGAGCCTCCTTCTCCTGCCTCTTGACTTGCTCGCGCTGGTCATGCCAGCGCTTGAGGAGGCGCGCATCCTTTCCAAACACGACAGTCAGTCTCGATTGACGAGAAGCAACCGTGCGAAAAGACCGCGTACCTTCTTCCGGTTCTCCTGCAGCTTCGCGCACGCTACCTTGAACTTCTCAACGTCCTGCGCCGAGTCGAGCGTGCGGTGTCCAGCGTAGGACGGGTCCCAGCCCGGAGTGTCCTCGACGTCGTCCTTCTCCATGAGGGTCGGGTCGAAAGGCGTGCCGTCGAGGCCGTGCTGCTTGGCCGCGTACTCGACGAGCATGAAGCGGACGGCTTGAAGGTCGGACAGCGCATACTCGGTCTTGACGCGCAAGGGACCGTTGCCTCGCCGCTCTTCGGCTACCGCGGGGGGGGGGGGGGACGAAGACGTTCAGTGCGCGCGGAGGAGGGAGAAAAGGAGGAAGCAGCCTACTCTCGGTGTGAACGGCATATTCCTGCGCGAGGTAGTACTTGTGCTTGGTGCCGCGAGGAGGACGGTAGGTGCTGTGTACGAGACGTTAGAGCATCCTTCAACAAGCGAGAGAACGGAGCAAAACGCACAGCTTGGAAAAGCAGGGTGCGCAGGCTCGAACTCGGAGGGTGTAGTCGACCTTGCTCGCCGACTTGCCGCAGCCCTGCACATGCTCAGAGTGAGCACTCGTTCCGTAGTTAGCGGAAGACACGCACCTGACCATGCACAACCCGTAAAGCAGGTTCGCGAGCTCGTGTCCTCTCATCTTCGCCCACAAGCCCGGCAGCCCGCTGTTCCTCTTCGCCGTCTTCCACAGGCTCTTGACCCGCTTTCCGCGGAGGAGGGCGTAGAATCGCATGTTGAGCCGCGAGAGGTGGAAGAGCGTCTCGAGGTCGAGGTGCGAGAAGATGAGGGTCACGAGCTCGAGCGGGAGGTCGAGCAGGTCTTTCAGGGCGCCCTGCAGGTGGAACAGATGAGCTGCATTAGGCGGAAAGCGAGCAAGATGCGCACCTTGACCTTTGGAGCTGTCTTGCTGCTGGTCGAGGTGCGCGGCTTGCGCTTCGCAGGACGGGCATCTGCAGGTCGGGCAAGCGCGTCAGCGTGTCAAGTTCGCGTCAAAAGAGGCATAGAGACCGCGCGCACATTCGTCCTCCTCGTCGTCGCTCTCCTCGCGAGCTTCGTCCGGCGAGATGTAGTCCTCATCGCTCCCGCTATCCTCGACTTCGGCGAGCGCGCGCTTGGCCTTGATCGCCGAGGCGCGCTGACTGGTGCGCGCCATGTTGGTAGAGCGAGCTGGAAGAGCGGGAGGAGCGATACAGCGGGAAGTGGGGGAAGAAGAGCAGCGACGACGGCGAGAGCGACAAGTCGAACAGCTCCCGCTTTCGGTTGACCTAAACGAGGAGTGCGAACGAGGGGTATCTTGATACATCGGACGAGGCGGAAGAGTACAAAGAGAGTGGGAGAGGACGACAACGAGGCCCGCCCCTTCTTCCAACGCCGGCGGGAGGAGGGGCGGCTGTACAACGGCGGCGGTAAGGGCAGGAGGACGGAGGGAGGGAAGGCGCGGTTATAGGAAATACTGCAGAGAGGTGCTCTTGGCGGGAATGCCTCGGGAATCTTGCTGCAGGTGAGAGGGAGGAAAGGTCAGGGAGAGCGCCGGCGAGAAAAGGTGGAGGGAAAGGCGCACCTCTTCTGCTGCGCTGAATGTAAGGTACTTCTGGTTGAGGTTTTCGTCGAGCTCGAGTATGGACGCGACGTTGCCGCATCTGCATGCGAGAACGGTCAAACGTGGTGGACGGGAGGAAAGCGGAAAGGAACACATACCGGTAGCAGTAATTAGGTGCACTCCAGACGGTGACAATCTTATCGTCGAACATGAGCTTGTGACCCTCCATAACCTGCGAGTGAAAGGAACGTGAGCGGGCGTCTCGACAAGGCTCAGAGCGGATCCAAAGACGTACCAGCTGATGTGCTCGTGCAATCAGGTCGAGGTTGTTGGCGTGCACGAACTGCTTGACCACGTCTGCTCCGAAGAGGTAGCCCGCTCCTCGAGGCGAAAGGCCCCATCCCTCGATATCTGGCGGGAGAAGGATAGGTGAGCCGCCATGTAAGTAAAATGGGCGACAAGGAGACTCCGCACCGTCTGGATCTGACCACAGCAAGTCGCACATCGCGCCGTCATGAGGAACCTCCTGCTTCCGGTCGATTAATCGGATCTGCACAGGAAAAGGACGGAAGTCAGGCTGGAAAAGCGGGTTAATCACCAAGGAAAACGGCAGACGCACCTGGTCCAGACTGTTGACGTTCGGACTCAGCCCTCCGTGCACGCAGAACACCCGCCCGTCAACGACGGCGCCGAGGCTCATGTAGTCGAACACCTCGCAGCAGTACCGCCACACGCTCGCGCTGCCGTACTTCTTCATGCACTCGTCGTAGAAGCCGTACACCTGCGTGATCTGCCGCGACTCGTGGTTGCCGCGGATGAGGGTCATGCGATCGGGGTAGCGGACCTTGAGGGCAAGGAGGAGGAGGAAAGTCTCCACGGAGTAGAAGCCGCGGTCGACGTAGTCGCCTGTACGTGTAGAGCTCGTCAGGGGGCTCAGGAGGAGAAACGAAGGGGTGAGATCCACGCACCGAGGAAGAGGTAGTTGGTGTCGGGGCACTTTCCCCCCTCCTCGAACAGCTCGAGCAAGTCCCAGAACTGGCCGTGGATGTCACCGCAGATCTGCTCGATGGATACCGCGTCAGTACGGCGCAGGAGGAGGGCGAGAAGGGGGACTGACGGTGACGGGCGAGTCGACCCATTGGATGTTTGCCTCCTCGACGAGGATCTCTCTTGCCTTGAGGCAGAGTTCCTTGACCTGCTGCTCCGAGATGGGTTGGCTGCACGGAAGAAGCAGCGAGTCGTGTGAGCGGGAGAGGAAGCGGTGTCGGCGAGGCGGGGGAAGGGCCGTTACCAGTTCTTGAGCTGCTCGATTTGGCTGGATGGGCGAGCGTCAGCCGGCGCCTACAGATGCAATGGAAGGCAGAGAACGCGTACCGATCCAGGCTCGAGGTCATTGGCGGGAGTTGTCCTCGTCCGGTGAAGCGGAGGAGGACAAGCAGCAATTTGGTCTCGTTCCTCTCACCGCTACTCCCGCTGCTTGCTCTTACTCGCACCAGCAGCTAACCATGCCTCGTCTCGCCCCCTCCTCGACCGTTGGAAACGTACGCTCGCCGTTCCTCTCCCTCCTCGCAGAAACCCCATCGCACCACCTTGGCTTCTCATCCACTCGCTCAGGAGGGCTGCAGACCAGCTCAGACGCATACTGACCTCTCATCTCACGCAGACCGCGCTCGCCTATGCCCGCGCATGGAGGGGAGTCGACGCGGAGGGTCAGGTTCTCGGGCGCATGGCAACTCGGATAGCCATCGTCCTCATGGGCAAGCACAAGCCCATCTACGACCAAGCCAGTCAGTCTGCTCGTCTCTGTCTCTCCTACCACATTGACTGACCTCTCTCTCGCCAGACGACTGCGGCGACTATGTGGTGGTCACGAACGCGCAGAAGGTCGCCGTCACCGGGCGCAAGGCGGACCAGAAGCTCTACCGGCATCACACCCAGTTCCCCGGCGGTCTTAAGGAGATCCCGTACAAGACGATGCTTGAGCGCAAGCCGGAGGAGGTGCGTCTTTCCCCCTTCTTTCCTCCTTCTTTCACCCGGTTAACCCACCCTTGCCCATTCTCCTACTCCCGCACAGATCATCCGCCGAGCAGTATCCGGCATGCTCCCGAAGAACCGCCTCCGCGCAAAACGGCTAGAGCGCCTTTTCATCTTCCCCGACGCCGAGCACCCGTACGAGGCCAACCTCCTCAAGGACCACGCGGCCGAGTTTGGCAAGACGTTCAAGGCGGCGCGCGAGATCGAGCAGAAGGCGCAGGAGGTCGCGCAGGTGCAGCAATAGACGGGACTGGTTTCCCTTTTCTTCCCCGGTTTCCTTTTTACTCGCGACGGTCTTGCTGTTTCCTCTTCTTCAGGTGAGCCGGACAGCTATATGCGGGGTTGTGCGGCACCTGCGCTTGTGCGTTCGGAATTGGAGTCTGGCGGGCTCTTCGAAGCGGGACTAGCAGCGAACGAGGGGCGCGCTTCTCTCTTCTCTTCCTCCTCTCATCCTCCTGCTTCCGCCCCTACCCGTCATGGCACCCTCGACGCGTCGATCTGCGGCCATGGCGAAGCGCGCCGTCATCAAGCTCGAGTCGAGCGACGACGAGCTCGAGATTGTCTCGTTCACGGAGCGGGACGACGAGCCGGGGGACGAACCGATGGAGGACAGTGAGGACGCCAGCGAGGAGGGCGAGGAGGAGCTTCCAGGTACGTCTACAGTGCTTCCTCTCTGAACAGGGGCGCTAACGTCGAAGGGACGCCGCAGCGCCGCCTTCGCAGAAGAAGTCGCGGATCTTCAACAAGGGCAAAGGCAGGGCGGTCGAGCAGGTGCGCCAGTCTTGTTCTCTGCTACGGATTTTCACTCACCGTCTCTCGTGCAGAAGCACCCAACGCCGGGTCTCTTCCGTCTCCCAACCGAGCTCTTGCTCCTCATCCTTTCGCTCCTCTCCTTCGACTCGGTCTTCCACCTCTCACGCACGAACCGGCAGCTCTTCCGCTACCTCCGGAGCAAGGAGATGGATCACATCTGGACCGAGGCGCGCGAGCGGGACCGAGTGCCCGTGCTGACGACGGCGCCGGTGCTGAACGTCTACCAGATGGCCAATTTCCTCTTCGGCGACTGTCAGGTGCGTCACTTCCCTCCTCCTTCCATTGCCCTCGCCTGAGCTCTTCTTCGGACAGCGATGCGGCAAAGGCGGCGTGATGGTCAACTGGTCTATTCGGATCCGTGCCTGCAGGCCTTGCTACGCCAAGCTGTCCGTCTCTCCCTCCCTTTCGTCCCTTGCGTGACTGACGAGCTCTCGCCGCTAGTACACGCTCAGTGACAACCAAGAAGCGCGACAAGTACTGCCAGGCCATGCAGTACGCTGTCAGCGGCTACGGTGCGTCCTCTTTTTTCTTGTCCTGCATCCGGACCGTCTTGACCTTTCTTCGCGTGCAGCCACGAGCGACAACCAAGCCCTCGAGTGTGCACTCTCCGACCTGCAAGCTGTCCGCTTCCTCCTCCGCAAGCGGGCCCTCCACCTCAAGGCCACCGTCGGCACTCCGATCGAGACGAGCTTGAGGCAGCCCGACACGGTCGAGCTCGACCCGGACTACGTCCCTTCCGTCGTGGGCTACACCTCGCTCTCCGGCGGCCGCAACTTCGAGTGCTTCACGATTGCCATTCAGACACTCCGCTGGCAGAGGGATTTTGTGAGCTTCATCCCTTTTCCCCTTCCCCTTTTCCGCGCCAATTACGTGCCGTCCCTCAGGACACGACCAATATCACCGCGTGGATGCTGCGGCATGAGGTCGAAATGGAGGAGGCGAAGCAAGCGGTCCGAGACCGCCGACGTCGCGAGTGCGTCTCTTAACTTACGTTTCTCATCCGCTATACTGACCTCTTGTCTCTCTTAGCATGAGAACGTCCTCCGTTTACGCGGCTGGCGGTCCCACCAGTACGCTGCCCCCACTTCTCCTTTCTTTCTCTTTTTCCGATCTTAACCCGCTCCTCTTTCGGCAGCTTCGACCACGCCAACTTCCAGCAGCACCGCTTCGTCACCCTGCTCGAAGAGCTCGACGAGTTGGGTGCGTCTTCTCAAGCTTATCTTTCCGCTCTTTCCTCATCCCCTTTTCTCCTGCAGCCATGACCGCCAGGCTCGACACGTTCGACGAGATCTTCCAGGCGATGAAGCACGAGTGCGACGAGAAGAAGCTTGCCGAGGAGCGAGAGCGGCGCCTCGAGTTGCTTTGCGAGCAGTACTACGAGCTGTACGAAGACGAAGCAGCAGCAAGGACACTCGGTCTCCTCCCCCTCGTCGACTGGACCGAGTTATCCCAGTTCGCCTCCGTCAAGAGGCTCTATGCCCTCGACTCCGTCAACCAGGTCGACGATCCCGACCCGTCGCTTCGCACCTCCGCGCCCAACATCGCTGCCGAACTCGCCGGGAAGAGGGAGGTTCTCAAGAAAGCCCTCTTCGACCGCCTACTCAAGGTCCTCAACGCCGTCGAGCAGAGCTGCTCGCGCAGTACGGTCGTGCCGTCGTCGTCGCGCGGCTACCTCGGCTACAGCGGCGGTGCAGCCTCGGCCGCCTCTTCCTCCTCGACCCCGACTGCGCCCGTTACCCCGATCCGCCTCGTCCCCTCGCCCGTTGATGGGGCGACGTACTCGCCGAAGGAGGTCGACCGCATCCTCGCCTGCGCCGTCTCGCTCTGCTCCTGCGCCAACTGCGGCCTCGTCGACACCGTCTCTGCCCTCATCCTCCATCCGTCCTGCGAATGCGAGGGCAGCCTCGACCCCGACTCATTCGAATTCTACGACCACAACGTTGTCGCCGTCGTCGAGGTCCTGAAGGCTGTCGGCAAGCCCCTCGACACGACCGCGAAGGCGTTGAACCGCCTGCCGCCCAACTTCAGCTGTCTCGCGCCGACCTGCATCAACGCCGCTCAGACGAGCCAGACTCCCTACGCATACACCTACGGCTGCACCGCACCGAGCTGCACAGCGCTTAACTGGCGCCAACTTGTGCGTCTGGCCTCGCGGCGGCTTTTCGCCCTCTTCCTTTTCACCTGTCTTCTTCCCTTCCACAGGTCTCGCATCTCTGCAGTTACCATCCACTGCAAATGCCTGTTCCGCCCAACACGATCATCTACGAGGACGAGCAGGCCATCTTTGCCCGCTGGTACAAGTGCGCACTCCTCTCGCTCTCCCGTCTTACTCTTCTCCTCGTCCTTCTCTTACTGATACTGATGATGCCTCTCTGCCAGGAACCACACTGCCAAGAACCGCCTCGTTACCGCTGGCGACGACGCCGAATTAGAGGCGGAAGAGGCCTGATCGGCACAGTGGTTTCTGCCCCCCTGGCCTCCCTTGTCGTGCCGTAGATCCGTCTCAATCCCGTTACTAGCATTCTTCTCGCCCGTCTACGCCAATTTGTGCCATTCCAGACCCTCTTTCCTTGCTTGCCTCCATATCCAGCGCGGCTCCTCCTTTGTCTCTCTCGCTAGCGATTCCTTCTTTGGTCCCTTCGGCTCCACTACTTCGGACGGAACGGCCGTCCGGGCAACCGAAGTAGATTAGCAGAAGGAGGAGGACGGAGGGAAAGGTAGACGGCGGAAGAGGGCGAGGCTAGGACGGAAGGAAAAAGTTCGAAGAATGCACAGAGGGAAAGAAGATAGACAGAGAAAGAGAGAGAGGCGAAAAGAGAGAAGAGGGAGGCACTGAACCCGCAAGAACTGGGGCGAAGCGAAACGATAGTCTTGGTGTTTTGAGAGTGAGGGAGTGTATGGCGGTGCGAAGCGGGATGTATAGGGGACGGTTCCAAGAGAGGGAGGGAGGGCGAGGTACAGTAAGAAAGGAGACGCGATGCGAGAGGAGGAGCGAGGCGGGACGAGGACGGGTTGATGAAGGCGTCTACTCCTGGTCGTCGCCGTTCTGCGCGACCGGGTGCGGGTACTTGGTCCGGATGCGCTCGACGAGGAGGGTGAGGCGCTCCTCGTTGCCGGTGATCATGTCCTCCATGCTTACGTCGTCGGTCGAGACGAGCGGCGAGATGTAGTCGAAGACTGCGAATTGAGAACGAGGCCGAGGGTCAGCGACGAGTCCTGATGCTGTCGGGAAGGAAACGAGAAGAGGGGAGACGGACCGGAGAAGATGGTGTCGAGGTAGGCCGTGTCGAACGGCAACCCCTCCTGCTGGTCGAACTGCTCAAACTGGCCGTCCGTGATGCCGCTGGCGGTACCGACGAGGTTCTCGAGCAGGCGGACGAGGAGGCGCCCCGAGCGGAGTGACTGCGACAGGTCGGTCGCGAGCGGGCAGGAGGAGGGCAGGTTGGCGTTCACCCAGCCGAGCAGCTCGCCCTTCGAGGTGTCGGACGTGGCGCGCGTGAGGCGGGTCGTCGCCGTGCCGAGTTGAGGGGAAGTGCCGTTCAAAGTCGGGGTGGCGTCGCCGAGAATGGGCTGAGGGGAGAAGGAAACGATTGGTCAAGGCGGTCCTGAGAACGAGAGTGAAAGAGCTTGACGTACCTCAGCGCCAGCGTGCTCTGTCGGCGTGTCGGACGTAGCACTCTTGGCGACCGAGACGGAGGACGTCTTACGCTCCTGCTGAGGGCGCTTTGAGCCGGAGGAAGAAGCGGTCGACCAGAGCGCTTCGCCGTTCATGAGTGGGGAGCCGCTGAGGTTGGGAGGAACAGGTCAGCGGGGGAAAGAAGGGAAGAGGTCATTAAGAAAGGCTACGCACGGAGCGAAGTCCATCAGGATCGCCGCGTCCTTCTGCGAGAGCGTGTTCGGGTTCGTGCCAGCGTCTACGGTAGGCGAAGCGAATCAATAAAGTCGTTTCTGATTGAGACGGAGGTCGAGGGTGAGGATGAAGGAAAGCAGAGACGTACAGCGCTCCTTCTGAATCTGGGCGCGCCTCGTCGGGGTCGGCGGGCGAGGGTAAGGCGTCATGGTTTGCGCGACGTCAAGCGGGAGAACGTCGATGTCGCAGGACGAGACGACGGGAGCTGCGGGTCGCAAGGTCGCGCCGTCAGCATCGCTGCTGTCGAGCTCAGAGGACGGGAGGAAAGACGAAAGAGAACCGCGACTTACCGGAGTAGTCACGCAAGATGGTGGCCTTCATGATCTCCTTCATCCACGTCCGGACCGTGATCTGCTCGGCGGCGGCAAAGTAGTGCGGGCGCTCGCGGTCGTGCACGATCTTGAAGCCAAACTCGCCCGGCTTGATGCTCTCGTCCGAGAGGACGCGGTAGCCGGTGAGGTCGATGACGCCCTTGGCTTTTTGCTCCTGCGCGGCGAGGAGAACGGAAGAACAGGTAAGAGCCGGAAAGAGGACGGAAGGGGGAGCGGAGAAAACGCACCTGCTCCGACTTGAGGTAGTACAGGTACACGCCCTTCAGCACGAAGAAGCGCATCTTCCACGTGTTGTACTTCTCGCCCTTCTTCCGCATCCAGCCCGAGTGGTCCGGCCGGCCAATCTTGTCCATCAGGTTGCCGTCCGTGACCTTCTCGGCCTGCTCGCGCAGCATTGCCTGCGTTGCGGGGTCGACCTCCTTGGGCTTCATGGTCGTCGGCGCCTCGCGCGGGTTGCCGAGCGTCGAATTCGACGCGCGCGAGCGCACCGTGTCGGACGCGGTCGGCGACCTTTCCGAGCCGGACGTGGCGCCGCCGAAGCCAAAGAGGCGGGTTGCGCGCTTGGAGCGGTCCTGGAGAGAGGTGCGAGGGCGAGGGCGCGGGATCGCACCGTCCGAGTCGAGGAGGAGACCGCTGCAAAGAGCGAGGAAAGTTAGCGAACACTCCGGAGGACACGCATCGCGCTAATGCTAGCTCAGCAGGAAGACGGAAAAGTCTCGAGCAGGAGCGTACCTCGGCACCCGAGGCGGCGGCTTCCTCGACCTCCCCGGCAGCCCGGGCAACGACGCCCCAAAGAACCCCTTCCCTCCCCCCTCCTTGTCGCTCGCGCCGCTCTTGCTCCCCTTCCTGCCCGCGCCCGAGACGTCCGGCGACCCCGGCGCAGAGGTGGTGTCCCCGCCATCGGCGGTGTTCGCCCGCCGGGACGACTTGGGCCGCAAGGACGACGTGGTGGTCGCGGTCGAAGGCCGGACGGTCGACGAGACCTTCTTGTCGCGCTTCTTGTCCTTGATGCTCGTCGCGTCCGTCGCGGTGCCCTCGTCGGCCGTGGTTGCCTCGTCGGCCTTCTTGGCCGCGCTGGACGGGCGGGACGACGGTGGGACGGGCGCGGGGAGCGAGCCTGCGCCGGCGCCGTGCGAGGAGGCGGCCGAGCGGGGCGGCGCGTCCGAGTACGAGTCGATGGTCGTCGAACGCTGGTGCGAGCGCGAGGAGGCGCGGAGGTTCGACACGGATTGCTGGCCGAGCTGCGGAAGGGCAAGCGTAAGATTCTCGTCGGGCTTAGGGTTCAAGAGGAGAGAATTCGGAAGACAGCGTACTGACGACGGTGCCCTCAAGCTCGCACCCTCCTCGTCGAAACCGAGCCCGGCAAGCTGGCCCGGATGGAACGGCACGCCCTGCTGCGCCTCCCACCTCGCCTGCGCGGCGCCCATCCCGCCGGCGGCCGCAAAGCTGCCCATCGTCGGGCTCTGCTGCAGGCTCGCAGGGCTGTCGACGCCGGCCTCGTAGCCGCTGAGCGCGGGCGAGAGGTACGACGACGAGACGGAGCTGCCGAGGCCGAGCTGCGAGGGCCGCGAGGAGAGCTCTGGATGCGTGCGGTGCTTGAGCTCCTTGATGGCGTTGTAGATGTGCACGCGGCGGCCGAAGGCGACCAGGTCGATCTCCTTGAGCATCGCGACGTCCATCTCAAGCAGGACGTCGCCCGAGATCTCGTGCTCTGCGAGAGCAAGTGAACCGTCAGACTATCGCCCAGGTCGTGATCGACTCGCTGTCGTCTCGGAGTATGCAGCGAGAAGAGAAGAAGAGGCACAGGAGGAGACGCACCCTGGAACTTCCCGACCGTCAGCCCGTCAAAGCCCTTCTGCTTCGCCCACTCGACGACGTCCTCGACGCTCCACTCGTACGGGTCCGCCGGCAAGTCCTTCGCCTCCTTCTTTGCCGAGCCACTCTCGCTCGCCGGCGCCGAGGTCCCCGCCGTCGATGCGCCGTTCTGGCTCTGCGATTGCGACGCCGAGAACGCGGCGGAGGAGGGCGAGGCGGTGAGGGAGGAGGAGGCGCCGCCGGCGAGCAGCGGAGCGGGCGGGGGCGTCGAGGTCGAGGTGGAGAGGGCGTTGGAGGTCGAGATGGCGGAAGGAGCGGGAGGGGACGGAACGACAGCGGACGCGGGCGGGACGGGCGTCGACTCCGCCTCGGCAACATCGACCGGCTGGGCGGTCGTCTCGCCGTTCGTCGCCGGCGGGGCGGCGTCGAGCACGCCCTTCGCCTCGCTCGGGAGCGGGACGGCCTCCGTGCTGGCCTCCTTCTCCGCTGCCTTCGGCGCGGTCCCGTCGGCGGCGTGAGCGGCGGCGAGCCCGACACCGGCCGCGGCGGCAGTCGCACCGGCGGCGATGGCGGCGGTGGTCGAAGTCGCGGCGGATTTCAGCGAGTCGAGCACGGTCTCGTTCGTCGGGGAGGATTCGGCTGCGGGGGAAGCAGCTGGCGAAGCGGAGGTGGAAGAGGTGGAGAGGGCGGGAAGGTCGAGCGCGGCGGGAGCGGGAGGAGACGGGACGGGCGGTGCGGCTGAGGACGACTGCGAGTAGGTCGACTCGGCGTAGACGGACGGCTGGGTGTCCGAGCGAGGGCGGGTCTCGTCCTGACCCTCTTCCTGCTCCTCATTCTCCTTCCCGCCATCAGCAAGAAGCGTCTCCTGCTCCTCCTCCTCCGCTTCCTCCTTGATCGGCAACGCCTCAAGCTTGACCGGTTCGGCCTCGTCCGGGTAGTGCGAAGTCGACTGCGCTTCGAGCAGGCCGGGCCGCTCGGGCGCTGCCTCCGGAACCGCCGGGACCGCCTGCGAGACCGTCGCCGGAGCAGCCTCACCGCCTTCGGCGACGACCTCCTTGGCGGCCTCCTTCGCATCGTCGGCGACCTGACCCTGCTCACCGCCCGCGCCCGCAGTCTTTGTCAGTGCCTCGAACGCTCCCGTGCGCCCCGGCTGTTCCTCCTCGCCGAGTGCGACCTGCTCCGGCTCGGGCTCGTCATCGCTCTCATCGCTGAGCTGCAAGCCCTCGATCAGCCCCTCGCGCCGAACGCGCTCGTACGCCTCCTCGTCCTCCTTCCTCCGGCGCTCCTTGCGCGCCTGCTCCTCCTGCGCGGCCTTCTCCGCGTTCTGCACCGCCCTGGCGGCGAGCGCGGCGCGGTGCGCGGCGCCGTCGGCGGGGAGGGCCGGGCGACGCGTGCCGTCGTCGTTGTCTTCGTCTTCGTCGTCGTAGTCGCGCGTGAGGGTCGAGAGGCGCGAGCGGACGGACGCGGCGGAGGAGGACAGGCGTCGGGAAGAAAGGCTCGGCGGGGGATGGGACGAGGTGGTCGTTGGGCTCAGGCGGTCGGCATCGGCAGTGGTGGAAGGGCCGTTGGTAAGAACGGGGGTAGGCTGGGTGCCGTTGGCGGTGTTGGCACCTTCGCTCGGCGGGGCGGCGGGAGAGAGACCCTGAGTGTCGGCCGGGAAGGGGTAGAAGGAGGGTGGGCGGGACGAGGTGTAGGACTGGGGGAAGAGGCCAACTTCGCCGCGCTCATTGCGGCCCTGCGTCGGGAGGAAGAAGAGGTCAGTCGGCTCATTCGAGAGGATCGCTGGGAGAAACGAAGTGGTCGGAACGAGTTGACTGCGCCACGGCCTCGTCTAGAGATGGTCGACAGCACTGTCATGATGCCCTAGACGTGGCCCACTATGCCCGCCGTGCGCTGCTCGCTGTCCGAGTGCCCTCGTCGTTGCTGGACCGAGTCGGATCTGGCGAGTGGAGCGGAGGAGGGGACTGACCTGGAACCAGCCGTCGCCGTACTGGTCGTCCCTCTCGAGGACGACGATGCGCTCTCCAGCCCTGAAGCCGAGTTCGTCGTCGTTCTCTGCCTCAAAGTCGTGCAGTGCCCAGACGGTGTCGTCCCCACTGGGTCGTGCGGCCATCGGGGCGGGGCGAGAGGCGATGGAGGGGAGGGTGGAGGTGACGGGGGTGGTGGTGTCGAGCAGTCCGAGGGAGCAGGTCGGGAGCGAGGCGGAATGAGCGATGGGCGGGAGGTGGGGGGGAGAGGACTGGGGTGGTGAGCGCTACACGGACAGCGTGGGGCCGTGGGGGTGTCCGGTGCGAGGGCTGTGTGTCGTGCAGGCGCAGGGTCGAGCGGATCGAGCCGGTCGAGGAGGCTGACCACGAACCAGCCTTCCCTCCTTCCTCCTCCTCCTCCGCCATCTTCCATCTTCCTCCCCGATCGACCACCCCTGCCTCTTTCGCTCACGCTACTCCGATCCGTCTCGTCCGCTTCTCCTGCTGACTCTCAGACTGCGCGTCTCGCTTCCGCGTCTCAACTCGCTCTTCCGCCCACCCTCGACCAGCCTCCCTCACCTTCTCGACCGGCGCAACGCAGCGCGTTATGGGCGTAACTGCTACGAGCACATCGTTACTGAGAACACGAGGACCTCTGCCGTGGAGGACTCGCGCAGACAGCCGCTCTGCGGCGACCTCTCATCTCTGCTCCCCTCATTCTCCTCGTTCAAAGCCATCAACCGCCCGGTCCTGGCAGCGCGAAGCAACAGACTTGCGAGCCCTGCATGACGCTCTCCAGGAGTTCCATCATCGACGGCACTAAGCGCTTCATCTCCGCCTCTCGGCCCTCCCTTTCCTCTCGCATCCCTGTCCTCCTCTCGCGTATTCTTCTCCCGTTTCAACACACCCGTCTCACACCGTCCCACACGTCCTATCGCCGCCTCAAATCACGCCTACTCGAACATGGCGGCCCAGAAGAAAGCGTAGGCTGCTCAATACGGGGACAACGGGGGAGAGCGAGAGCGGAAGAGGTCAGCAGGTTCCGCCCCGAGAGAGCGTGCGACTGGCGAGGCGGGGGAAGGCGCACATGCTCCCAGGCAGAACATCGCGAAGGCAATCATTCCGCCGCCCTCCACAAGGCCTCTGTGCCAGACAGCTTCGCCGGCACTTGCTGGGCCCGCTTCGAGTCAGGCTGCGCAGCCCGGCGCACGCAGATACAGGGGCGAGGGAACTGCAGTGGCGCAGGACGAGTGCGAACGGCCGAGAGAGGCGAGCTGTGCGGGCGAGGATTGGGAGGGAGCGCTGCCTGGTCGAACGGGCTGGGCTCGACGGTTTCTTGTCGTTGGGCTGAGTGGCTTGGGACGACTGTGCAGGAGGACGGAGTGGCGAGAGTGGGAAAGAATCAGGAGGGTGAGCCAGGGCGGGTCATCTCGATCGCAACCAGTTTCTCACCGGTCGTTGCGAGCCTTGACCGGCTCAGTCCAACTCAGTCCTTGGACTGCTTCAAAAATATCACTCTGTGGCAATCTACGCCTCTTGCTACGCTCGCTCGTCCCCTCCAATGCCCAGCTTGCTTGCTTACCGCTCGCGCCTCTTGCGGACGCGCTCTTCCTCCTCTTGCGCATCCCTGTAGAGCCGCACAAGGATCCATGCCCAGAAAGCCACTGCCGAACCAGCCCCGCAGATCAGATCGTGGACAGGAGAAAATGCAAGCGCAGTGCAAGACGAAGAAAACGCACCGAGCACGAGCCGGACCAGCAAACGGCCGCTCACCTCGACCTTGCCGTCTCCGACCCGCACGTGGTCGCGCAACTTGAACCCAAAGTTGCTCGAGGGGAGGGTGTCGGGCAAGAGGCGGCGGAAGTCGTCCTTGAGCCTGAAGGGCGGAAGAGAGGCAGTGGGAGGCGGAGGCGGCAAGGCGTGCACGGCTTTCGCCAGGCGCAGGTCGACCGCTTTGTTGAGCGCGGCGAGGTGCTGCTGGAGGAGGAGGCGGTCGCGCCGGGTGAGGTTGGCGGTCGTGCGGGCGAGGAGTGGGAGGGAGCGCTGCATGGAAGAGGCAGGGACAACTCGCTGCATGGTAGGAGGAGATGGGGGGAGACGAGCTGTCCGCTGCTGGTCCGACGTGGTGGCTCTCGAAGCCGCGCAGCCGGCCGGCAAGAAAACCTGCTCAGGATCGCAACCGGTTTCGTTCAGTCTTCGTCGACCCAGCGAGAGCATCCGTCATCACGCCGTGTCTTCTCCTCCTCCCGTCTGTGGTTGATTGGCCCTCGCCCTCTCGCTCTACTCCAGCAGGTCTACGCTTCTCCCTCTTCCTCCGCTCATCAAGCCTCGACTGAGCTTTCCGCCGCCGCTTCTCCGTCGCCTTTCTGCCAATCGAGCCACACCCATCCGCCTACTCGGGAGGAAGGGGCTCAGCTTCATGCCTTCCAGACCGGAATGGGGGAGGAAAAGAAGAAGAAGACGCACCGACTGCCACCCAAACGACCCCGAACAGCACCCACCCAAGCTTGTCCTCCTCTTCCTCCTCCGCCTGCACCGTCTCCTCAGCTCCTCCTTGCCGCGAGGGAGAGAAGACGTGGGGCGTGTTCGGCGGAACAGGCCCGGCGAACCCACTCTCCCTCAGCTTGTCCTGTGGTGCCCGGCGCTCTGCAGCGGCTGCCAGGAAAGGAGGGAGGAGTCGCCGAGAGAGTGAGCGGTCGGAGAGGCGCCGGGGCGTGCGGGAGGAGCGGAGCGCGATGAGCGGGAGGGAAGGGCGCATCGGCGGGGACGGTTGGGCAGAGGACGAGGGGCGGTGTTGGCTGTGGTGAGGGCGCGCTACATGTGCAGCTGCTCGTCAGTTTTCAGAGGAAAGCAGGGAGGTAAGAGAGAGCCGCGCACCCGCGTCCGCCCTCAGAGGGTCATTCCCATCGCAACCAGTTTCGCCCCTCCTTCCCGCCGCCCAGCCTCTCAGAGTCCGCCCCCTTCCCGCTCGTTCCCAGACCCGCTCGCTTGCTGCTCGTCTCCCTTGTCCTGCTCTACCCCGCCTCCACCGAGAAGAAGCTTGAGGACAAGCATGCTCACCCAGCTCCGCTCGCTCTTCTCCTCGTCCTCCTCCTCATCCCGCGCCGGCAACGCCAACGCCGACGACGAGGAGGGCGCTTACGACGTCCCCGAGGCGGGTGACTACCTCCACCGCTGCCCAAGCGCGGCCAGCAGCACGGCCAGCTGCAGCACCGCTCGCCCTCCCTTCTCGCACTCCCTCGACGTAAATGAGTACGAAGAAGGGACGAGGCCGCCCTCGTTCGTGACGGTCGCCTCTCGCCGCCAGCGCCGCAGCAGCGACATCTCCAGCGAGGGCGTCCACCCCTCCACCGCCAACGACGATCTGCCAGCGTACCGCTCCCGCCCGGGCTCGATCCGCTCCCTCGCGCGCTCGACGCGCTCTGCGCTCGCGCTTTCCCTCTCTCCGCGCCGCACCCGCACCGAGGAGGCGGAGGAGAAGCCCCGCCCCGCTGCGCCTACGCCTGTGCCGGCTCGCCCCGCGAAGAAGCCCACGAAGCAGAAGCAGCAGCAGCAGAAGAAGGAGGAGGCGCCGTTCCGAATGCCGCCTGTGCGGGAGCGGACCGAGGAGGAGAGGCGGGACGAAGGGGCGGCGGCGTTCGCGCTGGGGGTTGGGGCCGTTGCCGTGTTGTTCTTGCTGTGAGGAGCTGAGGCGGAGAAGGGGGAGGGAGAAGGGCGAGGGCGTACTTAGCTTTGTCTGCCGCACAATTTGCTTTGCCTTTCGACGCGATGCAAGGCAGGAGGGTTCGATGGGAAGATGCGGCTTGGAGTACAACAGCACAGCTGGACGGGGCGAGAATGGGTACGGCGGGAAGACAGAAGGCACAAGAAAGGGTGGGGGGACGGCTCAGAAACGAGGCTTGCGCGAGCGGGCGGTGTACCTGCGTGATTGACCAAGGTCAACTACGGAGGAGAAAGGGAGAAAGGTAAAGGAAAAAGAGCAACGCACTTGGAATCCCTCGGCACGCCCTCCTTCCCCTTCTTCCTATACAGCTCCTTCTTCCTGCTCACGTACTCCTTCGCGCTCTCCCCGGCGCCGCCCTTGCCCTTGCCCCGGCCCTTCTTGCTCCCGCGGGAAAGCTTCTTGCGCACGTCCGCGTCGGCGCGTTTCCGCTCGTACGGCACCGTGCCGCCCAAGCCGTCGTCGGTCAGGCCTTGCGGTATCGAGATCGGCTGGGGCTTGCCGCCGACGAGGGGCTGGCCGGCGAAGAGGATGAGGTAGAACTTCTTCCTGCGGGCAGCAAAGCGGAAGGGGTCAGTCGAGGGTGAAGAAGACTAGGGAGAAAGGCTGTGACGCGCTTCTTTGACGAATTGGGCTGCGAAAGAAGGAATCGTCAGCACGGAGAAGAGGCAGAAAGCAAGGTGCAAGAACCACGCACGTAGTCGACACACAGCCCACCGCCAAAGCCCGCCTTGGTCGCCTGGGCCATGATGAACTTGATCTGCTCGTCGCTCTCTGGGTAGAACTGGAACACGGCGCGCGACCCTTTGCGGAGGCAGCCGAACAGGTCGGTGAAGAAGCGCAGGAGGCGCGAGACGGGCGAGTTGGCCGCCGTGTCGGCGTTGCAGAGCCATTGGATCACCGAGACGCTGATGAACGTGGGAGCAGGTGAGTTGGGAGCAGGGAAGAGAGGGAGGAGAAAGGGGGACGGACGAGATGGCGCCGTCGAAGGAACCGGGGCGGAAGGGGATGCCTTGGCCGATGTCGGCGAGCATCAAGTCGCCCTCGACTTCTCGCTCCAGCGCGACCTCTGCAGAGGAGGAAGGTCAACACGGAAAGAGGACAGAGGGAAAAGAGAAGGAAAACGGACCGAGCATGCCGCCCGAGATGTCCATGCCAACCCACTGGTGGCCCTCCTCGGTGAGGATCTCGCCGCTGAGTCCGGAGCCTGCGCCGATGTCAAGGAGGAAGGAAGGGCGCGGGAGGTCGTCGTCCGAGTCGGCGGCGGACGAGGCGGGGAGGTCGAGGAGCTCGAGGCAGCGGTAGGTCATCTCTGCCTGGATGGACTGGACGCGCGAGTTGTTGGTGTACTTGGTGGCCTCGACAGCATTGTAAAACTGGTTGTCGCGTTGTGCCCCGAGGTGGGAGAGAGGCGGGAGAGGGAGGGTCAGCGGGCGGTGCAGTGAGGGGGAGCAGGAGAGCAAGAGACGCACGACCTCGGGCGGGGCGATGTGTTCGGGGCGGTTGCCAGACATGGTGGGCGAGTGCAAGTAGCTGTCGCAGTCTCGTCTAGCCTGTCGGGAGTGGGGAGAGCGGCGAGTATGTTCACCTGAGCTTGAACTCGCTCTCGTCTCGTCGGTTCGCCGTCCCGCTTGGTCCGCTCCACCGCTTCACACTGCTCCTTGTGGCCCTGACTAGAGCTCAGTAGCTCACCCGACACCGCCCGCCATGGCTTCCCAGACCGCAGCCGCTTCCCTGCGCCTCCAGCACCTCTCTACCGCCCCGTCCTCTTCCCATCCTCGAGGCGGACTCGACGGCGAGTTCATCTCGTTCAAGGCCACAATGCGCCTCCCCATCGCGCCCTGCTTCGCCGCAGACAAGCACGGCAGCAACGCCTTTCCCGGCCACGACGGCGGCATGGACGGCGTACGAGAGGTCCTCGCAGGATGGGTCATGCGGTGCGTCTGACACTCCCTCTTCTGTCCTCCTGGGCACTTCAGACTGACCAGATTCTCTGTGGGCGATGAACGGCACAGCTACCTGCCCCCCATCCGCGCCGTCCTCCTCTCCTTCTCCCCCACCCCTCGCTTCCTCCACCCGGCCGCGTCCTTCCCCGCCGCCTTCTCCCCCTTCGATTCGAACTCGAAGCACTCGGCCCTGTCCATGGCCACCCCGCCCCCCAACGAGGACGGCGACGACGACGAGGACGCCGAGCGGGCGGGCGGAGCAGTCCGGCTGAAGACGCTCCCAATGGTCGAAGGCAGCGGGTTCACGCTCGCGCAGGTCGAGTGGGAGGGCGTCGGCTGGCGACCACGCGTCGGGATGAAGCTCGGTGCGCCCCTCTCTCCTTTTTCCCTCTCTCTTTCCGCTCTCTGATCCTCTCTGCGATGCAACACCGCAGTCGGCACCCCGACGCTCTCGACCCCCTCGCACGTCTCGCTCCTGCTGCACAACCTCTTCAACGCCTCGATCCCGTCGACGCACATCCCGCTCGACGCGTACGAGTTCGACGCCGACGCCGAGGTGCCCGCCGTCGTGCTTGAGCGCAGGGCGCTCGCCGTCCCGCTCCGGAGCTTGACGGAGAAGGTTGTTGAGAAGGCCGAGGGGCGGGAGGGCGCGCCGGCGCCGGAGGTCAAGGGCGAGGGTGAGGAGGAGGGAGAAGAGGGAGAGGAGGAGAAGACGGAGGAGGAGGAGCAGGCACAGCAGGAGGCGGAAGAGGAGGAGGAGTTCCTTGAGCGCGGATGGTGGGTGCACAAGGCGACGCGGGAACCGCTCGGCGGGAAGGAGGGACGGATCGAGTTCACGCTGGTCGGGTGCGTTTTCCCCCTTGTTCTCCCGTTTCACCTTGATGCCGGACTGACGCTCTCCTCTCGCCCCTCGTATCACTAAATCCGATCTCTCGCATCTACCGCGATCCCCGCCCACTCCGACTATTCCACTACCGTGTGTCGCCAGCCTCACCACCTCCAACTCCCTCCTCTCCTGCACTGGCTCCCTCCTGCGGGACCCCTTCTCCCCCACCGCCCTCGCCTCGCTCAAGACCCCTCTCCCCTCCTCCTCCTCTTCCCTCCTTCAACCGAATCGCGCCGCCCCGGTCCTGAAGAAGGGCAAGAAGCGCTCCTTCTCCTCCGATGACGACGAAGAGGGAGGAAGCAGCAGCAGCGAGAGCGAGACGGACCCGGACGACGACGACCGCGTCGGGACGGGCATCCCGTCCAAGGCGGCGGCGAGGGGTGGGGTGCCCCAGGTGAGGGAGGCGAGCGCGGAGGAGAGCAGCGATGGTGGGAGCGAGAGCAGCCGGAGCCCGAGCCCTGCGCCGGCGCCGGCGCCGGTGAAGAAGGAGAAGGGGGGCAAGAAGGAGAAGAAGGAGAAGGAGAGCAAGAAGGAGGGGAGGAAGAGCAAGAAGATCAAGGTGTAGTAGCTGGGCGGGTATTGTGCATGCTCTTGCGCTCTTTTCGTCTCGCTCGATTGGGTCAGTGAGGACTGGAGAGTGTGCTGGGGCTGCTGGAAGAGAAGGAACGAGAGAGGCCGAGGAGATGGTGGTCGCCCGCTCAAAGGACGAGGCCGACAGCGCAGCCCCAAGTCGACTTCACGGCCTCGCTCGCTCTCCCCCTGCTCTTGACTGCTGCTCGCTAGCCTGCTCTGCACCTCTGCAGGACCCAGCACCAGTCCATCCATCCGCTCATCGTCCTCGTCGCTCCCTGGTGCCCGCATCCGCCCCGTCCTCCCCACCTCCTCACCCTCGCACTCTCCCTCATGCCCGTACGCCCCTCCCCTACCTCTACTCACTCCATCCAGCTGACACGCTCTCTCTCCGCAGGCCTACCACTCGTCCTTCAACGACGACCTCGACGGCGCCCGCTTGGTCGGCAACCTCGCCCTCTTGCCCTTCAACACAAAGATCAGGGGGCCTGCACCCACTCCCGGTGCGCTCACTCGCTCCCTCTGAGGTCGACGAGGGCGCTGTGCGGCACAGGCGGGGAGACGAGCGGACGAGCACCCCTCGCCTCCACCCGAGTGGTGCCTCGGCCGCTCCACCTCCTCCGCCTGAGCCGCACGCCCAGCCCGACCTTGCGCACAACCGCTGACCCCTCTCCCCCGACGTCAACGCACAGCCGACCCCTCGAGGCCGGACATCATCGACGAGGCCCTGGCCCTCTTCCGCGCCAACTCGCTCTTCCGCAACTTTGAGATCAAGGGCCCGGCCGACCGCGTCCTGATCTACCTCATCCTCTTTGTCGGCGACTGCCTCGGGCGCATCGCGCAGGGTCCGTCGCCTGCCCTCTTTCTCCCCCTTTCCTTCTCTCCTTCTTCCCCTCTTTCCCTCCCTTTCCCCTCTTCCCGCCTGTCCTCCCGTCTCGCTTCGCTGATCATGAACGTCCACGACGACACTTGCAGCGCGCACCTGGCTCCCACAAGACGCGCTCAAGCACCTCACGACGCACGCGATGGACCACTTTGCCCTGCCCGGCGAGCCCGGGTTCCCGCTCAACCAGGTGTTCCAGGGCGCCGCGGCGGGGGACCGGAGCGGGAGCGGTGCGTCTCTTCCTCGTCTTGGTCTTGGTCTTCGAGCTGCAGGGCGGCTCCTGGTGTCTCTTCCCTCTCGGCAAGAGGGTATCAAGGTGTGCCTGGAAGTGCGGCTTTCGAAGACTGACGCCCTCCTTCACGCAGATGCCCTCCGCGCCTACCTGACGCACGCGCGCCAGGAGCTCGTCGTGCGCCTCCTCGAGCGACACGTGTACAACGCCGCCGACGCGTCGACCGAGGGCGGCAAGCGGCCGAGCAAGTGGTGGATGGCGTTTCAGGTTCGCCTCCCTCCCTGCTCTGCTCGATTCGGCCGGGCGACTCGCTCAAGAGCGGGTCGCCTCGGTCGTGCCATTCGCCGAAGAGGAGGGGGACTGACCCCCATTCCTTTCCCTGGCGTGCAGAAACGCAAGTTCATGGGCAAGTCGCTCTCGGTGTAGAACACACCAAAATCGCCATCCCTCTCGTCCTCTTCTCACCCTATCCCCCTCCTCTCCGCCTCTCCGCCTTATACCGCCCACCCGTCCTTCCTCCTTTCCCACTGCAGTTCCCCTCTTCTCTCTCCTGTAAAGCACGACGGACCGTCTCCTTCCTCCTTCCCTCGTTCGGCGCGCTGCCTGTGCGAGAGAGTGGCCCAGGCGGAAGGAAAGGGAAGAGGCAACAGGGAGAGGAAAACAAGCAGGTATCGACCGTTCAACAGGGGTATCCTACGGGGGAGAGCACGTCTACGTCTGCGTCGTGGGGTCGTGTGAGAGGCGAGCAATACAGAGGGCTGGGTCGTGTCGTTGAGAAGTCGGGATAGAAACGCCCTCAGCCCGCCCGGCCGCTGCTCTCCCTCAACCCGCCGCCCTCTCCCTTCCTCGCCGCGTCCCCCTGTTTCCCACCTGTCCCAGCGGATGGAGAAGAAGCGCCGAGGGAGCCGAACGCAGACGAGACCATCGTCCCGAACACGCCTGCCGCTCCTCCTCCTCCCGCTCCAGCCTTGTCTTCCGTCGGCGCCGCCGAGATCGCCACCGCCACCGACGCCGGCGACCTCATCTCACTCGCGCCCGAAGACGCGGAGACGACGCTGGTCGACAGCAACGTCGGGACGGGCGGGGCGACCTCGGCCTCTGCAGGGAGGACGACGGCTGACTCGCGCAGCCGGCTGCTCGACGGCTTCTTGCGCAGGTCGACCGCGCTCGGGCGGCGCGAGACCGACAGGCCCGAGTCGAGCGTCTTGAGCGCGTCGAGCGCGCCGCCACCGCCGCCGCTGGTCGCAGAGGGGGAGGAGGAAAGGATGGATGAAGAGGGGAGGTCGAGCGCGGCGGTGTGCTTGGGCTCGGCGGACAGCGCGAGCGCCGCGGGAGTGAGGAGCCGGTGGTGCGGGTTTGCGGCGCGGCTGGAGTGAGGGAGGAAGGTCGACGAGCGGATGGAAGAGTCCGACAGGCCGCGCGGGCGGAGCTGGCGCTCGAGGAGGGTCTCCTCAAACCCTGTTCCTCCTCCGCCTTCGTCCTCCGAGTCCGAGTCGATCGCGGTTTCGCCTCCTGTCGCAGGAGGACGGCGAGAGCGGGACGAGGGCGGAGCGTGCGGGAGCGGGTCGAGCACCGCGTTCGTCGTGCTTGACATGGCCGGGCGGTAGGAGGAGAGGAGCCGGCCGAAGGGGATGTAGGACGAGGCGGCGGCGGCGAGGGTGAGGCGGGAGGCTGGGCCGGCCGGGGCGGGGACAGGAAGGGAGGGAGGGGCGGCGGAGGAGGAGGTGGAAGATGGTGTGGGGAGGACGACCCAAGGGTCGACAGTGCCGGAGGGGGTGGCGGAGCGAGAGGAAGACGAGGAAGAAGACGCTGCGCCAGCGAAGATGGACGAGATCTCGCGCTTGACGCGCCTCTGCCCCGGCCGGCTCGGGGGCCTCAGCAGCCCAGCTCCCGCTCCCGCTGGTCCCGCTGCTCCCGCTACCGCTCCTCCTTCACCTGCCAGGGGAGAAGCAGACGACGAAGCGTGCCTTACTGCTCCGCCGCCGAACTCGACGTTCACTGCCGCGGTGCTCACCGTCCCAGTCCGCTTGGGTGGCGGACGAAGCTGCGCAGAGCTGCCCCTGTGTGCAAGGGCGGGCTCGTCCGCTGCTCCTCCACCCCCACCACCCCAAAGCCGCGAGAGGGGCGCGAGGAGCCCGCTCGCCGCTGCTGCTGCTCCGCCAGCAGCGGTCGAAGCTGCCAGCCCGGCCGCATCGGCGGGGAGGTCCGGCTCGCCGAGCGCGTTTGGGACATCGAGGTCGCGGAGGGAACTCGCGAGCGAGGGGTCGAGCTGCACGCGATTGATGATTGAGCGGAGGCGGGTCGTTTCGAGGAGGAGGTCGCGGAGGAGCTTGACGAGGAGGACAAAGTCGCGCCGGGTGACGAGGGAGTCGTTCGGCGAGGTGGAGGTGAGAGAGTGTGCAGAGGAGGAGGAGAGGCCATGCGCGGCCTTGACGTGCGCAGCGCGTTCGAGCTCGACGATTCGCCGGAAGTGGTGGCGGACGGCGTCAATGTCAGTGACCTACCGAGGAGAGCGAGTCAGCTGTGCCGGAAGGGAAGGAAATCGTGAGAAGCGCACCAAGTCCTTCAGGTTCGCCTGCGCGATGTGCTTGACATCCCCTGACAGGTGCTGCTTTATGAGCCTCTTCTCCTGCGTCGCAATATCCGCTGCCTGCACCCTCGCGAGCAGCTTCGCAACATGCTCGATAAGCTGTCCGAGCGCCGCCGTGCGCTGCTCGACCGCCGCCGCGGCGGCGGGGTGGAGCGAGGTCCCGCCCGTCCCGCCACTGCTGCTGCCTCGGGGCGACGAGGTCGAGGGGTCGTAGGACCGGTCTTCGGAGAGCTCGGAGAGGGAGGTGGCGGACCGGGTGGGGCCGTTGCGTGGAGAGGGGGAGCGGGAGAAGGAGGGCGAGGGGTGATTCGGCGTCGAGGCGCCCGAGTGCTCGAGCCGCGGTACTCGAGTAGGAGTGCAAGGCGGACTGGTCTGCACGCTCGAGTCGACGGTGATGACCGTCGGTCGCTGGCGCTCGGGAGAGAACGAAGGGCGACGTCGGCGGGACGAGGAAGAGAGACCAAGCCCGCCGGGGGCGGAAGCGAGGGAAGGAGCAAGGGAAGGCGCGAGGGAGGGTGCTTGAGAAGGACGGCGGCGGTGCGATTGCGAGGGTTGGCGAGTGAAGGGGGAGATGAGCGGATCTTGGTCTTCGACCTCGGGGACTTGGGGGAAGATGGACGGGCCGAGGGAAAGGGAGAGCGGGCGGTGGTGGCGGCGAGGGCGAGAGGACAGCTCTGGGTCTTCGCTTGTGGTGCTGAAGATGGAGGGAGCGCGAGTGGAAGGAGAATAGTCGAGACGAGGCGAGTTGGGCGCGCTTGGAAAATCCTGAGAAAAAAGGGTCAGTTCCGGTTCTGAGGAAGGGACAAGACAGAAAGCACTTACTCCACGAATGCTCGAGGTGACATCCATGCTTAGAGCCCTCCTGCTGTGCCGCTGCCCAAGCGATGCACGCCCGTTGCCGAGAATCCCGGTACTCGCGCTCGTCACCGGCGGCGGCCTCCTCCTGCTCGTCTGCCTCACCAGCCCCGCCTCGTTTTCCTCGTCGTCCTCCACGAGCGAGTCACCGCTCAAGGTCCGACTCATGTCGATCGCGCCGCCGCGGTTCGAGTAGGAAAGAGAGGCAGAAGGGCCGTGCGACCGGTTGAAGTACGAGGTGGCCTGGGTTGAGGCGGGCGAGGAAGGCCGACGGCCAAAGTCGTAGTCGGTGAGGGCTTGCGAGATCGAGGGGGACAGGACCGAGTCGGATGCGGGTGGAGGTTGAGAGGGAATGGGCGAGAACGAGGGGTGCTGCTGGGCGGCGGGTGTCTGCTGCTCGTAGTGCGCCTTGGCGAGCTGATCCTCGAGCTTCTCGGCGAAAGCGGGGGCGCTCGTCGAAGGCGGAGTCGGATGCTCGACCTGCTCGTCCCGCGACGCCTGGAGAAGCCCGTGCAGCTCCATGCTCTCTGACCGCAGGAGGTTGTTCTCGGTCACGAGCGTCTCGACCATCTTGAGCAGCTCCTTTGCCTCGGTGTTCTCGCTCAGCTCCTCCGCGACATCGTCCGCTGCCGTCGCCGTCGAGACGAACGTCGAGCCGTCCGAGGCGTATCGCGCCCGGAGCTTGGCGAGAGTGTCGAGGCTGCGCTTCGTGCGGAGGACTTTGTCCTGGCGCAGCTCCTCGAGATCGGCGTTCGCCTTCTTGAGCCGCAGGTCAAGCTCGACGTTGCGCTGCTCGAGCTTCTTGCACTTGGCTTCAGCGGCGTCGGCGCGCTTGCGGTCGGCAGCAGCTTCTTGCACTGCGTCCTCGTGCGAGCGCTTGAGCGTCGTGAGTGTCGCCGTCGCGGCGGCGAGCTTGCCCGAGTCGACGGAAAGGCGGGAGATGGTCTTGCGGTCTTCTTCAAGCGAGACGAGAAGGGCACGGTTCGAGGCGTCGGCTTGCTCGAGGCTACCGACGGTCTCTTCGAGGCGCTGCAAGGCAAGTATGGTCAGTTTCGCCCGCCTTTCAGCCCCACTTCCGTCTCGAAGAGGAGGAAAGGCCAACGCACCCTCTGCAGGCGCGAGTTCTCCTTGACGCCGTCGGAGAGCTTGGCAAGGAGCTTGTCGTTGGCCTTCTCTGCGGCCTCGAGACGCTGTTGCAGCCCCGTTTTGTCGCGCAGGAGGGCCTGCCCCAGTTCCGCCGCGAGCCTCAAGTCGGCTTCGAGGTCATGCGAGACGTTCGTCGACGCGCCTTCTGGGCCATTGCGAGAGTGCTCCTGTGCGAGTCGGCCTGCGCTGCGGCGCTGGAGGGATTGGACGAGGTGTTGGTAGTCGGGGGGCTGAGCGGGCGGGGAGGACGAGATGGGGATGGGCGAGGACGGCGGCGAGCCCTGAGAGGGCGCCATGGCGTGGTGCACGTCTCTGGAGGAGTCCGAACAGCAGCAAGCACCAAGCAGGTAACGTGGGAGGTGAGGGATGTTTGAAACCGTCTCAAATGCTTTCACACGCGATTGTCACTCTCCGTCTACTCGCGCAGCTCCGATGAACCGCCCATCCAGTCTTAACTCGTGCTTAACGCGTCCTGAGCCTCCTCGCCTGGCGCCCATCGCTCCCACTCGCCCGCCTCGTCTCGCACCTCGTGCGCAGGTGGACACCAGCAGCTATCGCTCACGAGGTCGCTCGAAGGGCGATAACAGGCTCGTGGGTGACAACAGACGACTGCACACTTGCTGGACGAGCCGACAAGACTGGGACTCGCGCTGAAGTGCCTCGACTGCCGTTCTCTTCCTGCTCATCCGCCGCTTTTCGCTCACACGGAGCCAGCTTGCGTCCAAGCGCTACTGCGATCCTAAGGAGCTCATGGGACGGGGAAGAAACCTCGTTGCGGACGGAGAGAGAAGACAAGGGAATGCACAGAGAGCGAAAGAAGAAACCGCGCAGGGCGGAGACGGGAGAGGAACTACGAACGATGCGGAATGGGGAGACACAAATGCGATGCGAAGGGAAATGACAATCGGAAGGGAGGGGGAACGGACAGGGCGGACGAGGGGCGGAGAGGGTGGTCAGGGAGCGGGCGATTACACGCGGTACGAGTCGTCCTTGCCTGCCAAGAGCCGAAGAGGTAAGCGGGCGGAGCAAGGGGAGAGTGCTCGGAGAAACAGACCGTTGAACTTGCCCTTCTCGAACTCGCCTGCGAGTGGGCGACGAGAAGGGGTGATCAGCAGGGGAAACAGGGAAAGGTGGGAGAGAACGGGAGAATGGCATCGCACCGTCGGACTTGCCCTTGCCGTCGAACTTGTCCTTGCCGTCCTTGCCGTCCTTGTCGAACTTGCCCTTGCCGAGTTTCTTGAACGCCTTGAAGTCGTTCTTGTCGAAGTCGTCCTTGTCGAAGGCGCCGTCAAGGTCGCTGGTCAAGTCGTCTGCCGACCGATGCGGAGAGGAGTCAGTCGAGAAGAGGGGGGAAGCGAGTCGAGCAAGAACGTACCGCCGCGCTTCCAGATCTTCTTCCCGCCCTTGTCCTCCTTCTTCTCGCCATGCTCGTGCTTGTGGTGCTTCGGCTTGCCGTCCTTCTCCTTCCTGTCTGCAAGCCGGAAGGAAGGAAGAGAGCGGGTTCAGCACGGGGCAAAGAGGTAGAGGAAAAGGAAGACGCACCGCCCCAGCGCTTCCACACCTTCTTGGCGTCCTTGTCCTTCTTCTTCTCGCCATGCTTGTGCTTGTGGTGCTTCGGCTTGCCGTTCTTCTCCTTCTTGTCTGCAAGCCGGAAGGAAGGAAGAGAGCGGGTTCAACACGGGGCAAGGAGGTAGAGGAAAAGGAAGACGCACCGCCCCAGCGCTTCCACACCTTCTTGGCGTCCTTGTCCTTCTTGCCCTTGTGGTCCTTGCCCTTGCCGTGCTTGTGGTGCTCCTTCTTCTTCTCGACGACTGCAAAGTGGCGAGGGTCAGCGACAGGCGGGAAGGCGGACTCGAGAGAGGAGAAAGACGCACGCGAACGCTTGTTGACGTCGACGATCGAGGTCTTGGCCTCTGCGAGACGGGATCTGAGGGTCAGCAAGGTGCATAAGGCAGCGGGGAAAGGCAAAGAGGCGCACCGTCCTCGTCGTGCTTGTTGAAGCTGAAGTCCTTGTAGCAGAACTCGCGATAGTAGAACTCGACGTCGTTCTCGTCCTTGCGGAAGCCGTCAAAGACGAAGACGTCCTTGCCCTCGCCTGTCGGTTGGCGCAGTGAGTGGGCTGCTAGAGAAGGTTAGGAGAAGGAACGGGACGTACTGTCGTTGATCTTGAGCTCCTTCTCCGTCTCCTGCTTGAACTCCTCGGCGTTCGCATAGAGGTTGCGGTAGCAGACCTGCGGGGCAGGGGAAGGCGGCAAACGGCGTCAGCGAGGCAAGAAGGAGCGTAACAGGACAGAGGACGAACCTCCTTGAAAGAGACGGTGAGCTCCTTATCCTTGAGCTGCGAGGTGTCTGAGCTAAAGACGCTCTTGCCGTCGTTGTTACCTGCAGGAGAGGGGGAAGTCAGGCCGAGGTAGGAAGGGTAAAGAGAAGAGAGGAGCGAGAACGCACCGTGATCTTCGCCCGGGCGGGCAAGGGCGAGGGCGGCAAGGGACGACAGAATGAAGACGCTACGCATGCTGAAGCTTGAGTGAGAGCAGGGAGGCGGGCGAGGGAGGGTGAGGAGGGGAGGAGGGAGAGTGCGGTGAGGGAGAAGAAAAGAGGGAGAGAGGCGGACGCTGGCTTTTGACCTGCCGGGGCGACACGCGGCGCAGGCGGTGGACTGCGTGAGGCGCAGGAGCGCAGGGCGTAGCAGGGTTTCCGGCGAGCGGTGGAGGAAGCGGAAGCGGACAAGCGAGAGGGAGGGTAGGACGAGAGAGCAAGAGCAACGGGAGGAAGCAAGCACGGCGGCCTGGCGGTCGCAGACCACGCGTAGCCGCATCTGAGCGCGCTTCATATCGTTCTCTGGACGATACAGCCTAGTCCGGAGCGTGGGTGACGGAAGAGGGGAGGGGTAGGACGGGGAGGAATACGAAGGGGAGACAGCGTTCGACGGTAGGGGAGAAAGCGGACCGTCAATCGCGCCGTGGGGACCTGCACAAGCACCAGCAGCAGCTCTGCGTCCCATCGCGGACTGGAAGAGGGGTAAGACGAAGGCGAGTTGAGGACGAGAGGGCAAAGCGAAGTTGGTGAGGAGAGGCGGTGGAGAGGTGGGAGCAGCTCATGGGGGTGCATTGTGGTACTCTGGCACTGTTGTACGTCTTCTTTGGGCCTCAGGAGCGAGAGCGAAGCGAGTGTACGAGTTCAACGTTGAGCGACTCCTTCTCCCGGCTACCACGCTCGTCCTCCAAATTGGGCCTAGCCTGGGTGGCTAGCTCAGAGAGCTGACCAGACTCCGCTGGCGAACCGTCACCCTGCCCCGTGCGGTATTCGCTGATATCGCCTCCCCCTCTCCTTCCCACTCCGCCTCGACTCGCCCGTCAACGCCTTTCTTCGTGGTGCGGGCAGACGCAGAGGCAGCGCAGAGCGAGTGCATGCCAGCTCAGCCACATCCATCGCCGTACGACCCGCCTCGAAGAGCCCCGAGGTCCTGCAGCTGGTGCACCGCTTCTTGCACCGCTGCTCCCGCCTCGCTCCGCCCGGCGGTGTCGACCAGTGCGGCGAGAGTAGGAGCTCGGGACTAGCGGCGCCTGACAACCGCGGCAGGAGGAGCTGATCCGCTCGGCCAATTCCGGCTCTTTCCTCCCCGACCATTCCAGTTCTCGTCGACCATGCAGTCTCGCCTCGTCCGTCCACAGGCGTTGCTTGGACTCGGCGCAAGGGCGCGCGCGAGGCTTCGTCTCTTGCCCGAGAGCATGCTTCCATTCCGCCCCATTCCTTTCGCTAGCTTCCGCTTCCTCCTCGCTCAGTCGCGCTGTGAGCGGTGCGATGCGGTGCTACGCTCGCACAGCCGACGTAGCGCTCTCTTCCGCCTCGCTCACCGCCGCGGCACCGCCCCATGGGTACAAATGGCGCGTCACTCGCCTCTCTTCCTCTCTTCTCCCCCTTTCCTCCTTCCTCTCATATCGTCCGTTCTCAGAATGAAGCTCTTCTCGCTCTTCAGCCTCGCCAGCCTTGCCCTCACGACGGTCTTCGCGGCCCCGTCGCCTCGTAAGTCTTCCTTTCCCACGGCGCATCGAATTGGCCGACTGACCTCAATCCACCCGCCCCGCAGAGACTACGGCCGACATTACTCGCGGCGGTGGCGGCGGCGGTGGTGGCTGGGGTGGCGAGAGTTGGTGCATCTCGCAGTACGGCGACGAGGGTGCGTTTCCTTGGTCTTCCTCTTTCCGTTCTCCATCCCGCCTAACTGGCATCCTCCTGTCTCTCTCTCCTCACAGGCTCGCGCTACCGCGGCGACGACCGCGGGCGCAACTGCCACCCGTTCTTCGAGAGGCGCTTCTGCGAGCGCAAGTACGGCTACGACGGTGCGTTCCCCTTGTCTTTTCCACGATCCCCTCCTCCCGCTGACGCCTCTCTCTCTCCCTCTTGACAGGTCACCTCTACAGGACTTGCTACGGCCGCGACGGTAGTGCGTCTTTGTCCTTTTCTCCTCCTCAGCGTCCTCTCTCGATCGCGATGCGTCCTGACCGCTGGCTTCCCCCTCAACTTATTCCCAGGGTTCGACTGCGATCGCTACTTCTACCGCAAGTACGGGTACCACTGGCACCCGCGCAGCTGCAGGCGTGGCGGTGGGTACGGTGGCGGCGGCGGCTACGTCAAGCGCGGTGGTGCGTCGCCTTTCCTCTCGTCAAAGCCTGCCTTGACACCCCTAACGCGGCCACTCTTCCACAGACGACTGGCACCGCGATGGCGACAGGAACGATCACGGTGCGTCTCCTTCACTCTCCCCTCTCCTCCCCGAGCATCCGAGCTGACCGGCTCTTCCTGTCAAAGACCACGACCGCGACGACCGCTTCCCCTGGCACGACCGCGACCACGACCGTGACCGTGATCACGACCGCGACCGTGACCGCGACCACGACCGCGACCATGACCGCGACCACGACCGCGACCATGACCGCGGCAAGCACGACGAGAAGGGCAAGCACGAGGACAAGAAGAAGGGCAAGGGCGGCTACAAGCGCGAGGTTGTCGGTGCGTTTCCTCTCGCTTTTCGGCGTAGACACCCCTCACTGACAAGCTCGCCAATCCGCCTGCCCGCAGACCTCAACGCCTGAGCCGCCTCGCCTCTCCCTCCTCTATCCCTCGTTCTCCTCTTTTTCCTCCCCCCTACTGTGAATCGCCTGTTGTCTTCTTTTGCTTGTAGGGATCGTGGTGGAGTTCGTCTGGCGGGAATGCACACGGATCGCTCCCCAGTCTTTCTGCACCGCTTCGTCCCTAGCCTTTCTTCGAAGAGTGGTCGCAGTGGCGCCGGCATGCTGTCGCCAGCGATTGTTCTAGCGGCTCCCCTCCGACCCTGCTGAGACGACCGGCGCCTTGCTGCTTTCGCTTGATGCGAGCTACCTTTCATCGCCGCCGCCGCGATTCCTCCTCTTCCTCCTCCTCTCAGCTCGCTCTCGCTGCATCGCGCTTCTTCGACGAACACTCCGCGCATACTCCCTCACTGAGGCTCTGGGCTGCTCCAACACGCTCAAGCCGCCTGCTAGCCCATTCTCGCTCTCCACGACCTCCTCCCCCTCCCTCCCCTCGACCGCCCGATCTCGCTCATCACCACTCCGGTAGCCGTTGCGCTTCACCGGCGAGTGAGGAGCACCAGCACCGGGTCACTGCAGCAAGCGAGGCCTGCCCCTTGGACTACTCGATTCGCAGCGACGCCGGGCACGCCTCTCGGCTCGTTGTTGTCTGGTCGGCTGTCCCGCAACTCTTGCGTACGAAGGACCGTCTGGGCTGAGTGCAGACCTGCACTGGGTCTTTTAGTGAGTCCTGCTTCCCCCTTCTTCCCCTCGGAAACGAAGCCTGCTCGTCCTCCCCCTTCCCCAGAGCTGATCTCGTCTTGCATGCAGATTCTCTGAGTAGACTTGCCGTCACTTAGCAGTACGAGGGCTCAAGAAGCACCGAGCAAACCTCACCCTCGTTCCATGCCATCCCCTCCACCCGACTCGCACGCTCCCTCGTCCACCTCGACCTCTTCCTCAGACGATCCCGCAGAATCGGACGACGCTGCCTCCTCCAATTTCGATGGCGAGCTGCGCACATCAGAGCAAATGTCGCTGTCGTTCTCGCTTCCTGACCCGCAGGCCGCCTCAGCGAGTTCTTCTTCATTGCTGGCCGTACCGTACGTTCTCCCACAGCGCCTGACAAGTGAACCTCTAGCGCCACCGGTCCATGTCGAGGCGGTAGACGTACCGGAGCTGGTCTCCTGGTCCGCCTACGCCACCTGTCTTGCTGCCTGGACCGACCCACTCTACCACCCTTTCTGTCGGGCGTCGCAGAGCCACACTGTACCGCCCTGGTGCGCTCTTCTCGAGCAGTACCACAACCTCTACCACCCGAAGACGTGGGTGCTGCTTGAGGAGGATCAGCAGACTGAGGTGAAGTACCTCAACGACCTGGGAATTTGGCGTCTGCAGAGACAGCGTGAGCGAGCCCGGCTTGAGGAGCTGGAACGGCTACGCCGTCTCCACGAACGAGCGGAGTCTAGGCTGCTATGGCGGTATATGGCGATCTACGGTGCGGTCCCTCATTTCCTTTCCCCTCCGCGGTTCATCTCACCAAGGATTCTCTTTCGCAGGCCTGCACCTCATCCGCGAGCGCTTCCTCCAGCATCATCGTTTACTCGCGGTACCAGGCAAGAACGACGCGCAGATCATCGCGGAGGCATGCCGCGGCGCGGAGGGAAGCCTCGAGTTCCCGAGATACAGCAGTGCGTCTTCCTTTCCCCTTTTCCTCCTTTCCCTTCAGACAGCGCAAAAGTGATTGAACGAGAACCCTTGTCCCCCGGCCGTCGGTGTGCGCGAGCTGTCAAACTGACTCTTCCGCCTTCCCGTAGTCTGGCCGCTGCCTTGCCCTTTCCCCTTCGACCCGACCGAAGTCGTACCACCAGACCTCGTCTACTTCTCGCACCTCCCAAAGTACCTCCAGCAACGGTGCGTCGTGCCGCACGTCAAGTCGGAGTATGCGAGCATCATCGGCGGCGCCATCGCCTCTCATACCGGGTGGGACCCTTCTGTCGACCGACCACCGAAATACTATCAGGACGACAGGGCGCCGCTGTACTCGGGAGCGCTGAGGTCGCGAGGAGGATCATCCTCCGACTGGTAGGACTGCGAGCAGTGGAGGACGGGACAGGCAGTATCATGGGTTCAAGGAGGTGAGCCTCTTCCACTTCCGGCTTTCGCCATTCCCGCCCGGTGATCCTTTCCCTCCTCCACCCTCGCAGGTCTGCCACCGCATCCTCTATGAATTGTCGAGGAGTTCAAGAAGGAGACGGAGAAGGAGCTCAAGATCAGCGACAGTACGTCCCGTTCCTTTTTTCCTAACCTTCTCTACCAGAAACACTCACTGCGCCATCCGACAGGCGACGGCAAGGACGTCTTCGTCTTTGACGGCTTCCGCAAGGACGAGAACGACGTCGAGTTCTACTTCCGCGAGTTCTGCTACAAGGACTTCAGCTTCAACAAGCACGACGAGGACGGTGCGCCTCTTTGCCTTTCCCCGCTGCCTTATGCACCTCGCTGACCCTCAGATCCCGTTTCGCAGAGGCCAAGACCTCGATCGTCGACGTCAACAAGCGTTCGCGTGCGTCTTTCTCCTCTCTCGAGTCCGCCTTCCCGCCTGTCGCTGACCCTCGCCACTTTGCAGTCGTTGAGAAGAAGAAGGAGTACCACAAGCACGGCAAGGGCAAGGACCACAAGGGCAAGAAGGACAAGGACGCCAAGAAGGTGTGGAAGCGCTGGGGCGGTGTGTCTTCCTGTTCCTCTACCTTCTTGCCCCGTGTTGAACCCGCTCTCTTCCTTCCTTCTGGCGTGCAGACAAGAAGGAGAAGGACGACAAGCCGAAGCACCACAAGCACAAGCATGGCGAGAAGAAGAAGGACGAGAAGAAGGTCTGGAAGCGTGGCGGTGCGTTCTTTCTCGAATTTTCTCCTCCCTCTCCTCCCATCTGAACCCTCCGTCCGCTTCGGCGAGCAGACGACTTGACTGGCGACCCTGACGGCGCGTTCGACAAGGACGACTTCGACAAGAACGACTTCAAGGCGTTCAAGAAGCTCGGCAAGGGCAAGTTCGGCAAGGACGGCAAGGACAAGTTCGACGGCAAGGGCAAGTCCGACGGTGCGATGCCATTCTCCCGTTCTCTCCCACCTTTCCCTGTTTCCCCTGCTGATCACCCCTTCTCGTCGCCCACTCGCAGGCGAGTTCGAGAAGGGCAAGTTCAACGGTCTATTCTCTCCTGCATTTCCTCTCGCTCTTCCCGCTCACCCCCTTTTCGCCCTGAGCAGGCAAGGACGACTTCTACCGCGCCTAACCTTCCTCGCCCTCACCACCCTCTCAGCCCCTTGCTCCGCCCTGTCACTCCGTTCCCCCTTCCCTTTCGTCTGTCACTTCGCTTTCCCATCGCAATTGTCTCCCCATCTCGCATCGTCCGTGGTCCTTTCCCCTTCTCCGCCATTCGCGGCCTTTTCTTTCGCTCTCTTAGCATTTTCTTGTCTTCTCCCTCCGTTCGCAACGAGGTCCTTCCCTGACCCTGATCAACCTCGCTCGCACCGCGGTAGCGATAGGAGGAATCGACGAAAGATGCGCTTGCACCGGAAGAGAAGCTCGAGGACAAGGCTACTAAGACAGGCTCGGAGAAGAAAAGGAAGGGGAGAGGCGGGAATGGGACGTATGCAGGACGAGAAGGAAGAAGCGAGGCGACTGGGCGTGCTTTTGACGGAAGAGGAGAAGAAAGCGGGTGAGGGCTAGGGTGAATGAGGTGGAGTAGGCGAGGAAGGGAGAAACTGCGCGCGGGCAAGGTCAGGCTCGTTGTCGGGAGGAGAGGAGGGCGACGACGTACGGGCGCTCTAAGCGCGGACGGTTTTGGCGTCCTTGGGCTCGGTCTCCTTCTCCTTCTCCTTGTCGAGCTCCTTGCCGACCTTGTCCTTCTCGTTCTCCTTGCCCTGGTCGCCCTCGGCGTCTGCCCAAGCACGATAGTCAGTACGGCTCGACACAGCGTAGTAAGAGACGCAACGCACCCTTGCGGCTGTCGTAGTGCTGCTCCTTGTGCTGGACGTTCGAGTAGACCTGGCGGTCGTTCTTGCCCTTGTCCTTCTTGTCGTCCTGCTTCTTGCCGTCGAAGCCTACCGAGAAGACTCACAAGGTCTGTTTGGGAAGGAGCAGAGAAGAGCGGGAAAGAAACGCGCCATCGAAGCCGAAGCTGGCATCGTTGTTGAGCCCGTCGAGGCCAAAGTCGGAGTCGCGGCCGAATGACGAAGGACGGTCGAAGCCGGACGAGCCGTCAAAGTCGTCGAGGGCGATGTCGGCGTCAAAATCTGCGACCGGAGAGTAAGAAGGGGAGAGAGCCAGCTTCAGCTTGCGGGCAAAAGGGCGGAAGAAGATGGAAACCGCACCGTCCAGGTCACGCCTCGCCATCCTCCCCTTCCCGATCTTGCCGTTCGCGTCCTTGCCCGTCGCGCCCTCCTTCTGCTTGTCCTTCGCGGCCTCCTTGTCGTACTCGTCCGGGTCGAGCTCGTGGTAGTCGACGAGCTGGCCGTCCTTGATGCGTGTCAGGTCGGCGTCGGCAGCTGCAGGCGGTCGCATGCGGTCAGTGCGGCAAGGAGAGAGAGAAGAAGGGAGAAAGGCGACGCACTCGAGTTGTGCTTCTCGCGAACCTGGAGGTCCTTGTAGCAGAACTCGCGGTAGAAGAACGCGACGTCGTTCGTGTTCTTCTTGTACCCGTCAAAGACGAAGACGTTCTTGCCGTTCTCTGTAGGCGGAGGTAGAAGGGCGGTTGGCCTGGAGTGGCGGAGGAACGGGAGGAGAGGCAGAGGAAAGGGGGGAGAGGCAACGCACTGTCCTTGATGAGCGTCTCCTTCTCGAACTCGATGTGGAAGTCCTCCGTCGCCGCAAAGACCGCGACGTAGCAGACCTGCGAGCGAGAAGGCGTCAGGGTCACCGGGGGCACTCGCGGAGAACAAGAGACGCAGGGCTCACCTCCTTGAACGCGACCTTGAGCTGCTTGTAGCTCGACTTCTCCATCTCTTTCTGGGTGAAGTCCTGGCCGCGAGGCGCGAGGAGCGCGGTCGGGGCGGCGAGCGCGCTGCCGGCGAGGAGGAGGGCGCCGAGAGGGAGAGAGGCGAGCATGATGGGCAGTGGAGGAGGCGGGAAGGGAAAGCAGGGGCGGACGCGCAGGGAAGGGAGGGAGGGGGGGGGGGGGGGAAGGTTGGATTCCTGCGAGGGGGTGAGGGCGTTAGTCGGGGACGAGAGAACGGGTGCTGCCAGCATCGCCCTCTTTTCCCGCCGTCCATCCTGCGTTCTCCACCTCTTCCTGCTTTCCTCCCACCGTGCTCCGGACCTGGTGGCGAGGGCGAAGCGACGTCTCGCCTCCCGCGCTCCGGACTGAGGCGAAGAAGGAGGGTCTGGCTGGGGAGGTGAAGCGCTTCCCGTGAGGGGCGAGGACAGGGAGACGTACGCTACGGGAGCGAGATCCGGAGGAGTAGTTGGTGGTAGGAGGGAGAGGATGCCGGAGGAGAGTGACGGGTGTCCGGCTTGGCGAGAAGAGGGTGGGACCGAAAGGGCTTGAAGAGGCGGAGTTGGCGAGCACCGGCTGGATGGCTCACCAGGCGCCCTAGAAGGCCTTGTAGACTGAAACTGAGTTCGAGCGAACCGAGCAAGGCGGCCCCGAGACGAGAGGAAGAGACCAGGAAGCGAGAGATGAGCGACCAGGAGAGGGTGCGAGGACGAGAAGCGGAAGCGGCGGGAGCAGCACGAGCGCGTGTAGCGGGACCTGTACACTCCATCTAGCTGCAGCACGCTCTACCAGCTCGTTGCGGACGGCGGTGTCGGCTGACAACCCTCGCCGTCGTCCAACTCGCTCGCTCGCCTCGTCCTCTCCTCCTCCATCGCTTTCCCCTCGCTGCTTCCTAGACACGCTCAAGATGGTCAAGATTCTCAGCATTCAGGTCCTCCACGTCGACCGCAACTCGACCACGCCCGCCATCGCCGTCGCCGCCGCTCAGGACCTCTCGTCCTTCTCCTTCTACCAGCGCGGCGCGTGAGTCTGCCCGCGCGCCTCCACCGTCAGAGACGAGCGACTGTGTGGGTGCGCGTGCCAAAAGGATCAGGCGAGGTCGAGGGGCGGAGAGCGGAGCGAGATGAGCGCGTCATGGAGCAGCTGCAGGGCCTACGAGCGCACGCCGGCCAGGCAGCCGAGGTTGTGGCAGAACCAGGACGAGTCAGCAGGCGCGCCAGGCATCGCCGAGGCGAGCGAGGAGAGTGGCTGCCGAAGTGGAGCTCGTCGGGCGGGGAGGAGGCGAGCGACACGAGCAGCAGCGTTGGCGCTCCGAGAGGCGCCGAAGCGCCACGCGGGGGTGCACAGACGCCGTACAAAGCCCCCTACCCTTCCAGAACAGCGAGACTGACCCTTTTCCTCTCCCCTTTTCCTCCCAGCATCGGCGAGTTCATGAACTTCTTCTCTCGCACCGTGGCCGAGCGCACCCCGCCAGGCCAGCGCCAGTCCGTCCAGGAGAACAACTACACCGCGCACGTCTACTCGAGGCAGTCCGATTCGCTCGCGGGCGTCATCGTCACTGACCAGGACTACCCCGTTCGCGTCGCCTTCTCGCTGCTCAACAAGATCCTCGACGAGTTCCCGACCGTCGTCGGACGGCAGGACGTCGAGGACAAGGCGCGCCAGGGACGGCAGTCGGGCAAGCAGACGCTGTGCAGCTACCCGCAACTGAACGAGTACATCGTCAAGTACCAGGACCCGAAGCAGGCCGACGCCATCATGAAGGTCCAGCAGGAGCTCGACGAGACCAAGATTGTCCTGGTGCGTGCCGCTCGTCATATCTCTTGCCTCTCCACACTCACCGTGATTTTCTTTCCCCCTCTTACAGCACAAGACGATCGAGTCGGTTCTCGAGCGCGGAGAGAAGCTCGACAGCCTGGTCGACAAGTCTGCAGCGCTTTCTGCAAGCTCCAAGTCGTTCTACAAGACGGCGAAGAAGCAGGTGCGTGAGCGGAGCGGCTCTATCCGAAGGCCCTTCTATTCGAGAGAAATCCCTACTGACTCGTGGTCACGCTCTCCTACTCCACAGAACTCCTGCTGCGTCATCTGCTAATCCGCCTGCCCACCCTGCATACGCCTCTCTCGCACTTCTCCCTCACTCTCCCTTCGCCGGTACTTTCGTATTCCCCATCCTCCCGCCCGTCTTGCACGTCCTTCCCATACCTACTCAACCGTCATTACTCCCTCTCGCCCCACCTCGTTGGCGATAGTGTCGTCCTAGTTCAGTCTTCTTGCGTGTGCTTTTCCTGTAATACTTCCTTGCCGTCCCTCTTTTTTCTGCCGCGCTCGTCTCTCTGTCTGTGCGCTCGTAAAGTGCACGACAGCCTGCGATCATCAGAGTCCAACTGTTTGTGCTCGTTCGGCAAGAAAGCCCGCTCACCGCCTCCGCTTCCCGCGCCTTTTCTTCGCTCCTCGCTCCTCACCCTCCGCTTCGCTCTTGCCGCTGCCAAAAGCGCCCACCTTGTGCGCAAACCCGCTCTTCAACAGAGCACTCGCACTCGCCCATCGCCTGATGGCTCCCTTGCTCGCCACCGCCCTCCGACCAGCGCCTCTGTACGCCGACGTCCGGCGCTTCTTCTTCAGCCTCAGTCGCACAACGAGGGCACCAGAGGTCTCCATCGGTGCACGGGCACTCGCATCGACCTGGGCGGGCGCAGCAGGGCTCAGCCGGGGCGAAGGGGGAAAGTCGGGAGGAGCGACGTCAAGAGTGGGAGGGTTGAGCTGGGCAGCGGGAGGAGAGCGCTGGGCCAGGGTGCAGCAGCTACCAACACCTAGGGAGTACTCGACATGCCCCTCACCAAACTGCCCCAACAACTCGCAGACGCGGCAAGCGTCCACTTCTTCCCCCTCTTCTTCCCCTCCACCACATCCCGACCACCCTCCGTCACCTTCTTCTCCCTCTGCCTCTTCTTCCGCCTCCTCCCCTCCGCCTCCACACCACGATCCACATGCTCTCGCCAAACCCGAACCACACCCTCTCGCCAAGCTCGAGCCGCACCCGCTCGCTCGCGTCCCGTCTCCCGCCTACCTCTCGTCCCTCCCGCGCTACCTCCGCCGCGCCGCATCGGCGCTCCCGACTACGGCGCACGGGCGGCCGCCACCAAAGGAGCAGCTGCTCGAGTTGACGAACTCGTTCTTCGAGCGGTTGAGGATCCGGTTCAAGTGGGCGACGATTCGGAGCTGTGCGTTGTTCCTCCACTCCCTCGTGGACTCACAGAGCTGACACGATCTGCTCGCAGACCGCCGCTTCCGCCTCGACGACTACACGGCCTTCTTCTCGGTCGGGATGCTCGGCACCCTCGGCTGGTTCCTCCTCTCGACCACGTCCGCCTTCGCCGTCCTCTTCTTCCTCGTCAATTCGCTCTCGTCGCAAGAGTGGCTCGCAGGCAAGCTCGGCGAGTACCTGACGCAGTCAACAGGCATGAAGGTCGTGTTCGAGTCGGCGATCGTGCCGCGCTGGGGCCTGTTCGGCGGCGGCGAGAGCCGGATTGTCTTCAAGAACGTGTATATCTCGCGCGGGCCTGTCAAGGGCGAGCTCGGCGTGCTGCCCATCTTGCCCGAGGGGGAGGAGGGCGCACCGCCCCCGCCGGAGGAGACGGAGGAGGAAGCGAAGCTGAGGGAGATGGTTGCCGAGTGGACGCACTTTCACCTCAGCATTGCGACGGTCGAGGTCAGCTTGAGCTTGAGTCGGTGGCTGGACGGGAAGGGGCTAATCAAGGATGCGGCGATCAAGGGCGTCCGAGGCGTCGTAGGTGAGTCTCCTCTTCCTCCGCTCTAATCCACTCCCTCCGTCTCACCGTCCCTTCCACCCTGCAGAGCGCTCGCATATCATCTACGATCCCGACGCCCCCAAGGACCGCTTCGCCTACCGCAACAAGCCGCGACCGGGCGACTTCTGGCTCGAGAGCCTCCAGATCGAGGACTTCCTCGTGACGATCTACCAGCCGGAGAACTTCCGTCCCGTGCGCTCTCCTCCTCCTCCCTTAATCTTTTCCCGTATTGACCGCTCTCGAAACCTGCAGTACACCTTCAGCATCTTCAACGCCGACATCCGGCGCCTGCGCAAGCACTGGCTCTTCTACGACCTTATGTCGGCCGAGTCGATCACGGGCCAGGTCGACAACTGCCTTTTCAGCCTGCACAAGCCGCAGTCGATCGGGCGGACGAGCGAGGAGGACTTGAAGGACGCGAGGTGGTCGAGGATGGTGCGTCGCTTCCCTCCTTTCTCTGCTCTTCCTTTTCAAGTGGGTGCAGAGTTCGCTGACGGTCTAGGACCTCACAGTCCCGCTTCCGCATCGACGGCGTCCCCATTGACCACATGCAGTCCTCGTCCGACACGGGCGTCATGTCGTGGCTCACCTCGGGCCGGTTCGACCTCGTCGCCGACATCCGCTTCCCGCGCGAGGACGACTCGGAGCTCGACCTCTCGGCTTTGGTCGGCCAGGTCGTCGACGAGATCGGCGAGCGGCTCGGGATCGACACGGACTCGTCCTCCTCTGCCCACTCCTCGGACCCGTCGCGCCGCATTCCCGGCCGGCAGGGCCTGACGCGCGACGCCCTCGAGGCGCCGAAGCGGCCCGAGGATGCGCAGGCGCGGGAGGAGCGCAAGCGCGCGATCCGGTTCGCGAAGGAGACCGAGGCGCGCGTGAGCGAGCTCGACGAGGAGGAGTACGCCGCGGCGGTCGATGTCGGCGAGGACGAGGAGGACAAGATCGTGAGCATCGACCTCGACATCCGGTTCAAGGACCTCAAGGCGTCTGTCCCGGTGCGTCTCTCTTTCCTGCCCACTCCCTTCCCTGGCTCGTACTGACGCAGCGCGAGTGCGCAGTATTTCACCTCGTCCCTGTCGTACGTCAACAACGCGCTCATCCGCCCGATCGTCGCCTTCATCAACCGCAACCGCACGCTCGTCCCGATCCACTGCCACCTCGACATCGGCCTCAGCGAGTTCAACGGCAGTTGGACGACGTACGATGTCGGCATCCTCGAGCTCATGAGCGAGCAGGTGCGTCTGGTCGTCTTTCTCTCCTCTCTCGCTCTGCTCCTTTCTCCCCTTCCACCCCCGAGGACTTGCTCATCCGCCCCCTCCCCTCCCCTCTGCAGGTCTACGCTGCGCTCGCGCACCACGTCCAGCACGCCAACGACCAGCGCTTCCAGACCGTGTCGCTCTGGACGCTCCAGATGACGGCCAACTCGGTCCTCCAGTCGCTGCGGCACAACTTTACGCTCGCGCCGTACTAGACCCCGCCCGCCTCGCCTCCCTCCTCTCCTCTCTTTTCGCAACGCCTTCGACGCCCAGCAGGCGGCTCGGTTCGACCAGTCTTGCCCTGAGTGGGCGGCTGCGTTCTTCCTCCCGCCGTCTCTTGTTGTTCTCCCCTGCTGCCGGTTATGCCTAGACGTTCCCTGTCGTACCATGACACCATCGTAACGCGATTTGCATGCCCCCCTCTTCACGACTTCCAGCCAACCGGGGAGAAACCAAGTTCGAAAAGAGCATGGAAGAGCAGGAGGGAAAGCCCTCCAAAGTCCCTGTCCCTCGGCCGCGGTCCGTCGGTGCGAAGGGGAAAAGTGCAATGAAGTGACACGGAAAAGGAAGAAAAGAAACAACGCTCCCCAGAGTAGGGGAAACCAGCTACACCTTCATCAACCCTCGACCCCTCGAACGCTTCCAGCTCCTCCGTCTAGCACTGCTTACTCCGAGCCAGTCTTGGCGGCGTAGAACCTGAGTGGGAGAGAATGTGAGGACAAGCGGGAGGAGAAGGGCGGAAAAGGGAGTGGAGAGGGCGTACTTGTACGCGAACCAGGCGGCGAGGCCGGCGAGCGGGAGGAGGTAGGTGAAGGAGCCGCTGCCGGCGGAGAAGCGTCGTCAGCCTTCGGCTCCCACAGGAAACCGCCTTCTCTCGCTTGTGACGAGAAAAGAGGGGGAAAAAAGAGAGGCAAGAGACTCACGAGCCGTCCCGCTGGGCGCCCGCCGCGTCGCGGGGAGCCTTTGCTGCCGCAGCCTTGGCGCCGCCCTGTTTGCGCGGGAGAAAGAGTCAGTACAGAAAAGACGGGAAGAAGGGGCCGGAAGCTGGGAGGGTCGAGCGCTTCGAAGTCTCGAGCAGCTCTTGCGAACAGGAAGGGCGGAAAGAGGGGCACGGGAAGGGAGAGGAAAGGCAAAGGGAACGCACAGTGGGTCCCTCGCCGACGTAGTACTTCTCCAGAATCTCGCGCGCCTCGTCCGAGTGCCCGACGTCCTCGAACGCCTCGGTCGCGTCGCGGCCGGCCTCGCCGAAGAGGACCTCGTCGCCCCCCGGGTGCTGTTGACACGCATGAAAAAGACCAGGAAAAGAGCAGGCGCAGGGGTGGAAGAAGGGGAGGAGGGTTAGTGGGGGCAATAAGAGGGAAAGAGTGGGGAGGGGGCGGACCTCGTCGCAGAACTTGGCGATAGCGTAGACTGCGAGTAGGGGAAGAAAGGCGGAGGAATGAGCACGAGACGCGAGGAGGTGCGCGAGCAGGGTCGCGAAGAAAGGGAGGAATGGACGAACCCTTGCCGTGGATGAGCATGAGGAGGCCGTCCTTGGACTTTGCCTCGTCGGACTTGAGGTCGTCCCAGGTGTAGGTCTTGGGGGCGGACATGGTGTTTGAGAGAGAGCGGGAGTTGAAGGAGAGAGAGGGGAGGGGACGGAGCGGGAGTTGCGGGCTGTTGGGGGAGGGAGTGGATAAGTACGGTTGTGCGTGTGGTGCGGTGTGCTGCTCCTCCTTGAGCTGTCGAGGAGGATGTGGCGCCTCGGACGAGCGGGAGAATGACTGCCGGCGAGGACGCGAAGAGGGAGCGAGGGCGCACCTGGATGAGAGTGGCGCGGGCGGATGCTGTGGTGGCAGTAGCTGGCGAGGCTGGATGGGCGCGGGTGGTAGGAGTAGCTCGAAGTGGAGGAGGAGAGAGCTGCTCGAGGTTGGACGAGGAGCGTGAGCGGAAGCCAACACGGCGACCTTCGCTTCTCCCTCCTCCCACTGGCTCACCTTGTACACGCTTGAACGGGAACGCAGACAATCAACAGCCAGCAGCAGTGCACCCAACCCGACCACCTCACCCGCCCGCCCACCCTGGCCAATCTCTGCCGCCCAAAGTCTCGTCCCTCGCCTCGCTGCCGACTCGTCCTCCTGCGCCTGTTTACCCGCCTCCGACGCCAGAGTCGCCTTATCGCCCTGCTCTATCGCTGCCGACCTTCCCACATCCGCCGGACACGGCAGGCAACCTCAGACGACCACCTCCACACGAGGCCAACGTCGACTTTCTCGAGTCGAATAGCCGATTCTGCGCGTTCTCTCCTCCCTGTACTTGCCTGTACGCTCAGCCTCAGGCTCTTCCGCTTCTGCTTGCACTCGCCGCCTGTCGCGTGCTCTTCCCGCTTCTGGCTTCTTTTCTTCCTCGAAACAACAACGCGCTCAAGTCAAGTGTCCATGTCTGCATTGCGGCGCTCCAAGGGTACACGGACCAACAAGACGCAGCAGCAACTAGCAAACAGCGCGCAATTCGCTCGCGCGGGTTCAAGCCAGGGAGGGAAAGGGTGAATGAGGAAAAATGGGTTGGGGGGTGTCATGCGGACGGAAAAGGCAGAGGTATGTACGTGAGGAGGACGGGGGAATAACCGGGTGAGGTGAGGGGGAATTGTGGAGCGAGGGAGGGGAGGCCGGCTCAAGAAAAACAGGGTGAGACCCAGCTCTATGCACGGGGGTCAGGCGGAGGGTAGTTCATGGACGGGTCAACGGCCTAGTTCGTCCTGCGGAGCTTGCCCGCGGCGCCGACGGTGCCCGACCGGCGCACCTTGCGCACGCGCCCGACGGTCGTGTCGCGGAAGAGCGGGCGCGACGCCGAGCCCGCGACGGACGTGTTGGCCGCCGAGGCGGACGAGGTCGTCGTCGTCGTGGTCGGGGCGGCGGCGGCGGCGGGGGTGGTGGTCGGGGTCGGGAAGGGCGGGAGGGACGTGACCGAGACGAGCGGGCCGGCGGAGGAGGTGGTGGTAGCGGCGGCAGCGCTGGAGGACGACGAGGAGCCACCGAGAGCAGCGGCGATCGGGTTGGCGACGACGGTGAACTCGGGGGACTGTAAATCATGGCGTAAGGGAGAAGTCAGTCTCGGTTTCGGAAAAGAAATGCGGAAGATAGCGTACCTGGTGGTTGGTCGAGCCGAGGAGGACGAGGAAGCTGTGTGTAACGAGAAGATGGTCACTTAGGGAAAGCTGGCGAGAAGCGGGCGAGGAAACGGACTAGGTGTTGTGCGTCTCGAGGTCGCCCGGAAGCGTGAACTCAACGCTGTTCTCGCCTGGGTTGTAGAGCTCGACGTCCTTGACAAGAGTCCAGTCTGCAGATCCAGGTCAAGGGCGAGCAGTCAGTCGAGACCGGGTATGAGGGACAAGGCGCGGGAGAAAAAGCGCACCGAGGTGAAGGTTCGAGTCGTCCTCCTCGGTGGTGTAGCCGAGCACGAGGTTCTGCAGCCAGCACAGGTGGGGCCGTGAGCCGCGCTCGCAGGGGCGCGAAGGGAAGGAGAACAGAACGCACCGCCGTCGCCGAGACGTTCTCCTGCGCGATGCCGTCCGGAAGGGTCTGGCTCCTGCTCGTTCCCGCCAGTCAGCTTGCTCTGCCTCGTCTCCTCCCACACCCGAGCTCTGAAACAGAAGGAGGGCGCGTACCAGGAAGCCGAGTAGTTGAAGCCAGCAAACCAGATCTCGCCGCCGGTCGGGCTCGTAAACGGCGGCTGGTAGTCAATCAGCGTCTTGCTCGTGTCGCCGTTGAACACGCCGTCTGCGGCTGCTCTCCACCGCGCGAGAGAGAAGAGGGGTCAGCGCGCGTTCGGAGCTAGTTGAGCGGGAGGAGGGAGGAGGGAAAACGGACGCACTCTTCGCAGAGACGGCAGAAAAGGACGCGAGGAAGGCGGTGAGGAGCGAGGCGCGGGCGAACATGGTGGTCGAGAGGGGGTGTGTTGAGCGAAGGGTCGAGCCGGCGAAGAGGGCGGTCGGGAAGAAGTGGGGGGAGGGGGGAGAAGAAGAGGAAGAGCGAGTGTGGGTGAGTCGGGCAGAGAAGGGGGGAGACAGACAGCGGAAGACGGATGGGAGGAGAGAGAGAAGAGAGGAGGAGAGCGCGCGAGGCGAGGGAGTCGAAAGAGCGCGTCGAGCCGTTGTCGAACTAGAGGACCTGCTAGCGCATCGCGGAGGAGGAGGTGCGAGGGTCGGACGTTCTCGCTCAGGAGAGCTTCAGAGCCCGCGCAAAGGTGCTTGTAGACAGGCAAGACGACGAGAAGCTGTCCAGCCGAGTCCAGCAGTCGTACGAAGACGAGGAGAAACCGGTTGCGATGCGAATTCCAGAAGGCCGGCGCCAGTTTTCTCCCGCTCTCCTGCGCTTCCTACGCGTCGTCGCGCCCGTGCCCGTGCGTCAGCAATCACAGAGACCACACCCCATCACTCAAAGAGGAGGAGACGCACGCAGCGAACAGGTGCGCGCCAGCCGCCTCTTGCGAAGGTCAACGGTTGCAACTCTAGTTTGCATTGCCTTCTCTTCCCACGACCCGGCATGCACGGCTGCATGAAGGGACGGGTCGAGCGGTGGTTGTTGTGCCGAAGGGAGACCGGCGCGATAGAGAAGCCTTGCTGCCGGAAAAAGCAGGACCCTCCTTTTCCTCACGCCCTCTCGCCTCACGCTCTACACTGATACTGATACTGATTCGCGTTACTTGGTATACCGAAGAGAGAGGACAACAGGCGGGAACAGCAAGAGGGAGGTTAGGCGGCCGCCTTGACGGTCTTGACGAGAGCCTGTGCACGGCGAAGGAACGGGTGAGCAAGCGGAGAGAGCACGAAAGCGAGAGCGCAGACGCACATTGCGGGTCGCGGTGTAGATCTTCTCCTTGGCGAGGAAGAGAAGGGCGGCCTGCGAATCGACGGACTTCTGCGTCAGCCTCGTCCTCCGGCTGGGAAAGGAAGAAGGGGCAAAAGAAGCCAAGGACGCACCGTCGCGACCGACTGGGTCAGCTTGGGCGCGATGCCCTTGTAGAGGCCTTGCGGGCCCTCCTGCGCGACAATCTTGCGCAGGCCGTCGAGCGACGAGGTGTACGACTTGCCCTCGGCGTTGCCGGCCTGCATGCGGGCCTTGACGGTGAGGTCTGCGACAGAGAAGCGGTTATGTAAGTCCGATGCACGCGTTCATTTATCGAGCGCCCACGTTTCGGAAATTACGGCAGGCAAAACACGAAGAAGGGAAGTCGAGCAGCGCACAGGGGTAGGTCACGCTCGTCGCGAACAGCTTGGTGATCGCGCCAAGCAGGAAGTAGTCGAGGTCGGTGAGGGGCGGTGCGCCCGCCGCACCCTTGGCGAGCCGGATCGCGCGGCGGCGCAGGAGGAGGTTCTTCAATTGCTCAAAGAGCTGCGGTGCGGGTCAGTACAAGCCGGTCAGTGCAGCTCTAGGAGGCGAGAAGAATCGGGGGAGCGCACAGTGAACTGCAAGATCGGGTTCGAGACGAGGATAAGCGCGGGTCCGAGCCCGTGGAAGAAGCCGCGCAGGCCATCTGTGCGAAGGATGTCGAGGATGGTCTGAAGGATCGAGCGGCGTTTCTCGACGACGGCTTTGGTCGCGGTCGGGCCAACGGACGGGTCGGCGGCGACGGTCGTACGGACCGTTTGGCGGGTCTGCAGGAGGGAGAAGAGAGGAGTTAGGGGGAAGAGGGAGAGGATGGCGTAGTGGAGGCGCACGTTGACGACCCAGATCGGGTTGCTCATGATGGACGTAGCAGCGCCGGCAAAGGCAGAGACGAGGATCGACTCGAGGGTGGAAAGGGTCGCGCGGCTGCCCTTGCGGGACTTGAGTACGATGGAGCGCGCCTCCTCGAAGCAGAGGTAGTAGATACTGCCACGCGGAACAACAGGGTGAGCATGAATAGGGGAACGGAGACGGGTAGGACGCACCCGTTCGTAACCGCGATTCCCACCAAGCTGGAACTGAGCCCGTCATACAGCCCCGAGATGCCGTCGCGCTTGATGACCTTGAGCAGCGCCGTGCGGGTGCTCTGACGCGAGAAAGAAGTGTAAGAACGCGTCCGAAAGGGGGAGCAGGACGATCCGCCCACCTCGCGCTTCGACTTGGCCTCGACCTGCGAGCGGGTGCTGAGGTTGACGAGCGGGTAGGTGACCTGCGCGTCAGGGTTAGTGGGGACGCTCTCGACGGGCCGGACGACCGAAAAGGAGACGAACCGCCCTAGGAGGAGGGGGCAAGGTCAGCTCGTGAGCCGGGAGGGGGACGAGGCGATGAAGGTCGCGAGCTCACATGGCGATGCACCCACCCGCCGCACCTGCCACTGCGTGTACTCCCGAGTCGCTGATGCCGACCATGGCTTGCTTGGGCTGGTGGTAAAGCTGAGAGATGAAGGTGCGGGAGCGGGGAGGTGGGGAGGCGGACTGGCCGTTTGGGACGATGCAGGCGGTCCGGTTAAGCAGGGGAGGACGCGATAGAGCTGGCGCAAGGGTATAAGATGGTCGAGCACGAGTGAGCGAGGACAAGTGGAGGGCGAACCGGGGAGAAGCAGGTTGCCGGAAGCGCGACCAGCCGACTTTGCTAAACTTCGCAACCAGGGGCTTCAGGCGTGCAGCTGAGCACGGCCGGAGCATCGAGAACAACCCATTGCAACGAACCAGAACGACCCGAATACGGAACGACCCTCGCCCTTTTTTCCTGCTCCCCTCCCTCTACCGCAACTCTACCTCCTCACTTCTTGTCCTTCTTCACCCTCTACATCCGCGCCGACTGCCGCTCCGGCCACAAGTCACACTTCGGCTGCTGCTCGGGCGGGACGCCGAGACGGATGCCAGGGATGTTGCGATAGCGCTTGGGCCAAATGCCACTGCGAGAGGGCGAAACAGAGGTCAGCTCGCGATTCTCCTTCTCCTAGTGGACGGTGACGCGCGCACCTCTTGCCCGGCGAGAGGATGCCGTTCGGGTCGATGGCGTCCTTGAGCGCCTCGTTGAACCGCAGCTGGATCTGGTTGTTCCCGCCGTACGTCGACGCGACCTGGTCCATGAGGAAGTTGTGCGTCCGGTACTCGTTGTAGCCGAGCTTGGCACTGCGAGCAGAAAAGTAGGGGTCAGTCTGTGATAGCAGGGAAAGGGGGCCAAGGCGACGCACCACTCCGAGGTCAGCTCGCGCATCAACGCCTGCGCGCGCGTCTTCTCGTCATCGCTGTGCGGGTCGTAGATCAAGTCGAAGATGTGGTGCATCGCGCGCGAGCCGATGCAGAAGTTGCCTAGCGAAGTGAAGGGTGAGCGTGGGGCGCGAGGAAGGGGGAGAGGGAGAGACGGACCCATGTACTGGAAGTTGTACTTGAGGCAAAGTGCCTTGCAAAGCTCGTACTGCTTGACGGCGTGGTCGCCGCGAGCGGGCTGCCAGAGGAAGGAAAGGTTAGGAGGAACACGGCGGAGAGGAAGAAAGGCAACGCACGCTCATCGGCGCGAAGAAAAGGTGGGCGTAACCCGGCCCTCGCCAGCTGAGCCACTGCAGCTCGTGGTTGTTCGGGATGCCCTGCGGGAAAGGCAGGTCAGGTGGGGCTTTGGGCGAGAAAGCGGAATTGAGCGCACCTGCATGGTCAGGTCGCGGTAGTGGAGGAGCGACTTCTCCTGGAGGTCGTCGACGCCATAGCACTACATGTACGAGAGGGTGTCAGAACGGGAGAAGGAGGACCGAGAGAATGGGCGGAAGGAAAGCGCACCTTGGCCCCCTTGACCTTGGAGAACTCCTTCCGAATGATCTCAGCATTGCAGTCGCGCACGGGCTTGGGTCCGTAGATGCCGAGGTAGAAGTTCCACACGCCCTGATTCTTGAATATGGTCTTGACAAAATCGAGGAACTCGTCGTTCGAAAGGTAGTCGGCGGTGTTGCGGCCAGCTGCGAGCTCAACAGGTCAGACCCGCTCTCCTCCATGAGGAAAGGGGAGAAGACGGGACGCACGGAAGAAGTCGTTCATCGTTCCCAAGCAAGCGATGTCGACCAGCGAATGCCGCAGCTGGGCGACATGGCCGATCACGCCCGCGATGCGGAGCGGGCGCATGAGCTCGACAATCTGTGGCAGGTCCGACTCGTTCTCGAAGGTCCAGAGGTAGCTCTGGTAGCCGCCCGGATGCGGCTGGACCCACATGCCCATCGAGGTGCAGATGCCGTAGTTGGACTGTGTGAAGATGCCGTCGGCGTAGGGCTGAGGGAGCGGGTTAGCGCCGGCTCACACGGAAAAAGAGAGAAAGCGCGCGTACTCCGAAGCCGTAAGGGAAGAGGTAGCGAGACGAGTTGTCGGCACCAGCAGCGCCCATGCCGGTGTTGAGGACTTCGCCGTTGGGAAGGACTGCAGGCCGCAGGTGAGAGGTCAGCAAGGCTCGAGACGGATCGTGTAGGAACTTGCTTACCAATCTCCATGCTGCAGTGGGTGCCAAAGTGGTCGCCGTAGCCTGGAAAGGGGGAAAAGATCAGGAAGGAAGGAGATGAAGAGGAAAAGAGGCGCGTACTCGTGTAACCGACTCCCCTGTCCATCGTGTTGCCGAGTACAGAGCCCCACATGAGGTCTGCGCGAAGGGAAGAAAGCGCAAGAAGGCGAAAATGAGGGAGGAAGAGGTCAGGTTTGCCCTGGACAAGGAGCGGGTGGACAGCAACGAACCAGGGCAGTCCATCATGATCTTGTTCTGCAGGCCGCGACGGCAGATCTCCTCATACAGCATCTGGTAGGACACGCCTGGCTCGACCACGACGTAGTAGTCGGTGTCGTTGATCTCGAGGATCTTGTTCATGCGCTTGCCGAGGTCGATGACGATGGATCCGCTGAGCCGGGGCGAGCGCCCGCCGTAGCCGAGGTTCTTGCCGCGCGAGATGGGGTGCAGCGGGATCTGGTACTTGTTGGCAAGCTTGACGATGGTCTGGACGTCGGCGGTGCTACCGGGCGTGACACAGACAGAGGTGGCGAAGGGGTCATCCGTTTGCGTGTCGTGGGCGTCGACGAAGATGTCGCTGTGGGAGGAAAGAGGTTAGCGAGTGGCGAAACAAGGAGGTGGGGGAGGAGGAGACGCACGCCGACTGCTCCGCCTGGAAAAGCCCGGACGCAGCCACGCCCTTGCCGTCGTCGACGAGGACGTTCTCGCTGCCGAGCGCCCGGCGCAGGTCGGCAATCATGCTTTGCAGGGCTTGGAGGGTTACGCCGGGCGGGAGGATGAGGTTGGTCGCCTGGTCGCGGTTGAAGGGGTTCTTGGTGCCATCGAGTTGAGGGATAGCCATGGTGAGGAGTGCGAGCGGGTGAGCGGGAGGAAGCAGAGCCAGGAAAGAGAGGCGAGCGGGCGGGAGTTGCATCCCTGCGCCGCCCCACTTCGACCCGAGGCCAGCGAGATGAGGGGAACTGAGGTCGGCTCGTCTTCAGCTCCACCTGATGCCCTGTGCCCTCCACCAGCGTTCCCTCCTGTACTCTCAGGCATCCCTACAGCCGTTCCGCTGGTCGCTAGGCGTGTAGCGGGTGTTGTTGAGTGAGGCGGAGATGAGGGTGGGCGAGGGCGCGTAGAACGCCGACGACGGGGCGGACTGGCTGGGCGGCGGGTCGCAGGACTGTACTGGAGGCAAGGCAAGCCTTCAAGTCAGCCAAGAGCGCTCCTCAGCGAGTGCAGCGGGCGTGGTCGAGGTCGACCTCGTCCTCGTCCTCCCCAAACACGCCTTGCTCTCCGCCCGCTCACTGCCTCGCCAGGTTCACGCGCCCTACCACTCGGCTGTACCGCATTTGGCTCCAGCAGCCCGGGCATCGCTACCCACGCTTGCTCGCGTGGCCACGCTCGCCCCCTCTCTCTCGGTCCCCCTCCTCCCCTTCCCAGCCTCATCCCGCTCGAACCACCTCCCCAGATTGACGGCCAGCTGGAGAAGACACCGCGGCTAGACTCCTGCTTCAGGCTCAATGGACCCGAGACGCACCTCCGGGCCTTCGCCGGTTCCTCAGTGCTTCGTCCGCTGCCTCCTGACCCTCACCCCGGGTCTGATCGCTTCCAGACCGGCGTCGCTGGATGGGGCACAGACAGCCAGGTCTGGCCAAACCTGCGATGGATGGGTTGCGGACGTGCGGGAGGGCCAGTGCACGAAAAGGAGGTGAGCGCTCTTTCCTCGTCCGCTCGCTGCCGTCAGTTCGGCTCACCACGACCTCTCTTCTCTCTCGTTCCCATAGCTCTTTCCTTCTCTTCTCACCAACTCACCTTACCACTACACTCCTTCTCCCTCCCACAGCGGGACTGTCACTCCTTCCTTCACCTTTCCTCCTCCCCTTCCCTCACTGAGCCATGCGGCTCAACGTCCTCTGGATCGTCGCTGGAGCGGCGGTCGTCGGCGCCAATGCCTCCAGCCATGCCGCCCTCCATGTCCGCCACGACCAGTCGCCCGCGCATCTTCTTCACCCGCGCTCGCCCGGCCTCATCAGCGACATCCTCGGCGGCCTCCTCGGCATCCACGGCTCGTCCAAGGCCTGCCCGCGTACCTTCGTCTGCGACGGCTCCGGTACCGACGGCTACGAGTGAGCCCCTGCCGGCTTGCGTCGCCTCTTCTCCCTTCCACTCTGCTAACCTTGCCCTTCCCCTTCAGCTACGACATCTACGGCAACTCCCGCCCGTCTTGGGCCCCGAGTGGCTTCAAGTACTTCGGCCAGGCGCACGGCTGGCTGCCGTGCTCGTCGTTCTCGGCCCAAGTCTCTTGGTCGATCCCGAGCCAGTGCTCCATCTCCAAGGCCGTCTGGTGGGGTACGTCGACTCTTGCTCTCTAGTCAGGGGAGAGAGTCCCGATTGAAGGCGGCTGAGAGGGCGCAGGCACTCAAGAGAAACGTTGCTGACCTTTCTCCTCCTTCAGCCCCGTCGAGCACCTGGAAGCGCGCTCACGCTACCACCTCTTTCTCCTTCACGATCCCCTCCTGGTGGGGCTGGATCCAGCTCCCGTCCCGCTCGTGGACCTGCAACGGTGAGCGCCATCTTCCTGCTTCGTCCTTTCTCTCCCTCTTCAGGAGCGCAGAAGCCGACTTCGATCTGTTCTCCTTTGCCCCGCTCGCAGGTACCGGCAAGGACGGCTTCAGCGTCGACATCTACGGCAACGGACCGCCCTCGTGGGTTCCTTCGTCCGGCTGGGCCTGTACGTCTCCCCGTTTCGCCTCTTAGCCCGTTCCTCGCTCATGTACTGACCCAAATACTTCACTCAGACTTCGGAGTCTCGATCGGCTGGGCCCCTCTCCCGAGCTTCTCCTGCTCGTCCTCCTACGAGCTCCCGTCCGCCTTCCTCGGCGTCATCGACCAGATCACCTGGTGGAAGCCCTCCGCCGGCTGGATCTCGGCTCACACGTCCGCCGACCTTTCCTTCACCGCTCCGAGCTGGTGGGGCATCGTGACCGTCCCGTCGCGCTCCTGGACCTGCGATGGTGCGCAGGGTTTTTCTTCCTCGACGACCTCTGTCCGGCTTGCTGACTTGCCTTCCTGGCGCTCCTCCTTGTCCTCCTCCTTCTCTCCCTCGTCTACTACAGGCACCGGCAAGGATGGCCTCGACGTGGACTGGCAGGGCAACTCGCGCCCGAGCTGGGCACCTTCGGGCTGGAAGTGTATGCCTATTCTCCCATTTCACTCTCCCCTGCTCGACGCTCACATCTCCTTTCTTGCCATAGGGTTTGGCGTCTCGATCGGTTGGGCGCCGACCGCCTCGTGGTCGTGCTCCTCGAGCTGGTCGATCCCGACTCAGTTCACTTCGAGCTGCTCCTCCGTCACCTGGTGGAAGCCCTCCTCCGGCTGGCTCTCGGCTCATGTCTCGACCGACCTCTCGTTCGACATCCCGTCGTGGTGGGGCGTGATTACTGTCCCGTCGCGCTCCTGGACCTGCAACGGTTCGTCTTTTCCGCCTCTTCTGCTCTCCTCCCCTTCGTGCTGATGCTTCTTCCTACCACACAGGCTCTGGAACCGACGGTCTCGACATTGACTGGCAAGGCAATGCACGCCCGAGCTGGGCGCCTTCGGGCTGGAAGTGTACGCCTTTTCTCCCACTTCACTCTCCCCTGCTCGACGCTCACCTCTCCTTTGTTCCCCTAGGGTTTGGCGTCTCGATCGGTTGGGCGCCGACCGCCTCGTGGTCGTGCTCCTCGACCTGGTCGATCCCGACCCAGTTCACCTCGAGCTGCTCGTCCGTGACCTGGTGGAAGCCCTCTTCCGGTTGGCTTTCCGCCCATGTCTCGACCGACCTCTCGTTCAACATCCCGTCGTGGTGGGGTGTGATCACCGTCCCGTCGCGCTCCTGGACCTGCAACGGTGCGCCTTCCTCCTCTCTCTTCCCCCAGCTATTCCCGCCTTCCTGGTTATTGACTCTTTCTCCTCTACTTATACATATCCAGGCACTGGCAAGGACGGCTACGACGTCGACTGGCAGGGCAACTCTCGCCCGTCCTGGGTTCCGAGCGGCTGGAAGTGTGCGTCGTTTTCTTCCGCCTTTCCTGTCCGAATCTGGTCTGACGCCTTCTCTCTCCACAGGGTGGGGCGTCTCAATCGGTTGGGGACCTACCGCTTCGTGGACCTGCTCGTCGTCGTGGATCATCCCGGACCAGTGGGTCAGTTCGGCCAAGAAGTGCTCGTGGTGGTGTGAGTTGCGCTCTCTCCCTCTCAACGATTGGACGACATTCTCACAGTCCAACTCTCGCAGCTCCTCCCTCCACCTGGGTCTCGCACCACAAGAACCACGACTTGTCCGTCCTCTTCCTTCCTTTCTTCCCGTGCTTCCTTCTCTGACCTGTTTCTCATTCCCAGCGGCTGGTCCCTCCCGGCTCACTGGGGCGTCCCCTCGTGCGGCTGCAGCTGCGGTTGCAACGCCGCTTCGACCACGTCCCGCCTCGTCACCTCTTCCCGCGCCGCATCAACCACGCTCGTCCGCACGACGAGCTCGACCAAGGCTGCCGTGACCTCGTCGGCCGAGTGCGCTACGACGACCAAGGCTACGGCTACGACGGTCAAAACGACGTGCGTTGAGCTCTTCTCCTCTTGCGATTGCCTTCTGACTAGAGCTCCGTTTTCCGTCCATTCCCAGCACGACCAAGGCTGCCACTACCACCAAGAAGCCGGCAACGACCACCAAGAAGGCTACAACGACGTGCGCTCGCATCTCCCCCATCGAATCTCCCGTCCTGATCTAATCTTTCTTTCCTTCTCTCCCATTCCATCCTCCTTCGCTACTGTAGGACCGCCAAGGCCACGACGACCTCGGTCAAGCCTGCCATCACGACGAAGAAGGCCACCACGACGTGCGTACTTCCAGCTAGTTCACCTTTCCCGCAAAGCCAACCTTTTCCTCCCCGTCCTTTTTGTTTGCAGGACCACGAAGCCGAAGACAACCACGACGAAGAAGGCCGCTACCACGACGACGAAGAAGGCGGTCACGACGTATGTTTCTCCCTCGGTTCTTCCCTGCGGCTTCTCGCTGACCCCCTCTCCGCTTTCCTGCTTCCGTACTTCTCCACGCTCCCACATCCCGAGCAGCACCGTCAAGGCTACCACCATCGTCAAGACGACGGTCAAGCCGTCGACGACCTCCCGCGCCCCCGCAGCGACGAGCAAGAAGCCGTCGACGTCTTCTCGCGCCGTCGAGACCCGCCCGCCTTCGACCAAGACCCTGACGGTCACCGGTACCGGCGCAACCTTTACCGTCACCGAGACCGTCTCGCTCTCGGCCCCTTCGTCGACTGGCATCCCGAGCGCCGGCTGGCAGTGCAGCGGGTCCGGCACGGACGGCCACAAGGTGCGCATCTTCCTACTCACTGATGAGACGTGCGAGCTGACTTAGCTTTTCCCCCTGCCCGCAGTACGACCACAAGGGCAACAGTTGCCCGTCGCACTACGGCGGCGGAGAGTGGCTTTGTCAGTCCTGCTTTCCTTTCTCTCTCTCCTTCTTCCCGCTGACTTTCCTCCTTCCCTTCCCCTTCCCCTTCCTCCTGTCTGCCTCTTTGCTTCCTCCTGGTATCTGCAGGGTTCGGCACCGAGATCGGCTGGGCCCCGTACAAGGGCTGGAGCTGCAGCTCGAGCTACTCCATCACCGTCATCGAGGTCACTGCCTGCGACAGCGCTAGCTGGTGGCGTAAGTCCCGGTTCCTGATTCCCTCTTCACCTCAAAATTGACCGCTTTTCTCACCCGCAGTCCCGCCTGCCGGCCTTACCCTGCCCTCCTCGGCCTCCTGCCCGCTCTCCTGGACGTACGCCGGCTGGATCGACTCGCGCATCCCGTCCCGCGGCTTCACCTGCGACGGCACCGGCCACGACGGCTTCGACTTTGACCACGAGGGCAACTCCCGCCCCGCCTGGACCGAGGTCGGCTGGCGCTGGTACGGTTCGGCTCGCGGCTGGCAGCCCTGCCGTGGCTGGTCCCTCCCCTCCGCCACCTGGACAGTGTCGTCGTCCTGGAACGCGCGCGGTGCCGTCTGGTGGAGCCCGAACAGGACCTGGACGCTGCGCGGCGGGTTCCGTTGCCCGACCTGGTGGTCGAAGAGCCGCCTTCGCGGCTCGTACCGCTGGTGGTAATCCACGTATTCCTCCCTACCGACACTCTTTCTCCCTTTCCCTTCTCTCCCGGATGTACCACTCACCCTACCCTAATGACCCCTTTCTCGTCTCTTCCCTCTTTTCCTCCCCGCCTCCTTCCCACCTCTCGTCGCTCTTTCGTCTTCTTGATGGACACCTCGTACTGGTCATCTTCTCGATAGTACTCTCGGCAATGCCTAACGCGTTCGCCCCTTCAGCTCCTCGGGAGGAAAGGCGAGGAAGAAAAGCTACATTGGCTGAACTTCGTCTTTGTGCTCCGATCGAGGCAGGACGTTCTTAGGAGCACCTCAAGGAGCCCAAGGGGGCAGCTCTTGCAGCCTGCGATGCTGCCGTCGCCCACTGTCCCCCGTCCTCCTCAGGGAGGAGGAGGTGCTCTTGCTCCCGGAATGCACGCTCTCCGCCGCTTGCGCTTGATTGCATCGCATCTGAGCACTCCTGCACTCGCCCGTCAGCCTCGTCTCGCCCTGCCCATCGCCGCTGGCCGTTCGCTCTCCTCCACTTCGGCCCACTCCTCCTCGCCCGCATCGTCCCGCTCATCCTCCCCGCCAGCCACCGCAAGCCAGCGCAGCACCATGTCCACCTCTGCTAACACCGACTCGTCGTCTTCCGCGCCCGCCCAGCCGGCATCCCAGCCAGATGCCGTCACCTTCCCCCTCTCGCCCGTCCCGAAGGACATGGGCCCGCCTGTCAGGACCGCTGGCTGCATCATCATCGGCGACGAGGTCTTGAACGGTGCGTGCTCTTCCCACATCACTGACTCCCTCTTGAAGCGTCTGACCTTGACCCCGCTCATCGCCCCTCTCTTTCTTCCCACTCCCCTCCTCAACGCTGCCTCTCGTGCTCAACTTCTCACAGGCAAGACCCGCGATTCGAACAGCAACTATTTGGCCAAGATGCTGTTTGACCTCGGCATCGAGCTGAAGCGCATCGAGGTCATTGCCGACGACGAGGACGAGATCGTCGAGGCGGTGACGAGGTTCTCAGCGGTACGTTTGCGCTCCCTTCTTGCTGAAGCAACCCTCTCTGACGCCTGCTTGTTTAGAACTACGATTTCGTCGTGACCTCGGGAGGTATCGGTCCTACACACGACGATATCACCTACGCCTCCATCGCCAAGGCTTTCGACACGACTCTTGAGTACGACGAGGAGACCAAGCACCGCATGTACGAGATGGGCAAGCACCGCTACAGTCTCGAGCAGCAGACCGAAGAGCAGAAGACGGCGCGCCTGCGCATGGCTCTCTTCCCCAAGGGCGCCGAGCGGCTGTTCGTACAGGAGGATCTGTGAGCCCTCTTGCCCTTCCCTTGCCTCCAGAACTTAGTTTGACGCTCGTGATCTTCAGTTGGGTGCCGGTCGTCCGCGTCGGAGGCAAGGTCTGCATCTTCCCTGGCGTTCCCCGCCTCTTCGAGCGTCTCCTTGAAGGCCTCGTCTCGCACTACATCCCGCTGCCGCCCTCGTCGGAGAAGCCGTTCCGTGTTCTCGTCCACACGAAGTGCGCCTCATCTCTCGCCTCATTCGTCCCTTGTCCCCCGCTTCTTCTCTCCGTTGTTCTTCCCGGGGCGAAGTCTCACTAACATCCCACACTCCGCAGGATGCCGGAGAGTGCGATTGCGCCGTTCTTGACAAAGCTGAGCGAGCGGGTTAGGAAGGAAGGCATTGTGCGTCTCTTTTCTCCCTGCCCTTCCCCTCTTTCAGCTCGCTCGTGTTTCTTGCCTCTTCCTCTCATCCCGTCTCCTCGATGGACACTGATGAGCTCTTTTCTGCAGCGCGTCGGATCGTATCCTAAGCTTATGGCCGGTGTTGACGTCTCGCTGATCGGCAAGGACGAGAAGAGGTTGGAGGAGCTGGCTCAGGAGGGTACGCCTCCCGTCGCTTTTCCCTGGTCCCCGGCCTCGCAATCTGACCGAGTTTCTCGACATTTTGCCATCCCGCAGTCATCCAGGAGCTGCAGGGCGAGCTCGTCGCGCAAGGCAAGCTGGGGCAAGAAGAGAAGAAGTAGACCGCCCTTTCCTGTATCTGCGGTCGTGTTCAGTGCACGAGCGGCCGCCAGGCGCTTCGCTGTCTGCTGCGCGCCTGTTGCTCAGGCTTCCTTCGTGCCAATTTAAGCCGGACCGACGACTCCCCTTTTCCTTCTCGCCCACCTCGGCCCATCTACCTCCTTCCCCCTTCCCCGCCCCCTTTCACCTGCCACCTCGCGTTTTTACGGTAACAAGCCGACGCCGAAAGGCTCTGGGTTACCCGCCGCGGTGTACAAGACCGGCGGCGACCGCTCTCGCCCGGCGCGGCGGCTTTCGCTCCGTCTTTCCCCTCACCTTCGACCTTCCATCCTCGTCGCTACGAGCTCTACCACGCGACTGAGCTGGACATCGGCACCAGGATGGAGGATCGGCGACCATTCCTCGGCTCCTGTGGATCCTTCCCACTTGGCCGAACTTTCGTCTCCACAGAACAGACCAGGTCGCCGGTTTCGCGACTCCACCGCGCACGCCGGTCTTCTCTCGTCACTCTTCCCCTCCCCTCCCTTCCCCTTCGCAAGCTTCACCCAACTTCCCCATCGTCCCCAACTCGTCCGCCTCTTCATGCTTCGCCTCCCGCTTCTCGCCCTCTGCGCTTGTCTCGCCGCCGCCATACCAGTCGAGAAGCGTGCTTCGCCGACAGTCACGACGACGTACGGCACTTGGGTCGGCGGACTGAGCAGCAGCGTCGAGTACTTCAAGGGCATTCCGTTCGCTGAGCCGCCGACGGGCGACTTGCGCTTCGCAGCGCCGGTCAAGGCGATTCAGAACTACGGTACTTACACGGCTACATCGTTCGGCAAGTCGTGCTCACAGATGAACTTTGCCAATGGGGTGACTTTCTCCTATCTTTCCCGTTTCTTTCGAGCTGACTCTCTCCCGTTGTAGGTCTTCCCCGGTTTCTTCAACGACCTAGCGCAAGACGTTGTCGACCTCGTCACTTCCCTCCCGATCTTCACCAACCTCGCTGCGAGCGACACGTCTGAGGACTGCCTCAACCTCAACGTCTGGCGCCCTTCCGGCACGACGAGCGACAGCAAGCTCCCTGTCATGGTGTGGATGTGCGTACTTGTTTTCCTTTCTTCTTTTTCTTCCGATTCTGACCCTCGCACGGCCGAATAGCTTTGGTGGCGCGTTTCTGATCGGCGGAACGACCATGCCCATGTACGACCCGACCAACCTCATCGCCCGCTCAGTCACGCTCAACCAGCCTACCATCGTCGTCTCTCTGAACTACCGCCTCAACTCCTTTGGCTTCTTGCCCGGTCAAGAAGCAGCCGACGACTCGACCGTCGCTCCGAACGCTGGCGAGTTATCCTGCCCTTCTTTCGTCCTGAGGAGTGTCTGTATGACCTTCTGTTCGTTCCCTCTGCAGGCCTGATGGATCAACGTCTCGCGCTCGAGTGGGTTCAGGAGAACATCGCCGCCTTCGGTGCGTCCGCTCCTCCCGGCTTTTCGCACTGCCCGCACTCAACTCCGTCTTCTCTGCAGGCGGCGATCCGACCAAGGTCACTATCTTCGGCGAATCCGCCGGCGCCATCAGCGTCGCGTTCCAGCTCATGGCCTACGACGGCAACATCAAGTCCACCTCGAGCGGAAAGGACCTCTTCCGCGCAGCAATTATGGAGTCCGGCTCGCCTATTCCGGTCGGTCCGCCGTCCTACGGCCAGGACAGCTTCGACGCCCTCGCAAGCGCTGCCGGTTGCAGCTCGGCAAGCGACAAGATTGCGTGCCTCCGCGCTCTCTCTTACGAGGACATGCTCGATGCTACTAGTGGGTCTCGCTCATCTCTCTCTCCCGTTGTGTGCTTCGAGACTAACTCCCTCGTACTGCAGGTGCCCTCCCAAACATCCTATCCTACCAGAGTGTCTCGCTTCCTTTCCTCCCCCGTACCGATGGCGTCTTTCTCACCGATACGGCTCAAAACCTCGCACCAGCTGGCAAGTACGCCAGGGTTCCGATCATCCCAGGCGACCAGTACGACGAGGGTGGGCCTCTCCACGCCATTCTTTCCTCTCTTCCCGTCTGACCTCTGTCTCCCGCGGACAGGCACAATTCTTGCCCTGGGAACGCTCAACATCACCACCGACGCTCAGCTGAAAGACTGGCTGCAAGAGGTTTGGTTCCCGGAAGCAAGCAGCGATGAGCTCGACAAGGTCAGCGTCTTTCTCTTTCCGCCGCCCAAGCTCTTCTGACTCCTTCTGCTGCTGCAGATCCTGAGCTACTACTCCAGCGACCCAGCACAAGGTTCTCCCTTCGACACCGGCTCGCTGTACGCCCTCACGCCGCAGAACAAGCGAATCAACGCTCTAGTCGGCGATCTGGTTTTCCAGGCGTGCGTTTTCCCCTCCTCTTCTCGTCTCCATCGCTGACGGTACCCTCTTCAGACCTCGTCGCGCTTTCATGGGGTACACGAACGCCACTCAGGACACGTGGAGCTACGCGAGCCGGGCTTGGCGGTACACTCCCTTCCTCGGTGCGTTTTCTCCTTGCTCATCACCGGCCTCCTCAATCAGCAAGATCTCACGGTGCTTTTCCTCAGGCTCCTTCCACCTTACCGACGTCCTCGCCGTCTTTGGTGCCGACACGCTTGCCCCTTCGGAGGAGATGCAGACCCGCTGGCTCAACTTCGCCTCGAACCTGAGCCCGAACGTCGCGGGCTGGCCGTACTGGCCGCAGTGTGCGACCCACTTCTTCCTATCTGAAGGGCTGATTTTACGGAAACTGACGGTCATCGAGCTGCACAGACGGCAACAATGCAACGCTCCTCCAATTCACCGACTCGACTTCGTCCATCATCGCCGACACCTATCGTGCCGAGGGCATGGAGTACATCTGGTCCATTGCCGACGATCTTACCTTGTAAAGTGCCTCTGAAGGTGTCGGCGAGGCGTTTTCTTCCGGGATTTCTTGCGGTTTTCTCTCCTTCTCTTCCGTCTTTGTGCACCCTCTTTTCCTGTCTTTCTTTTCGGTTGTATAGAGCTCTTCCACGATATGTGTAGAAGGTCTTCGCGGAACAAAGGTTCGTCTTACATGAGCACCTCTCCTTCGCCTCGCTGCCTCGCCTCTCTTCCTCCTCCACTTCACATCGTCTCGGCTCTACCGCCCCTTCCGCCTATCCACCCTCACAAACCGCCGAGCCATGGTAACCGCTTCCGTCAAGGGCCTCGTCGTTGCCGAGTCGAGCGAGTGCATCGTCGTGGAGGGCAACCAGGTGCGCTCGTTTCTTCCCCGCCTCCCCTGCTGCCTCGAAAGCTGAATCGGTGTCCGACAGTACTTGTGAGCTCGCCTTGCTCCCTCTCACGCTTTCCCACGCTCACCTCGCCCACCTCGTCTTCCCCACATCGGTGTCCGTGTCGACCGCATCAACAGTCCTCCCAGAGCGCTCAAGCAGGAGCACTTCAAGCCTGCCGCCAGCCAGCTTACGACGCACTGTCCGTGGAAGGGTGCGCGCGCTCACCTTCCCCTGCTTAGTACAGCACGCTGACCCCCACTTCCCCCTCGGCGTGCTCTCCTGGCGCCAACGCGCAGGCGATGCGAGCTACTACGATGTCCAAGTAGGGGCTGAGCTCATCCCGGACGCCGCGTGGTATGCCAACATCTCCCTCTGCTCGCCTACCTGCGCTCTACAGCTCTCCGTCATTCCGCTTTTCCTGCGATGCGCCGAGCCGACCTCTCTCTCACACAGGTACTACCCCTCGACGTTCGAAAAGGCGAAGAACATCGAAGGCTACGTGGCTTTCTACAAGAACAAGGTGGACATTCAGGAGTGAGACAGCGGCGGAAAGAAGGAGGAAAAGCCGTTTCCGGTCTCGCATGGTAGGGAGAGAGGAGGAGGAAACGACAGGATAGGTACAACGACAAACACGCCGCACGAAGAACTACAGAGAGATACGGACAGACTGAAAGAACTGACGGCTCCTGCTATTCCTTCCCCTCCTTGTCCCCCTTCTCGTCCCGGAGCTTCAACCCCCTCTCGAACGCCCTCTGTACCAGCGCGATCCCCCGCTCCATCTTCTCCTCCTCCGTCATCTCCTCGACCTTCTTGCCCTCCCCGGGCAGAGGCTTCCGCCCACCGTCCTCCTCGCCCTCGTTCTCCTTCTGCCGCTTCATCCGCTCCCCGCCCTTTTTAACCTCCCGCTCGTGCGTCTGCTGCCCCTCGTCCGCCTCTTCGGAGCGGATGCGCGCAAGCTCGGCGTCGGCGGTCGAGGCTTCTTGCTCCGAGGGCGACGGACCGGACGTGAAGGCCGACTTGATGCGCTCCTTCAGGTGCTTCTTCTTCTTGGTGAAGCGGCCGTACTTCTCGATGCCGCGGATCGTCAGGACCTGCACGTTTGCGATGGCTTCAGTTGAGTGAGCGGCGGAGAAGCGAGAAAAGCGGGACGCACCGACTTGGAGATCGCGACGTGGCTCATGTCGACGCCCTGCTCCTGCAGCGACCGCACAAACGCCTTGAAGTGAACCGTCCCGGCTCGGTAGCTGCAGGACACCGTGCAGGGAGTCAGCCTCTTGTTGATCAGAGGGAAGAGGGGGGGGGGGGACTGACTGGCCAGACAGCGGCGAAAGGCTCGTGAGGTGACCTTGATTCGCCTTGATCAGGCCTGCCGAGGTGACTCGTGCACCGTACAGGAAAGACGAGTGCTGGAATTCGCCGGTCTTCTTGATGCCGACGTAGAGGTTCTGCGGGTCGAAGAAATGAGCGGCAGCACGGAAAGGAAAGGAAAAAAGAGACGGACGTTCTTAAGGTCGGAGACGTAGAGCCACCTGTAGTACCCGGAATGGCAGAAGAGGTGGTCGTAGACGTTGAGAGCTCTGTTCAGCGTTTGCGGCGGCGAGGAAAGGGGAAGAAAGGTCAGCTCCTTACGTGTTCTTGTTGATCGTCGTGCGAAGGAGGTGGTCCATCACGGCGCGGGGAGAGGCGTAGTATTTGACTCGCTGCTTGAACTGCTGCACGCCCTTGCCTTGACCGGCGGTGCCGCCCTGCGGATGATGGGAGATCAGTCGGAAAGAGCGGCGAAGGAAAGGGTGTGAAGGACGCGGAGGAAAAGGAACGCACCTTGTCGCCGTACGCCTGCGCGCCCTCTCTGATCTCGTCCGCCTCATCGGAGCTCGACTCGTCGCTGCTGCTGCTCGTCCCAAAGTCGCTCGAACTCGGGCTCTCCCCACCGCGCTCCTTCTTCTCCCTCAGCCTTTCCTTAGCCTTGCGCTCCTTCTCCTCCCACTCCTCCTTCGAGATTTCGACGATCCCGCCGTGCTCCGGCCCGCGGTCCTCGTGGTACTTGGACGTGTCAAGCGGCGAGCCGTCCTTCGCCCAGACGAGGAGGCCGTCCTTGACGACGACGCGGTAGACCTCGCGCTCTTCGGCGGAGAGGTAGCGGATTCGTTCGGACTCGAGGCGGGAGCGGGGGCACTGCTCGAGGTCGAGGTCCTTTCCGCCGCCGTTGTCGAGCCACTGCAGGGGATACGGGTGAGCATGAGCCTTCAAAAGAAGAGGGATTGGGCTCACATCGAAGAAGTTCTCCTTCGTATCCGAGTCCTCGTTCCACCGCTGGTGGTAATACTGGAGGTTGCTGCCGTAGCGGTGCTTCTTGTCGACCTGCGCGGCGCGGGATAGATCGGTGAGATGCACTTGGGGAAACAGTCGAGAAGGTAGTGAGGGCATGAAAGGAAAGAAACGGCGAACCATCTCGAGCCAGTACTGCGCTTCCATCTGCTTCGCCTCGACCCGCTCCTGCTGGATCTTCTTGCGCTCCTTGTCGGTCTGAAGGCAACTCCAAGTTCTACATCAGCCTGGCTCCTTCCAAGTGGAAGGGAAAGATAGAAAGAGGGCAGGAGGAAGACGCACCCTTGCCAGCGCGTCCATCTCTTCTTCGGCGCTCAGCTCGCTCCCCTCTGCCTTCTGCCTCGCCGCCGCCGACTGCCCGTCCGTGATCTGGCCCGTGTACACCTGCGCGCGGCGCCACCTCGACGCTGTTCCGGCAGAGGTGTCCTCGATCAGTATCCACGTCCAAAGGAGGCAGAGCAGGAGGGGCGCACTCGGGTCGTTGATGCCGTCCTTCTGTTCGCGCCCTGCAGCGGACAGGCGGCGCTTCTTCATGCCGTCGTTCCAGCGCTGCGAGGACGAGAGGTTCATGCCATTCGCTTCGCGGCGGGAGACGTGCGACCTGCGGACGGGTCCCGGGGGGTCAGCAGACGTACAAAAGGCAGTGTGAGGCGGCCCAGCAGGCCCAACACGCCCCGAGCGACGCCCAAGAGCGACTCCCCACCTCCTCCCGAAGTCGCTCAACTTTCACTCCAGCTCCTCCTGCACCGCCGAGAGAGACGAGAGACGCACCTGTACTGCCCCTGGATCAACTTCGCCGCGTCCTCCCTGGCCCCATCGCCTCCTGGTGCTTGATCGCCCTGCTGCGCCCCATCCTTCTTCCTCCGGCCGCTCTCGACGCGCTCCTCGCACTCTTGGGCGCGCCGACGGTCCTCGGCAATCGTAGACGTGCGGTAGTCGTAGGGTTCTGTCGCGTCTGACATGGGTGTGGTGTTGAAGCGAGAGGAAGAGAAGCAGAGGCAAGAATAGACCTAGCTTGCCTCTATTCTGATCCGCCTGACGAGGCCGACTTTCGTTCTCGAGGCAGCAGCACACGATCAGGCAAACACACGAGAGAGGGAGTGCACGAAAGAGCAAATCCATTCCCTGTTCGTCCCTAACAAGACAACCGCTTAACCCGCCCTCGCGAGGTTGGCCATCGCGCCAACGAACTCCGTCGGCGCCAGGATCTCGGTGCTCCCGTACGTGATCCGCCGCGTCGGCTCCCCTCCCGCCTGCCCGCTCGCCGCGCCCCCCGCCCCAGCAATGCCCGACCCCCCTCCGCCCGGGATCGAGCGCTGGACGTACTCGCCCAAGTTGCCATACTCGACGAGGCTTCCGCCGCCAACGACGAACACGATCGCGTCGTGGTACGTCTGCCGGCCCCTGCCCTGCGTCGCTGCGGCGGGGCGCGCCGAGCGCCCGCCCGAGCGCGGGTCGAAGAGGAGGTAGTCGTCCGTGTCCTGGAGGGCCTGGGTCGAGGCCGACGACGGGTCCATGAGCGCCTCGACGAGGCGCGTGACGGGGAAGTCCTTGCGCGCGGGCAGGAAGGACTTGATGTTGGTGACGAGGTTGTCGAGGCCGGCGACGTTGGCGACGCCCGTCTCACGCAGGCGGTCCGTTAGCTGGTGGTGTGCGCGCGCAGAATCAGCGTGTGCAGCAGGAAGTGTAGTGAGTAGAGAGAAGAGGACGGACCCGGTTCGAGAGGGACGAGAACCCGCCCATGAGGTCGCGCCCGGCCGCCTGCATCGCCGACGGCTGAGCGGGCGTCGCGCCGAGGTTCGACATGCGCATGACGTCGCGGAGCCTGTCGAGGGGGATTGTAGTCAGTACAGTGCGCTCAAGTACGCATCGCTTCCACCGCCCGACCGAGAGGCGAAAAAAGCGAGGGACGAGAAAGGAGACGCACCGCTTCGCAAACTCCCACGCGCCCATCTCGGCCCCCTGCTCCGTGAGCGCGCGCTCGTACTCGGCGAGGTCGTCGCGGCCGAGGCCCTTCTCGGACCCGGACGCGATCACGCTGAAGTAGTAGCACAGCAGGAGCCGGAGCTTGTCCTCGGCGTTCGACTTGGTCGGGTCGCGCAGCGTCTCGAGGAGGTCGCGCTTCGTCTGCTCACATCCCACGGCATTAGCCTCGAGCTCAGGAAGGGAAAGGGAGGGGGGGAGGGAAGAGAGACGAGAGCGAAAGCGCACCGTCTTGGTGATGCTCTCCTCCATCTGGAACAGCGTGTCGAGCCCGCGGCTCTTGATTCCCTGCAGGAGCGCGGTCGCGATGTTCATGTGCGTGTCGAGCGTCGTCTTGCGCGCCGTCAGCTCGGGCAGCGCCGTGATCGCCGCCTTGAGGTTCGCCGCGTTCGACGAGAGGTCGCTGTACGTCCATTGATGCGCGCTCATCAGTCTCCTTCTCCATGCTCGGTCGTGGAAGGAGGAGGAATCGAAGCGAAAGAGACGCACAGCTGCGCCAAATCGCCCACATCGCTCACGCCCGTCGACCGGGTGATCTCCTGCGCGTCCTGCTTGTACTTGTTGAGCTCGGCGTCGATCTCCTCGGCGACCTGCGGGAACGGCGCCGCGGCGTGCTTGGCCCAGAAAAAGTCCTTGGCGTCGAGGTCGTACGTCTTCTTCTGCAGCTTGCCGGCGTCGGGCGCCTGCGGGACAGGCGAGGAATGGAGGGAGGGTCAGCGCACCTCTGTCTTCTCCTATCAGCTGCATCAAGCACCGCTACGCCACGCTGCAGGGCGCGCGACGCGGAAAGAGGCTAGTCCTGAGAAGGGAAGAGAAGGACGCACCTCGACGGTCACCCGATTCAGCTTCATCCCGAGCACGTCGTTGACCAGCGCCTGGTACGTCCAGCTGTGACTGAGCATGGGCACGAGGTCGACGTTCCTGTCGAGGATGACGAGCAGCGGCCGGCCGAACTCGCCTCCGGAGGACGCGGACGAGAAGGCGTTCGAGCCGCGCGACGAGGCCATGTGGTCCCGCAGGCGCGAGTCGAGCTTGCGCGCGACCATCTCGGCGGCGTTGCCGCGCGGGGCGCGGATGATGGGAAGTTGGCCTGAAGGCCGGGGAGGAAGAGGACGAGAGTCAGTGACGAGCTCGCTTTCGTCGATCTGCTCCGCTGCCGCGCGCGGCAGAAGGAAACGGAAGGAGGAAAAGACTCGAGACGCACCCATGGTCACCAGCACGCTGAACAGCCCCCTCGCGACCCTATCCGTGATGTCCTCAATGTCCGCCTCGGTTGCCCTCGGGTCGTTGAGCTTCTCGTACGTCGTCCGCGCGTCGGGCTGCTGTGGTTGCTGCGGAGGAGCGACGACGGTGCCGTTGGAGGAAGAGGGAGAGGAGGGCGAGGGGGTGGAAAGGCTGGGGGCGAGCGAGAAGAGCGAGGAGGAGAGGACGAGGTAGTCGAGGTGTTGGTCATAGACCTGCGCGTTTGTGAAGCAGAACATCAATCGTGTCAGTGAAGCTGTAGAGCGTCTCGGGAACGAAGAAAGCCTCGTCAAACGCACCTGCTCGACGCCCTCGACGGTCCCGTCCCTCGCGACCGTCTCTGCAAACTCCTCGAGCAAGACGCGGGGGAGGGCCGAGGTGAACGAGACGTAGGTCGAGGCGTAGAGGCCCTTGCGGAGGTCGGCGGCGATGCGCTGGATGTTGGCCGACGTGGGCGAGACGAAGTAGATGGCCGGGACGTCGGGGAGCGAGGGGCGGTCCGAGTGCAGTTGCCTGCCGGGGAAGAAGCGAGGTCAGTCGTCGGTCAGGGGTAGCGAGTCTCACTGTGATCCTGGTGCGCAAGGAGGCCCAGCGCCGCCGACAGCGCTGAGCGGACCCTCCACGCGTCATGAGGGGGAGCAAGTGCGGCAAACACGCCTCGTTCGTTCGACATCTCCCCAGCAGGGACAGCCACGCACTGCAGGGTGCCGTTACGCGTCGCACCCAGGCGTACGCAGTGAATACTGTCGAGGAAGGGGAGGGGACGGACATGTGGAGGGTGACCCCGTTGTCCCTCAGGTCCTGCACCCGGAGGCTGGTGGCGATGACATCCTGCGCGACCTTGTCGAGGACGAGGACCTTCCAGGTGGGCAGCTGGGTCGCTACTTGGGTGGACGACGCCGACGAGGACGAGTGGGTGGGGGAGACGGGCTGGTTCAGCGCCAGCAGGGAGGTCAGGGCAGCCACCTGGGCATCGCGCAGCGTGGGCGGCATCTTGCGATGACGGTGCGGGTGCTTTTGGAGAGAGCAAGCGAGGAGAGCGGGAACAGGAAGAGCGAGGAGAGGATCAGGACGACCACCTTGACCTCAACCGCAGCTGGCCACCACTCGCTTGTAAGGCTTACGACCGCCTACCTTACTCCTTGGACCACCCGAGACCCACCTACGAAGCCGCACGCCGTCCCATCCGCTTCCGAGTAAGCTCGCCTCGACCGTCTCTCGACTTTCCTCCCACCTCTCCAGCCAACTCACCCTGCACCATCTGCACTTCCCGGTTCGCTCCACATCGCTCTGACTGTGCGCCGGCACAACGGGCGCCGCCGGAAATGTCGAGGGAGAACAGCGACGCAAGATGGTGGACGAGACTGCGATACAGGAGCAGCGGCACAAGGGATACAGTCCGTACGACCGCAGAGATGAATGCGACGGCTCGACTGATGCACACAGGCGCGCACCCTTCCCTCCGCTCCACAGCCTCACTGACCTCGTTTTCTTCCTCTCTACTCCTTCTCCTCCCCTCCCCCTCGCACTCCCGCAGCCCCACTCCCTTTCCTGCCCGCCCACCATGCCCAAAGCCCCCAAACGGCCCCTCTCGGCCCTCTTCGCGCTCAACAAGCCGACCGGCATCCCCTCCATGACCCTGCTGAACCAGCTCCAGCCCTTGTTCGCCCAGTCGGAGCTGTTCAAGGGCCCCAACGCCGCCGCCGCCGCCCAGGACGATGGGGGGAAGGGCAAGGGAGGAGGGAAGGGCGGGAGGGGAGGGAGGGGCAGGAGGTGGAAGGAGGAGAGGGTCAAGCTGGGGCAGGGGGGCACGCTCGATCCGCTCGCTGACGGCGTTCTCGGTGCGCCTCTCCCTCTCTCCCCTCTTCCCGTCCTCTCTCTGACCCTACTCCCCGGCGCGCGCGCGCGCGAAATAGTCGTCGGCTCCAACGCAGCGACGAAGCACCTCGCGCGCTTCCTCGACTGCACGAAGGAGTACCGCGCGATCGGCCTGCTCGGGTCCTCGACGGACAGCTACGACAGCGAGGGCAAGCGGGTGAAAAGCGCGGGCTGGGAGGGCATCACGCGGGAGAAGGTCGAGGCCGCCTTGGACGGGTTCAGGGGCGAGATCGAGCAGACGCCGCCGATGTGCGTTTTGCGCTTTCCTCTCACTTGCTCTTACCCAACTTCCCGCTCAAATGGACGATCTTGCGGGCTAATTGACGTTTACGCTGGGACTCGCACAGCTACTCGGCGCTCAAGATGGACGGCAAGCCCCTGTACGAGTACGCGCGCTCCGGCCTGCCGCTCCCGCGCCCGATCCCGACCCGCAAGGTCACGGTCTCGCACCTGTCGCTCCTGGCCTTTACGCCCGGGTCGGAGCACGCGTACGAGGCGCCCAAGGAGGAGCTCGACGCGGGTGCGAAGCTCGAGCTCGAGAGGCTGGAGAAGATGGTGAGGGAGGGAGGGACGGTCGTGCCGAGTGAGGAGGAGGTCAAGAAGGAAGAGAAGAGCGAGGAGGAGGCGACGGACGAGGCTGCTGGTGCGTCGGACTTCCTTGCCCTCTGCTCCCTCTTCCCTCAGCTTGCCCTGACCGTCCTCTGTGCTTTCCCCCTCTCGCTTCTTCCATCCCGTCGACTGCGTCACTCGCGCTTATCAGCCGCTCCCGCCCCTTCCGACACCCCCTCCGCGTCCGCCTCGTCCCGCCCGCCGACCTTCGAGATCCAGCTCACCGTCTCGTCGGGGACCTACATCCGCTCGATCGTGCACGACCTCGGCGCCGCGCTCGGCTCGGCCGCGCACGTCGTCAAGCTGCAGCGCGTCCGGCAGGGCGAGTTCGTCCTGCCCTCCCCCTCTCGCTCTGTGGAGGAGGAGGAGGAGGTGAAGGAGGACGCGGCGGGCCAGGTGCAGGAGACGCTCGAGGCGATCGAGTGGGACGTGTTTGAGCGCGCGCTCGGGCGGCTGCCGAAGAAGCCGAAGCAGGACCGGCGGCCGCAGAAGCAGAAGAAGGGCAAGGGGAAGAAGGGCGAGGAGGCCGAGGCGCCGAAGGAGGACGAGGAGGAGCCGCAGCAGGAGAAGGAGGAGGATGTCAAGATGGAGGAGGAGCCGCGGGACGAGGATGGCTGGGCCGAGTGGGAGCGGGAGGTGCTGAGGAAGTGCAAGGAGGTGTAGGCGTTGCGTGTGAAAACGCGCTTTCCCTCTCTCCCTTCGCAGGACGTGTGCACAGCAGCTGCACGTCGTCCGCCCTCTCGCTCGGTGGATGACGGTAGACCCGCATGTTTGGCTGGTGGATACCGAGAGCCAGAAGAGGGGGGAAGGTCGACGCGTCGAGCGCGTTTTCCGGAGAAGCGGGTGGCCCTGTTGCTGGACGGGCTGAGGGACTCGCTGACTTTCGTGGTGAGAGAGAGTCGATGGGAACGCCAAGGCAGGAAAAGGAGGGAGCGTTCGGGGCGGTCGTTGCTCGAGGAGGCTCCAGAGGCGATCCCGAACCGAGCTGGTCGACCAACTTGCCCTCGTTCCTCCCCTCTCACTGCTTCTCTCTGCTCCTGCCTGCGCCCCAGCGTACCCAGCGAGCCATGCCGCGCCCCCGCACCTCCGCCCGCCGCGCGTCCAGCGCTCCCTCGTCGCCGTCGACCGTCTCCCGCTCGCTCGGGGCGCTCTCGCTCGCCGTCCTCGCCACCCTCGCCGCTGCTGCACCGCAGGACAACACCATCGAGATTGTCGGAGAGTCGGGCGTTAGGTAAGTCGGTCATTCATGCTGCAGGAGGAGGCGGTGGCGACGAGAGCGGGTGGGTGGATCGCGGTGAAGAGGAGGGGCGAGCGGAGACAGGGGACAGCCTACTGGGTCAGAGGCGGTTGCAGGGAGCGTCTACTGGCATCCACAGCACACCCTCCAGCTCTCGCTGCACCTGCACACCTTTCACCTTGACAGCACCCCCTTCTCTCGCCGGAAACCCCGCATCCTCCTCGCGTTCACCCCAACTTTAGACACTCACACCTTGCACGCCAACAGCGCTCAGCAGCTCTTCCTCGGACAGAACAACAAGGTCTACATCGTCGACAAGACCGAGCGCAACCCCGTCAACATCACCGGCTCGACCGGCACCCACCCAGCCTGGGTCCGTCTCCCTTTTCTGCCTCTGCTCTCTCCCCCTACGCTCACCCTCTTCAACCCGCAGGCCACCGAGTATGACATCGACGCCAACACGTACCGAGCGATGGACATTGTCACCAACTCGTTCTGCGCCGGCGGCAACGTGCTCGGCAACGGCACCTGGATCAACATCGGCGGCAACCAGGCGATCGGCTACGGCGGCTTGCAGGCCGACCCGCTCACGGGCCCGTACCAGGACGGAGACGGCGGCAAGGCGACCAGGCGGCTCGACGTGTGCGACGACGAGAGCTGCGACTGGGTCGACGACGGGAGCAACTACATGACCACCCGGCGGTGGTACCCGACGCTCGAGACGCTCGAGGATGGGTCGATGATTGTCGTGCGTCTTCCCCTTCCTCCTGCTCTTCCTTCTTCGCATCGAGAAGGAACAGCTCCTTCTGCTGCAGGGGTAGCTCACCGCTTTCCTCGCTTTCCCAGCTCGGCGGTTGCGACTGGGGAGGGTACGTCAACGATGCCGGCCAGAACAACCCGACCTACGAGTTCTACCCCTCGAAGGGCGGCCCCGTCGGCCTCAACCTCCTTGCCAACTCACTCCCCGCCAACCTCTTCCCCCTCACCTGGCTGCTCCCGTCAGGCAACATCTTCATCCAGGCGAACTGGAACACCGAGATCTTCGACTACAAGAACAACGTCGAGGTACGACGCCCTCTCCCCTCCTACTCCAAGAAGTGCGCGGACTGAGCTTTTCCTCCTCCTGCAGTACCCGCTCGCCGACATCCCCCACGCTGTCCGCACCTACCCCGGCTCGGCTGCGACCGCCATGCTCCCTCTCACTCCGGCAAACAACTGGACCGCCTCGATCCTCTTCTGCGGCGGAACGGACCTCAAGCCGGATCAGTGGACGCTCAACTGGAACATCGCGGGCTACCCCGCCGACTCGACCTGCGTCTCGATGACGCCGGACGTCTCGACCGACTGGGTTGACGAGGAGCCGCTTCCGGAGCCGCGCGTGATGGGCAACTTCATCTTTCTCCCGGACGGCCGCCTCGTCCTGATCAACGGCATCGGCAAGGGCACGGCCGGGTACGGCAACACGTCCTGGGCGATTGGGCAGTCGTTCGGCGACGACCCGGTGCACACGATCCGGTACTACGACTACACGGCGAAGAACGGCTCGCGCTTCTCGGACGTCATCGCCGAGTCGACCGTCGACCGCATGTACCACTCGTCGGCGACCATCCTCCCCGACGGCTCCGTCTTCTCGTCCGGCTCGAACCCGAACGCCGACTACGTCCCCGAGGGCGCGGCCGGTTACAAGTACTTCACCGAGTACCGCGTCGAGCGCTTCTACCCCGACTACTACACCTCGTCGCGCCCGAACCCGACCGGCCTGCCGACGACCTTCACCTACGGCGGCCCGTCGTTCGACATCCAGCTCTCGCAGAGCGACCTCTCGTCCGACAACGACAAGCTCGAGAACACCAAGGTCGTCCTGCTCCGCCCGGGCTTCTCGACGCACGCGATGAACATGGGCCAGCGCTACGTCCAGCTCAACAGCACCTACACCTCGAACAGCGACGGCTCGGCGACGCTGCACGTCGCGCAGGTCCCGCCCAACCCGGCCATCCTCCCGCCCGGCCCGTGCCTCCTCTTCGTCGTCGTCGACGGCGTGCCCAACAACGGCTCGTGGGTCATGGTCGGCAACGGCCAGCTCGGCGCCCAGGACGTTGCCGACGCGGTCGAGCTGCCCGGCACGCTGCCCAAGAGCTCGAAGAAGGCGCTCACGACCGACGCGAGCCAGAGCTCGTCGGGCGGTAGCGGGACCGGCACGGGCGGGACGGACGACAGCGCGGCGGGCGTGACGGCGGTCAAGGTCGGTGGCGTCGTCGCTGCCCTCCTCGGCGCGGTCGCCGTCCTTGCGCTCTAAGCGACTCGGTCTCCCCCTCCTCCTCCCACTCGCTCCTATCCGGTCTCCCCCCTCACTCTCTCCCACCTATTGACACTCTCCCCTGGTTATGGTTCCCTTACGACCGCTTTGTTCGCCTCTCTTTGCCCCCTCTCTTGCAGAGATACCATCTCCGATACCCCCCTTCTGCAGCCTCTCGTTTCCTCTTGCATCTTTGGCTTTCTGTTCAGTATCTGCGTGTGGCGCCGATTGCGAGAGCAGTGAGGGCAGTGGGGACAGCGAGAAAAGCGCGTCATTTTCGGTCTTCTTCCGATTCGTCCGTCCTTACGATTCCTCCTCGGCGTGACAGCGCCATGAGATGAGTAGCAGGCATTCCATGGCGTCGGGAAAGAGAGATACAGGTCGAGAAAGGATGAAGAAAAGAGAAGGGCGATGGAAGAAAGCGTCCGTCGTTCTTGCTTTACCGTCCGCTCCGTCCAGAGTGCTGCGCGTCAGCGACTCTCATCAGTATGTACAGGCATGAGAGTGCAGCGAAAGGAAGACGCACCCACGTCCCGTACAGCCTCGCCGCGTCCCTCCCCGCCGTAACCGCCTCAAACGGGTCGTCCTCCCCTCCGCCCTTGCGCGCATCGAACGGCTCGACAATGCTCCCCAGCCCGTCGTCCTCCTCCTCCCGCTGCTGCCTCCTCCTTGACCCGAGAGGCGTCGCCGGCCTGGCGCCGCTCCGGCCGCCTTTCATCGCTGACCTCAGCCCCTGGCTCGACGGCACTGAGTACTCGGACGCATCAACATCGTCGAGCGAAAGGTCCGAGAGCGACGGTGGCGCGGACGGGGATGGCGCGACGGACTGCGACCAGGCGGCGATGCGGGAGGCTTTCGACGGGGGAAGGAGTGGCTTGGGGGGCTTGGGCGGTTGAGGCGGGACGGGAGGGTCGAGGGAGCTGCAGGTCGGGGCAGGCTTCGGTCAGGTAGCGTCGTAGAGAAGAAATTGAGGGAGCATCGGGTGGGAGGAAAGGGAGAAGGACGCAACTGGTTCATCCTGAACGCGTCTCCGACGCTCATCCGCCTCGACCTCCTCCGGTCGTCATCCCTCGGAGGCGCCTCGATGCACTCCCACGACCCGTCGTCCTTGAGGTCGTCGCGCGCCGCGTACTGCCGGCGGGAAGCGGCCGCTCGGGCCTTGTTCGAGCTGAAGGCGGCGTTGAGGAGTGCGGCTTCTTCGCGGGCGATGCGACTGGGAGGGGAGGAAAACGGAGGACCGCACAAGGAGGAAGAAGGAAAATGGGCGAGAGGATGAAGTCGAGGCGAAGAAAACGGAACCAAGGTCAGGTCTGCAGCGCGCTTCGAGAGGACGAAGGGAAAAGAAACGCACGCCGCCAACTCGCTCCTCTGCTTCGCCTCGGCGCCCATACTTCCCCTCCGCTGACCCTTCCCGAGCGATCTGAACTCGTAAACCTGGTCCAGGCCAGACCCGCTGCCGCTCACGCTCTGCGTGCGAGACCGGCTCGCTGAGCGGTCCCTCCTTCCTCCTCCTCCTCCGCCGCCGCCTCCATCGCCGCAACCGGCGGAGGAGTACGACGAGTCGCGCCGGCCTCGACCGCCGCCGCTACCGGAGCGGTCGCTCGCGTAGCTGTCCTTCCTCGACCTCGTTCCTCCGCGTCCGCCGCCCGCCCTCGACTGGCGGCCCTGCATCCCCCGACCCCCTCCCCATCTCCCGTCGTCCCCGTACCCGCCATACCCGTCTCCTCCTCCTCCGTCGCTCTCGCCCTCGGTCTCCCCCTCATCCTCACTCGGCTCCCTCTCGCGGTCCCGGTACCGACTCGCCCGGCTCGACGGCCTCCGCGCAGTCGAAGCCCTCGAGTGGCGCGACCGAGCGTCCTCGCCGTCGCCGTACGAATCGTCGGAGTAGGACGAGGGCGCAGACGGGCGTGGAGGAGCGGAAGAGGGAGGGTACTCGCTCGGCGGTGCGGTCGAGGAGGGAGGAGCAGCGTAGTATGGCTGCTGATGAGACTGAGGCTGGGGTTGGCCGGGGTAGGGAGGCTGAGGGAAAGAAGGCGGTGCGGAGGGAGGGGCAGGAGGGACGGGCTGCGAGGCGTAGTAGCCCTGCTGCTGTTGGGGAGGGGGCGGCTGGCCATATCCTGGCGGTACAGTCGGCTGCTGAAGCTGCTGAGGGGCACCCGTCGGGGCGTACGGATTGCCGCTCATCGCTGGCGGCGCCGAAGCGGAAGGCACGGCAGGGGTGAAAGGCGGAGGAGCGGCGGTAGGGTAAGTCGGCTGTTGAGGCTGCGGTGGAGCAACCGGCGCCGGCGGAGCGGAAAGTGCAGGAGACGGCGGAGCAGGAGCGGCGACGATCTGCCAGATCCACTGGCCGTTCTCCCCCGGGACCCACTGGCCGACTGCACCTTGGTTCGGCGAGAACGACGAAGGTGATGTTGCGGGAGCATTCGCGGGAGAAGGAGCGGAAGGAGTCGGCAGTTGAGCGGGAGGGAGCGCCGAACTCGCTGGGCCGCAGGACTGCTGAACCTGCTGTTGCTGAGCGTACGGGTTCGCTTGCCCCGGCGGAGCGAGGTAGCTCTGCGCTGCGGGTGCCGACGATGGAGGCGCAAGCGCGCTCGGCTGTGGCGGCGTCGGGCTCGGCCCGTACCCGGGCGGTGAAATCGGCGGCGGCGGCCCGGGAAAGGGAGGGTACACGTTCGTGTCGTAGCCTCCTGCTGCCCCGGGGGGTGCTCCTCCTCCCTGACTCGGTGGAGCGGGAGGAGCGTCGCCCGGCATCGGCGTCGGGGCATATCCGCGCGAGATGCCCGAGTGAGCTGGTGGGGCGGAGTAGGCCGACCGGCCGTCGTCCGTCGCGGCGTAGGTCGACGGAGGAGCGCCGAACTGCGAGGAGGGAGCAGAAGAGTGCGAAGGAGGAGCGGGAGGCCAGGCTGAAGTCGGCGGAGCGGAAGGCTGTTGAGGGTAGAAAAGCGGGTTGGGCAAGTTTGGGGCTGAAGGAGGTCCCGAAGGTGGCTGAGCGTGGTAGCCTTGCTGAGGCGCCGAAGGAGGAGGAGTAGGCTGGCCGTACAGCGGTCCAGGTTGTTGCTGTGGCTGAGTCGGCCATCCCGGCGGCGCGGTCGGCGGAGGGGCCTGTGGCGCTTGACCCGGTGGTGCTCCGTACGGCTGCTGAAGCGGCGCTTGGGTCGAGTAAGCAGGGTAGGGGACGCTCTGAGGCGGGGGCTGAGGCGGGTAGCCGGGAGCGGAAGGGTAGGAAGAAGGCGGCTGGCTGTAGGTGGATGGAGGGGGCGGCGGAGCAGTGCCGTAGCTGGACGGAGGTGCGCCGTAGGTCGAGGGGACGGAGTAGCTTGAAGGAGGAGCTGAGAAACCGGAATCGAAAAGAGAGAGAAAAGGAGCAGCGGAAGAAGGTGCCGTAAAGCGAGACCGGGTCAGTTTCGCTGAGAAGAGAGGACTCAGAGAGAGCTCACCTTGAGGCCACCCTTGCTGCTGCCCGTACCACTCCTGCCCCTGCGCTTGTCCTGATCCTCCTCCCGCCGCTTTCCCGCACGATCTCCCCGCCGTACTCGGCGCCGGCTCGAACGCCTCGTCGCCCGTGTTCTGCCCCTCGTCGTCCTCGTCACTCGGCGGCGGCACCTGAGTCCGCGAAGACGTCGATTTGCGGCGCGAAGAGAAGGACGACTTGTCGTCGTCTCCGCCGCCGCGGGATGAACGCCCGTCGTCCCTGCGCGACGAAGAAGTCTTCTTGCTCGACGAGGAGGACTGGCGGTATTCGTCCCGTTCGTCGTCGGCGTCACGGCGCGACGAGCGCCGCTTCGAGCTCGAGTCGTCGTAGTCGCTCTGGTCGTCGTACTTCGACCTCGACCTCGACGAGCTTCTCCTCCTGTCCCTCTCCCGCCCCGAGTCGCGGTCGCGGTCTCTCTCCCTGCTCTTGTCCCTCGTCGTCGTCGAGCGCCGGTCCCGGTCCCGGTCCCGGTCGCGGTCGCGGTCGTCGCGCCTCGAGCGAGACGAGTCGCGCTCGCGGTCCCGGCGGGAAGAGGTCGAGCTGCTGCCGTACTTGCTGGACGAGCCCATGGCGCCGCCGCTCGAGAGGCGCAGGGAGGGCGAAGCGGAGTTGCCGAGGTAGACGGTGACGCGCTGAATGGCGGGTTCTGCACGCAAGTTGGAAGAGAGAGGAGGAGGAGGAGGGAGGTCAACTCGACTCGCGCACCGAGAGGGGGAGAAGGGGCGCACCTCGGGGCCTCGCCGGTGCGAGGAGGATGGCGAGGAGGAGGACAAGGGCGCGCGCCAGGCAGGACGCCGAAAACCGCTCCGCGGAAGAAAAGGCGCCTCCTGTCCCTTCCTCAGCGTTTTCTTCCCGCACCGCCCACTCGCCGGGCGAAGTGAGAACGCGAAGGCTTTACAACGACAGGGTGTACGGACCAAGAACAACGCACGGAAGAAGGAGAAAGTCAGACCTGCCCGGTGTAGTTCCGCTCGGGGACCCTCGACTCGTCCTTCCTCCTCGTCCCGCCGTCTTCCTCGCCGGGGACGGGCACCGAGTCCGACTTGCTCGGGACGTCAGCGCGAGGGATGGACGGGTAGCGCGCGCGGGCTTTGCCCTTGCCCTTGTCATGCGGTTTGGGAGGGGAAGAGGGCGAGTTGGGGTCGGGAGAAGAGGTGGGCGAGTGGGCGTCCGGGAAGAGGACGGGGGAGGGGAGGGCGTGGAGCGCTTTCAGAGCAGTGGAGAGATCGGAGAGCTGCGGGAGGAAAGGGTCAGGAAGGACAGGAGGAAACGAGGAAGAAAAGACGCACCTTCGCCATGATTCCCTCGATGCCCTTCTCCCTCCTGGCAAACTCGCTCGCAGTGTGCTCGTAGGCTTTCCCCGTGCGCTCCTTCTCCTCCTTGCTCTTGCCCTGCAGCCGCGGCTTGTGGTCGCCGTCGTGCCCCGCCGCGCCCGCGTCGTCGGACAGGGGAGAGACGCCCTCGAGCTGGGCGTGCTGGGTTGCGATGTCGCTCTGGAGATCCTTGATGACCTCGAGCTGGGCAAAGATGCGGGCGGTGGTGGCGATGACGCCCGCGCGGCGCGAGTCTTCCTTCCAGACGTCGTGGGGAGGGGTCGGCAGAGGAGCGTTGGCAGGAGCGTCGTCGGAGCCATTTGCGAGGGTGCCGCGGTCTATGAAGCTGCCTTGAGGTGATTGGGGTTCGTCTGCGTGGCTAGAGTGCCCAAAGTCGAGTGGGACGGGCGAGGGAGCGAGCCGATGGTGGTGGTGGTGGGACGAAGTGGAAGTGGTGAACGCAACAGGAGAGTCGTGGTAGGACGAGTGCTGAGTGCCCTGGTGGGTCTCGACACTCAGTGCCGGTCTCTCGAGGGGCGTAGACGGCAGCGACACCATCCTGAGCGGGCCCAACCTCTGCTCTGTCCTCGCCTGCGCCTCTTGCCCTTCTTCTCTTCACTCGCCCAGCGCATCGGCTCATCCACGAGCCGAAACTCTTTCTGCTCTCTCTTCACGCGGCAGTCACTCGGGTACAGCGCATCCGGCGCGAAGCCGCCCCGTCTCCTTACGAGGAGCGCAGGTCGGTGCTGGTCAGTGGGCGAAGAAGCGAAACCACTCGAGGGCCCAAGCCGGAAGGTCGCTCCACTTCCACAGCGCTCCTTTGACTAAGCGGTTCTCACATCCCCCTTCCCTCGACTCTCGGCGATGCGGTGGGCGGGCGGACGAGCAGGAGGGTGGGAGGAGGACTCGAGGGATGCGAACGGGATGCGGTTGCGGAATGCGGCGGTACAGGGTGGGGGGAGGAAAGGTGCGGCTACAGTTTCGGCGGTGTTGCGTCGGCGGCGGACGCTTCCGACTCGCGGTGCTTGAGGGTCGAGGGCGCAACGCCGAAGTCGTCCGGAACGGTGAGGCCCAGCTCGCCGCACGCGATGACCCTGCAACGCGCTCTCGTCAGCCTATTCGTTCTTCTCGTCCACTGTGAGGCTAGATAGAGCCGCAAGACGCACCGGATGAGCGCGAAATGGTGGACGGCATGGAAAGACGCGAACCAGAGTTCCCTCGCGAACGAGCTCGTGACCTCGACCTTGACGGGCGTGGTGGCCTCGAGGCAGACGGCGCGCTGCGGGTCGACGCCCTTGCCGTGCTCGGTGAGGCGATCTAGCCGCTGGCGGAGGGAGCGGAACTGGTCGAGGGCGGCTGAGTGCGAGGTCTCGGCGGCGACGTTGCGGGTGCGCGAGTCGTAGTCTAGCCGGAGTGGTGATTGAGAGGGCGTAGGCGGGACAGGAAGAGCACAGGAGGGCGAGGGAGGAGCGGGACGGGACGAGGTGGGGGACGACGAGGAGGAGGGCGAAGTGGCGGTGGCTCCTTCGAGGGCGTCGAACAGGGCCTTGTAGTGGTCTGCGAGGTGTCGGAGGTGCTTTCCTACGGACGACCCGGGGCTGAGTCTGCTGGTGGCGCTGAGGAGGTCGTCCGAAGTGACCGTCTGCTCGAGGAGCTCCTCCGCCTGCGCGAGAAAGTGCTGCGCGACGAGGTACAGCACCTCGGTCGGGTTCGTGGCGCTGCCGACGGCCGACGTGAGTGCAGCGGCGGAGGAAGCAGCCATGTTGAGCGGTGGAGGAACGAGAGCCGAGTCGGCCAGCCCGCTCTCGAGGTCATCTGGACGGCGGACGCCAAAACCTTTCTCCTTCTGCCTTGCTTCTGCTTCAATGTTGCTCTACATCGCTCGAAGGTGGCAGTGCGACTTATCGCGAGCGGAACGACGAGGTCGGCCTCGGTGCTCTTGCTCTTCTTCCTCCGCTTCCCGCCTCGTCCCTCACCTCTCTAGGTTTGCACCAACTACCGTACCCAGCTCCGCCAGAACGGCCTTGGCGCCCCCGAGTAGAGAGGAAGGGGGTCGTCATCGTCGTAAGTCGGCGGATCATCGGCGTAGAGATCGCGGGCGCACTCGGCAAAGATGCACTCGCCGTAGGCCCGGGCGTACGCGGACTCGATGCGCGGGACCACGCAGAGCTGCTGCTGATGTTTCGAGAGGCTGGAAAAGAGGACGAGGTGAGGCGAGATGGGGTTGGCGGGCTCGGAAGGGAAGGGGCACGGGAGGGGCCAGACTGCGAGCAGGGAAGAAGTTAGAACGGGGGATTGGTGGACGGTAAGCAGCGCTGGGCGAAGCCCGCGACGTGGAGCGGCGTACGAGGCGAGGGGTCAGTGTCAGTGTGAGGAGATTTGGACGAACTGGTTCGCTTCTCGATTTTCAAGTTCCCAGATGCGTCCCGCACGCCTCGTTGATGATCTGCGAGTCGGTCTTGCCCGAGAGGTCGAGACGGCGGTGAAAGCGGAGGAACTTTTCGCGGACGTAGTGGAGACCTGAAAGAAAGCGCGTCAAGCGTGAAGTGAGACGGGCGAAGAGGACGTGTGCGCACCGTACAGGCCCGAGAACCGCCACACCAGCCAGCTCTGAACCAGAACCTGATTCCGCTCCAGTCGCTCCACCTCGCGAGTTGGAGCTCCCTCCGCCACCCTCTGCAGACGCCATCTGGCGAGGTCGTAGACAAACTTCTTCTCCTTCTCCTGGTCTTCCTCAAGCACGACCCAGGTCTCGGGGTGGTAGAGGTTGTAGTGCCACTCGAGAAGAGCACACCAGGGCGGAACCTCGTCGCTTCGGGGTGCGTCGACGAGGTTGTACTTCGGGTCGATCCAAACGAGGAGATCGACGGCGCAGGCGGACCAGGAGATGAAGTGGGGGTCATGTACGGCTCGGACATGGACAGTCGGCCTCAGAGGTTCGCTTGTCAGGCGCTGGGGGAGAACGGGCGGCACGGCCAGCAACGAAGAAGGACTCGCTGGAGCGGCCTGCAGGTCGGGAAGCGGGAACAACGGCGAGGGTTGCTCTGATGCGCGCAGCTCGCCATGAATACCGGAGGAGGCAGCGTCGTCCGATTGTGGAGGATCGTCTGGAGAAGAAATCGAGGCGGACGAGGCAGAGTGCGAGTGGGGTGGAGGAGATGGCATAGAAGGAGGGTAGGGGTTACTCGGTGCTTCTCGAGCCCTCGTACTGCAAACGACGCAAGTCTGCTCAGAGAACCTGCATGGAAGACGGGGTCAGCTCCCGGGAAGGGGAGGACGAGCAGGCCTCCGCCTTCGAGCGGAAGAAGGAGGAAGCAATACACACCATGAGGCCCAGTGCAGCTCTTCACTCAACCAACAATCATTCGTACGCCAGAGTCCGTAGACCGCCGACCAGATGACAGCGAGCCGAGAGGCGTGTCCGGCGCCGATGCGAGTCGAGGAGAACGCGGGGCAGGCCTCGCTTGCTGCAGTGACCCGGTGCTGGTGCTCCTCACTCGCCGGTGAAGCGCAAAGGCTACCGGAGTGGTGATGAGCGAGATCGGGTGGTCGAGCGGAGGGAGGGGGAGAGGTGGAGGAGGGCGAGAGAGAGCTAGCGGGTGGCTTGCGCGTGTTGGAGCAGCCCAGAGCCTCAGTGTGGGAGTATGCGCGGAGTGTTCGTCGAAGAAGCACGATGCAGCGAGAGCGAGCTGAGAGGAGGAGGAAGAGGAGGAAACGGCGGCGGCAACAAACGGCAGCTCGCATCAAGCGGAAGCAGCAAGACGCAGCGTGTCACCGTAGGGTCGGAGGGGAGCCGCTGGAACATTGTTGGACAGAGCAGGCGGCGCTGCTGGCACCACTCTTTGAAGAAAGGCGAGGGACGAAGCGAAGCTGGAAGACTGGGGAGCGATCCGTGTGCATTCCCGCCAGGCGAACTCCACCACGATCCCTACAAGCAAGAGAAGACAACAGGCGATTCACAGTAGGGGGGGAGGAAAAAGGAGGAAAACGAGGGATGGAGAGGAGGGAAAGGCGAGGCGGCTCAGGCGTTGAGGTCTGCGGGTAGAGGAGCGGCGAGCCTGTCAGTGAGGGTGTCTACGCCTATGAGAGAGAAGAGACATACCAACAACCTCGCGCTTGTAACCGCCCTTGCCCTTCTTCTTCTCGTCGTGCTTGCCCTTGTCGTCGTGCTTGCCGCGGTCACGGTCGTGGTCGTGGTCACGGTCGTGGTCGCGGTCGTGACCGCGGTCGTGGTCGCGATCGTGACCGCGGTCGTGGTCGCGGTCGTGGTCACGGTCGCGGTCTGCGGGTCGAGAGGTGAAAGGGTGGTCAGTCCGGCGGCGGAAGCGCGAGGCAGGGCAGGAGGAGGAAGTTCACCGCGGTCGTGGTCCTGCTTGTGATCACGGTCACGGTCATGGTCGCGGTCGTGCCAGGGGAAGCGGTCGTCGCGGTCGTGGTCTTTGACAGGAAGAGCCGGTCAGCTCGGATGCTCGGGGAGGAAAGGGGAGAGTGAAGGAGACGCACCGTGATCGTCCCTGTCGCCATCGCGGTGCCAGTCGTCTGTGGGAGGGCGGCCGCGTTAGGGGTGTCAAGGCAGGCTCTGAAGAGAGGAAAGGCGACGCACCACCGCGCTTGACGTAGCCGCCGCCGCCGCCACCGTACCCACCGCCACGCCTGCAGCTGCGCGGGTGCCAGCGGTACCCGTACTTGCGGTAGAAGTAGCGGTCGCAGTCGAACCCTGTGAATGGGTTGAGGGGGAAGCCAGCGGTCAGGACGAATCGTGACCGTGAAGACGCTGAGGAGGCGGAAAGGGGAAAGACGCACTACCGTCGCGGCCGTAGCAAGTCCTGTAGAGGTGACCTGTCAAGAGGGAGAGAGAGAGGCGTCAGCGGGAGGAGGGGATTGAGGAAAGAGACAAGGGGAACGCACCGTCGTAGCCGTACTTGCGCTCGCAGAAGCGCCTCTCGAAGAACGGGTGGCAGTTGCGCCCGCGGTCGTCGCCGCGGTAGCGCGAGCCTGTGAGGAGAGAGAGAAAGGAGGATGCCATGTTAGGCGGGATGGAGAACGGAAAGAGGAAGACCAAGGAAACGCACCCTCGTCGCCGTACTGCGAGATGCACCAACTCTCGCCACCCCAGCCACCACCGCCGCCGCCACCGCCGCGCGCAATGTCGGCCGTAGTCTCTGCGGGGCGGGTGGATTGAGGTCAGTTGGCCAGTTCGATGCGCCGTGGGAAAGGAAGACGCACGAGGCGACGGGGCCGCGAAGGCCGTCGTGAGGGCGAGGCTGGCGAAGCTGAAGAGCGAGAAGAGCTTCATTCTGAGGAGGGACGGTATAAGGGGAAGGAGGGGAGGGGGAGAAGAGAGGAAGAGAGGCGAGTGACGCGCCTTTTGTACCCATGGGGCGGTGCCGCGGCGGTGAGCGAGGCGGAAGAGAACGCGACGTCGGCTGTGCGAGGAGAAGCACCGCATCGGACCGCTCACAGCGCGACTGAGCGAGGCGGAAGCGGAAGCCAGCGAAAGGAATGGGGCGGAACGGAAGCATGCTCTCGAGGCAGGAGACGAAGCCTCGCGCGCGCCCTTGCGCCGAGTCCAAGCAACGCCTGTGGGCGGACGAGGCGAGACTGCATGGTCGACGAGCACTGGAATGGAGCGGGGGGAAAGAGGAGGACAAGGTCGAGCGGATCAGCTCCTCCTGCCGCGGTTGTCGGGCGCCGCTAGTCCCGAGCTCCTACTCACGCCGCACTGGTCGACACCGCCGGGCGGGGCGAGGCGGGAGCAGCGGTGCAAGAAGCGGTGCACCAGCTGCAGGACCTCGGAGTTGTTCGAGGCGCTTCGCTGGGCAGTGGCTGTGGCTAAGCCGGCATGCACTCGTTCTGCGCTCCCTCTGCGTCTGCCCGCACCACGAAGAAAGGCGTTGACGGGCGACTCGAGGCGGAGTGGGAAGGAGAGGGAGAGACCACATCAGCGAACACCGCACGGGGCAGGGTGACGGTTCGCCAGCGGAGTCTGGTGAGCTCTCTGAGCTAGCCACCCGGGTTATTCCCCAGTTGGAGGGCGAGCGAGGTCGTGGTAGCCGGGAGAAGGAGTCGCTCAACGTTGACCTCGTTCACTCGCTTCGCTCTCGCTCCCAGGGCCCAAAGAAGACGTACATCAGTGCCAGGGTACCGCAGCACATCCCCTCGAGCTGCTCCGACCTCTCCACCGCCTCTCTTCGCCAAGTTCGCTTCGTCCACTCGTCCTCATCTCGCTCGCGCTTCAACACCTTCGCTAGCCCACACGGCGTAGGTAGAAGACGTAGGGGGCTCGGAAACTGCTGTATGAACCACATCGAGGCGCGTCTGGTGATTCCGCCGGCGCCAACTCCCGTCTGCACTCTCCTCCCGACTCCACCCCCTCTCGCTCTCCTCTGCCAGCGTCCGGATGCGCCTGAGATGTGGCGGGCGGAATCGGCGAGACGTTCTGATGCGGTTCTGCCTCGCGCGAACTGCAGAAAGGTGCAGAGTAGGCTTACGACTCTCGCTTCTCTCGCTTCTTCCGCCCGTCCTACTCGCCTGTCCCACTCTGTCCCCGACTCTCCTCGCCCCGGCCATCCGGACCAAGCTGACGGGGCAGATGGCCACGTCACGCGCGACAGCCTACAAAAGGCGCACCCGCCTCTCTCTCCTTCTCCTCCCTCACCGCACTTTTCTCCTCCCCCTTCCCTCTAACACCTCCACACTCTCACACTCCCACTTCCACCATGCGCGCCGTCATTTTCCTCTCTGCCCTCGCCGCTCTCGCCGTCGCCCGCCCCGGGGAGGATTACGGTGCGTTGCGCTCTCTCCCGCTGCCCCTCCACATCCCGCTAACTGCACTCGCCTCCCACCCGCAGGCAAGGACAAGGGCGGCAAGGACGTCCTCATCAACAACGAGGAACAGCTCAAGGACAAGGAGCTCAAGGTCTCGTTCAAGGAGGTGAGCCTCTTCCTTCTCACTTCGCTCGCCTTGTCCACCCACTAGACCCGCCCCCCTCTCTCTCATCGCAGGTCTGCTACCGCAACCTCTACGCGAACGTCGAGGAATTCAAGAAGGAGACGGAGAAGGAGGTGCTGATCAAGGACAGTGCGTCGCCTTCTCTCCCTCTGCCTCTTCACTCCGAGTCGCTGACCTCTCCCTCCCGCAGAGAGCGGCAAGGACGTCTTCATCTTTGATGGCTTCCGCAAGGACGAGAACAATGTCGAGTTCTACTTCCGCGAGTTCTGCTACAAGGACTTCAACTTCAAGAAGCACGACGAGAACGGTGCGCGTCCGTGTCCCCCCTCGTCCTCTTCTCTGCACTGACGCTCTCTTCCTCTCGACCGCCACAGTCGAGAAGACCCAGGTCGCCAAGATTGGCATCAAGAAGCGCCAGACGGGCGAGTGCCTTCCCCCTTGTCTGTCCTCCTTGCCCTACATTGACCCATCCTCGCTCACTCACACAGACCTCGGTCTCGACACTGGACTTAACACCGGCCTCGACACTGGACTCGACACGGACCTCGGCAGCGGTCTCCTCGACGGCGGCCTCAGCAGCTTCACCGACACCGATGGTGTGCTTCTTTCCTCTTGCCATCTCGCCCCCCGTGTTGATGTCGCTATTGGCTCTCGCAGGCTTCGACGGTGTCGGAAGCGGCGCCAACTTCGACGTCGAGGATCTCAACACCTTCGACGACGGCCAGACGAGCGGGTTCCTCTACCGCCGCCGCATCTCCTGGTCGAAGCAGGCTTAAGCCCGTGCCTTCCGGTTCGTTTCTTGATCTCCCTCCTCTCCGCATCGCTGACCTTCGTCCCCTAGCTCGACTTCCAAAACCTCGCTGCCGTAGCCTCCCCTCGCCCGCTTCTTTCCCTTTCCTTGCTCTTTTCTTCCTCATCTGGTAGATCTCCTGCAAGATGCCTTACCTCTCGGAGCGTGTGCCCTCTCGCAGCCGCTCTCTAGCTTTAGCTTTATCGGCGGAGAAGAGGAAGAAAGACGTCGTGGCGCGAGCGAAGAGGCGCAGAACGAGTCGTTCCAAGGACAAGAGAGTGTGAGCTACTTCGAGGTAGGCTAGTCGTGCAATGGAACTGGGAGCAGGAGAAAGTGTCCGTTGGGAGAGGAAGAAAACGCGAGGGTAAAGGCTGCGCCAGGTCTGCGGGAGTGAGTGTCAGAATGGCAGCGGGGAAAGGCAGGAAAGCAGCGCACCTTAAGCCGTCGCATCGCTCGTCGCATCGCTCGTCCCGTCCGTCCCGCCCGTCGCGTCGTGCGCCGCCGCCGATTCGTCTCCAGTGCCCGTAAGCGCTCCAGTCCCACCGCCGAGCACCGACGAGACCTGGCTGGCGAAGTCGCCCGAGCCGAGAGACGAGTCGCCGTCGTCGTCCGGAGAGGACGGGTCAGTTGCGAAAGAAGGCAAGGGTGAGGAGGGGCAGGAGTGGTGGATGAGGAGGGAGGCGGAAGGAAAAAAGCGGAAGCAAGCCTGGTCTGCGACTCTCTATGGCTGATGCGAACGAGCGCTTCGTGTCGCTGATACCGAAAACTGCTACCGAAAGAGAGAGAGAGAGTCTGCGAAAAATGAACGAAGAAGAAGGGGTATCGGCAAGGAAAAGAAGGGGTAACTGGCGGCTGGGCGATGCACTGAACGGTTGAAGGGGAAGAAGGAGACCCGAGCTGCCGAGAGATGCACTGATGAAGGGGGAACGACTGATGCGACACTTTTGCGATGGGGAAAGGGAATAGACAGGAAGGGTGGAAAGCAGAGATGGGCGGAAGAGCGGCGGGGCAGATCAGGCGGTGAGTTCAAACGCCGTTGCCGGGTCGTACGAGGCCGAGCCGCCGTCGTTCCCGCCGCCGAACGAAGCGAGGAAGTCGTTGTAGTCCCATTCGGCACTGTCATTGATGCTTATAGGTGCGGCTGTCGACGAGGAGGACATGTCGCCCTGGGGTGCGGAGGAGGATGAGGTGAAGCCGAGGCCGGAAGACGGAACGGCGTCGGCGGAAGAAGAGGCGAGAAGAGCGTCGAGCTGTAGGAAGCAAGACAGGTAAGCGCGGGTCGTAGGATGAGAGAGAAAGTGGAAAGCGCACCTCCTCGACGAGCGAGAACTGCTCATTGCCCATCTCGCCGTTCAAGCCCAGATCGCTGGAGAGACCGTCGAAGCCCTGCCCTGTCGGCACCGCCAGCGAGTTGAGGAAGGCGGTCGGGTCCTCGATGAGCGAGATGTCGTCCGGCTGCTGCTCAACAACGGCGATCGGAGGAGCGGCTTGTTTCGGCGAGACAGTTGACGAGGAAGGATCGGACGTAGGGACGGTGAGCGTGTCGGGCGAGGTGGTGAGGTCGGGTGAGGTGGTGAAGTCGGGAAGACCGCTTGCGAGCGGCGTCGAGCCGGTTGGGGCGGAAGAAGCTGGGGTATGCGAGGCGACGATTGCGGAGGGAGAACGGTCGGGTTGATGGGTGACGCGCTGCAGAGGGCGAGAAAGGGTCAGTACCATGCGAGACAGTATGGGCGGGTCGAGGCGGGCGGGAGGAAAGGACCAAAACGCACCTTCTTCGGCTCCCTCACTTCTGTCATCGACATGGCCACCTCGTCCCGCCTCCGCTTCGTCGGCGAGACGTTGTCCTCCGTCTTTCCGCCGCCGGGCGTAGACGGAAGCGGGACCGTGCCGGCCGTAGGCGTCGTACCCTGCGAGGTTGCCGCGCGACGAGGAGGAGGCATGCTCCCCTCCGCCGTGCTCGGCCTCGAACCTGAACCTGCAGCTCCTCCCGCTCCGGCGCCGGCGCCGACGCGCCCGTCGGGGCCGAGGACGTACTGCCTCCCCTCCGGAATCGGGACGGGCGCGCCGTTCGATCCCGTCGGCGGAGAGAGCATGCTCTGCCCCGATGGTTGTGTATGAGAGCGGGACAGGGCGCTCTGCAGCTGCGTCTGCTGCGCTGCCGCGAGCTTGGCACGGTAGACGTTCCGGGCCTCGGCGGTCTGCTGGAGCTGGCTCGGCGAGTAGGCGACGGCGTCGCGATGGAAGGGCGGGGTACCTGCTCGAGTTGAGAATTGCGTCAACCTCGTCTTCAGGATGGGAAAGGGAGAGAGGAAGGCGTACTCGTCACCGACAGCTTCTGTGGGCTCCCTCCCGCCATCGCCGGGCTCTGTCCCTGCGGCGTCCGCGGCCCTCCCGCCGCCGAAGCCGGACTCTGACTCGCCGCCATCTGCCTCCCGACAATCTGCTGCGCGTGCGTCTGCGCCTGCGCCATGCGGACCCGCATCTCGGCGGCCTGCTGCTCCTGCCGCTGGGCCTCCATCGCGTGGGCGTGCTGCTGCTGGCGGAGCTGGAGGTCGCGCTGGTGCTGCGCGAAGGCCTGCTGGGAGGCTTGACCGGCGAAGTCGACGTTCTGACCGTGGCTTGATGACGGGCGTTGAGCGGACGGCGAAGGTCGGTTCGGGGGAGGAAGAGCAGAAGTAGAGGAGAGGCCGTCGGAACTGCGAGGAAGAGCGCTTTAGATCGGGTCATAGATGCGGAAGAGAAGGAGCACAGAACGGAAGAGATCCAGGTGGAGATGGAGAACAGGAAAGCAAGACGTACGACAACGCCCCCCTCCTCATCGTCATCCTGTTCGCCTGCGGCGCTCCATGCCCGACCATCGCCCCTCCTCCTGCTCCCGGACCCGGCGCCGGTCCCGGTCCCGGTCCCGGTCCGCCCGTCCTCGCTGTGACAGTCTGCTGCGCCGCGAGCACGGCCGCGTCCTGCGCCTTCTGCAGCTGCTGCTGTTGCGGGTTGAGCGAGCTGCGGCGCGCCGGCGGGGCGAGCGGCGCGCCGCCGTGCGGCTGCTCGAGGATGGCGTTGGGGTCGTTCCCGCCGGCGGGGCGAAGCGGGATGCGCGAGCCGGGTGGGAGAGAAGCGGGGCCGACAGGTCGAAGCTGCTGCGCTTGACCTTGCCTCGGAGGAGGCGGATTGTGCGCTTGGCGTTGCAGTGCAAGGTCGACGGCGGCCGTGTTGGCCTCGACGAAAGACCGCGCAGCGGCGGCGTTGGCGGCGGGACCGGTTCCTCGGCCGGCCTTCGTGCGGAAGACGTCCCAGAAGACGGACCACCACCTGAAAGGAGAGGGTCAGCGGGGGAAGAAAAGGCAAAAGGGAAGCCAAAAGGGGAGAAGTGCGAAGAAAGCAAGAACGCACTCGTACAGGAACCCCTGCTCGCTCTCAATCGGCACCCTCGCCGCTGGCACCCTCCTCCGTTCTCCGCTCCCCTGCCTCTTTCCCTCCCTCCTCCCGTCTCCGGCGTCCTCCTCATCTCCCGGTCCCCTCAGCGGCTCGAACCCGTAGTGGCTCACCCCGCCAGAGGACATCGAGCTCGTCGTGCTCCCAACCGTGTCGGCGTTCTGCGGGCCTTCCGCCATAGTGGCGCGGGTAGGAGACGGGGTGGGCGACGCGCCGGGGTGGTGGGCTTGCGAGGGAGAGACGGGGAGTTTCTGCGGCGAGAGGGCCGAGGGAGAGGCGAGGAAAAGGGGATTGGGGTTCGAGGCCGAGGAGGGGAGGAGATGGGGAGAAGAGGACGAAGAGGGGTACGTCCGTCCCGAGGCGAGCGGGTGAGTGGAGAGGGAGGGAACTTCAGAGAGCAGCGCAGTGGCGGCGGAGTAGTAGCCGGCGCGCTGAAGGTAGTCGAGGAGATAAGAGCTGCAGGGAAAGACGGGTAAGAGGATGTACAAGGCCATAGAAAGAGAAAGAAGGGAAAAATAAAGGCGCACTGGAACAGCGTCCTCTGCTCGTTCTCCTCCGGCAGATCCGACATGACCCTCGTCAGCCTCGGCGCCGTCGGCATCGTCGTCGCCTGCCCTTGCGGCGCGCGAAGCCCGTTCGCCAGCCCCTGCTGCTGCATCCCGTTCATGCCTTGCGGGGGCGGCGGCGGCGCAGACGCGGGCACGACCTCCTCCGCGATGCTTCCCCTTCTCGACGCCGCGGCCGAGGCGGCGCTCGCCTCACGCGCGCGTTGGTCGGCCGCGAGCTGCCCGGGGTGGAACTGCCTTTGGTGCTGCTGGCGTCGGAAGGCGGGGTTGCTCGGGTGCTGCTGCTGCGGTGGTGCAGATGCGACAGGCGGAGGAGCGGGAGGGAGAGAAGCGGCGATCATTTGCTCGACCGTCTGCGACTGAGGAGGAGGAGGCTGATGCTGAGAAGAGGGGTAGGAAGCGGGAGGAGGTCGGGGCTGTTGCTGGTGGACGTAGACGGGTTGAGCGTTCGGGTGCGTCGTCGGAGGAGGGGGAGGGCCGGAGACTATGCGCTGATGCGGCGAGGGAGCGTAGGCGCGTTGAGGTTGGGCGTACTGGGCGGGAGAAGGTGCAGGGTCGGGGTAGGAAGAAGGGGCGATGCCGTTCTGGACGGCGACCTGGACGGGGCGCGGCTGCTGCTGCTGCTGCTGCTGCGGGTGATGGTGGACGACGTGGACGTGCTGCTGCTGCTGCTGTTGCTGCTGTGACTGAGCGTGTCGGACGGCGAGGTGCGGTGAAGGGTGGGCGGAATACGGGTTTGCGTTTGGTCCAGACGAAGCGGGAGGGGCGAGGTGGGCGGGCGGGTACGCTTGCGGCTGAGCTGGCGGGTGGTGGTGGTGGTGCACGGTGTACTGCTGCTGCTGTGGTTGCCCCATCTGCACTTGGACTGGCTGCGGTGGTCCTCCTCCTCCTCCTGCTCCTCCTGCTCCTTGCGGTGTCCGAGTGGGCGTCGCTCCGTGGTACTCGTGCCGGTAGACGGGTTGCGGGTACCCCTGCTGCTGCTGATGTCCCCTGAAGGCGTTCGGCGGTGCTTGAAGCTGTGGGTGCGGCTGCCTGCTGCTCGTCGGCGGACCCTGGACGGCGAGCCCAGGGGCTTGAGCACCCCCGCCGCCGCTCGAGAACATCAGCGCGGCACTGGCAGTGACCGAGTCGAGTCGAGGGGACTGTCGAGCTGGTCGGCGTGCTGAGCGAGTGCGAGGGCGAGGAGAGCGGAGGCCAGGGGGTCCGGCTGCAGGACGCGGACGAGGGAGAGGCGGTCGCCGCGCTAGATGCCTGCGAGGGGTGGTGGGCAGGGAGTCGGCGATAAACGGTACGGCACAGCTGGGTGTCCTCTGCGTTGTAGTCGGCGCGGATAAGCTCGAGGGAGAAGAGCGAGACGACGAGGAGCTTTCGACGGCGGCCGCGATCGAAAAGGAGCCGGGCGGTGGCCACACCCGCGTGCGAGAGCGACGACAGCTGCGAGGGGCGGCTGGCGACGTACAAGGAACGAAGGAGGCGCTCTCCGGACGTACGAGCCGGCGAGACGAGCGGGACGACCGCTGCTCCTCTTCCTTTTCTTCCTCCCTTTCGCCCCCTTCTTCTCGTCTTCCTCCGCCTCTTTCCACCCTCTAGCTGGCCCATCGTCGCTATCGCGACACTCCCTACCCCTCCACGCTCAGTCCCGCCCGTGCAAAGCCGGGTCGAGGATGGTCGTCCCGAAGAAAAGAGCAAGCCGGTTTCGGCAGGTCTGGCTGGCATTGGGCTCTTGAAGAGGTTGAGTGACCGGCCTGTCTTCCTCCTCTCCGTCGTCCGGAACACCGCGAGTGCTCAGCTCAGGCAGGCGGCGGGGCGCACGTTGCTGCCGAGCAGCGGGCGGGGGAGAGGCATCCGCGTACGCGCGCAGTTCTCGCTGTCCTTTCTGATTTTCCCGGCCCGACGGAAAACGAGGAACCGATTTTGCGAACGCTAGAGAGGGGAATGACCAGGAGAGAACAAGCACGAAAGGACACACGAGAGGCTGCAGGCATAAGAGGGCGAGTAAGGAGGAGAGGGCAAGAGACGGAACGCGCGAGGAGGCGAATGGACGATGTCGGGTGCGGTTCTAGTACGCAGGAGAGAATGTGGTGGACGATGCGAGCGGGACGGGATGGTTGATAACGGCAAGACGACTGCTGTGGCTGATGGGGAAGAAGGCAAACAGATGGGACGAGACGAGTCGCAGGCTCGAACGAGAGGTCGAGATGCGGTAAGGGGGTATCGCAGAAGAATGGTGAACACTGAAAAGGGACGAAGAGAACCTGCAGTGAGGCGGTGTTAGCGGGCAAAGGGAAGTACAGCGAGTTGGAGAAGACGCACCGAAACACAGAAAAGAAAACCCTTAGTGCCAACCGCCCCAACCGGCCTCGGCGCCCTGCGCGACCTGCGCCGCGCTCGTGGTCGGGCTCGTCAGCCCGCCGGGGAAGAACGCGGGCGCGTCGGCGCCCATCGCGCCGTGCCTCAGCGGCGGCGGGAGCGTCCTCGGCGGCGCGGCGGCGGCCGCGTTGGGGTGGTGGGCCTGGTGCTGCTGGAGCGACAGGCCGGCAAAGCCGTCCTCGATCCCACCGCCGAGGTGCGGCGGCGGCGGCGAGAAGGTGTACGCGCCGCCGCCCGGAACGCCATCGTGCGCCTGCTCGACCCACTTGCCGCCGCCGCCACCGTATGCGCCGTTGCTGGCTGGGCGGCCGCCGTTGTCGAACGAGACGGCCTCGTAGGGCGAGCTGGCGGGGTGCTGGAGGGTAGGGAACGCGTCGGGGCGGACGGCGGTGTAGGGGGAAGCGCCGTGGTGAGAGGGGTGAGGGTGCGCGGGCGAGTGGGAGGGGAACGGAGCAGGCGGGTAGGCCGACTGGTGCTGAGCGAAAGAGCTCGCCGAGCCCGCGCCAGGGCCGGCGGAGGGCGGCGGTGAGAGCGGGAGCTGGACGTTGCCATTGTTGGAGGGCCGGGAGGCGGAAGAGAAGGACGAGGGCGAGACGGCCGAGTACGGGCCGTTCGAGGTCGAGTCGGGAGGCGACGATGACGACGAGCTCGATCCGTTCGGCGCGGACCCGCCGCCGCCGTTCGAGTTCGAGACGGACGAGAAGCCCGACCCGCCGGTGCTGCTGCTCCCGCCGCTTCCTCCGCCATTGGTGAGACCGCTCAGGCCGTTCGCGCCCGACTTGACGAGGTCGAGCACCTCGGACTCGGTGAGCCCGGCCGCGTTGGCGACGGCGCGGAGGTCCATCTGGCTCCTTCCGCCCGGCGGCGACGGTTGCTGAGCCGGCTGCTGCGACGGGCTGGTCGCGGCGGCAGCGGCAGCCGCGGCGGCGGCCTGCGCGCCGTTGCTGCCGTTGTTGTTGTTGCCGACCGCGCTCGCGATCTGCTTGATGGTTGAGTTGTCCTGCCCCTGGACCATCCTCCAGACGGCGTCGAATGGCACGCCGAGGGCCGAGGCGAGCTTGCGGACGTGCTCGACCTGCTTGTCGCCCTGCGAGCGGCCCCAGGAGAGGCGGATGCGCGACTTGCCGTGGATCGGGAAGTCGTTCATCTTGGCGATGGCAAGCTCGGCGTCGGCGCGGCGGACGAACTGGACGAAGCCGCAGCCCTTGCCAGCCGGGATCTTGCAGTATGTGATCTCGCCAAAGTGGTGGAAGAAGGACTGCAAGAGAAGAAGAGTCAGTACTAGTAGAGGAACAGGGAAAGGAAGCAGTCCGTACCTTGAGCGTCTCCTCGCTGATGCAAGCCGGCAGCCCACCGACAAACACCGTCGTGTTGTTCGGGTCTCCTCCAGGCGGGACGCTCCCAGCCGGAATAGGCTGCCTAACCGGCGGCCTCTGCGCCGCTCCTCCCTGTCCTCCTCCGAGCCCGCCGTCGAGGCCGGGCGAGATCGGCCCACGCGGCTGCTGCTGCGGCGGCGGCTGGTGCGGGTGGCCGTGGTGCGGCGGCATCATCGGCGGCGGGGACATGTAGCCGCCCGGCCCGCCGCTGCCTGGCGTAGGGATAGGCGGGCCGTACATGCCCGGCCCGCCAGCGTGGGAGGGCGAAAAGGGCCCGTACGGACCACCGCCCGGGGTGCCGGCGAGGGAGGGAGAGGCGTACGGGACCGAGTGGTCGGGGTAGCCGCCGTCGGCGAGGTGAGGGGGAGGAGGGTGCGGCGGGTAGGGCGGGAAGTAGCCCTGCTGCTGCTGCTGTTGCTGCATGTGCGGCGGAGAGGCGTACTGCCCCTGCGGAGGCGGGCCGCCCTGGCTCCCCTCGCTGCTCCTCGTCCTCGTCCTCTCCCTCAGGTGGCCCATCCCGTCGAGCGCGCTCGGCGGTCCGCTCGCCTCCGAGATGCGGATCGTCCGGCCGTTGAGCGTGAGGCCCGAGTTGGTCGTGTTCGAGCCGAGGACGAGGGCGCGCTGCATGTCGCTCTCCTCGCCGAAGCGGACGAAGCCGTAGCCGCGAGAGAGGCCGGTCGACGGGTCGCACATGACCTTGGCCGACTTGGTCGACGGGAAGAGAGGTGCGAAGAGACCCTGCATGTCGAGTAGGCGCAGTCAGTATCCTGAGATGATGGAGCGGGAAGAGGGAGAAAACGCACCATCAACTCGCTCTCGCCGACTTCCCTCGCCAGGTCGCCGACAAACACGCTGTACTCGCCGTCCCACCTCGGCTGCAAGCCCGGGAGGCCGGTCCCCCAGTTGAGCTTGAACGTCCTGCCCGAGCGGGGCATGAGCATCGGCGGCTGGGCGTTGAAGCGCGCGAGGACACGCGCGGCCTCCGACGTGGACGGGAAGGTGAGGAAGCAGTAGCCGCTCGAGGGGCTGCTTCAGAAGCGCGAGAGGGTCAGTATCTGTCGGAAGAGGAGGAAGGAGGGGAAGACGACGTACCTCGCCCCGCGGCTCATCTTGATGCTGACGATGCTGTCCCACCCCATCAGGGCGCAGCACTCGCGCACGTACGCCTCGTCCATCCAGACGTCGAGGTCGCCGAGGTGGAGCGTTGCGCCCTTGCTGCCCGGCGGGCCGGCGGGGTCGCTCGTGCCCATCCCGTTCGGCGTCGCAGCCGAGAGCGGAGGCGAGAAGGGCGCGGTCGAAGGCGGGGACTGCGTCGTCGGCGAGAGGAGGGAGGGGAGCGCGAGCGGGTTGCTGTTCAGCCCGGGCGAGGTCGCGGTCGTAGAGAGGAACGAGGGCGGCTGGAAGAACGGGCTCGTCGCGCCTCGGTTGGCGGCGAGGCTCGACCCGGTCGCGGTCGTCGCGCTCGCAAGCGGGGGCGAGGCGAGGAAGCCCTTGGACGAGGTGAGGCGCTGCGACGCCGAGTGCTCGAGCGACCGCCGCTGGTGCTCGCGGAAGAACGCCTGCTCCTCCGAGCTGTCGTCGCTGCTGCCGAGGCTCGAGAGGCGCGTACCGCCGGCAGCGCGTCCTTCTCCGCTACCGAGAGCGCCGCCGAACGACGAGGTCAGGATCAGACCATCCGAAGCGGCCCTGGCCGTGCGTTGGAAGGCGCTGTCGGTCGCGACGCCGGAACCGTTCCCGAGTCCACGAGTGGCAGAAGACGTGTCGGTCGGGCTCGTGCCCCAGATGTCGGTCTCGGTCTTGTAAGAGACGGAGCGAGTCGGGGGGAGAGGGCGGGTCGACGACGAGGCGGACGAGGGTGGGCGCTCAAACAGCGGCGTCGGGACCTCCGAGGCAGTGCTCGTACTCGTCGTCGAGTGGGACGTGGTCGAGGACGTGCCGGCGCCGTCGAGGCGGGGGGAGAAGCGGGTCAAGTCGGCGGAAGGAGGGGAGGAACCAGAGGGCGGAGCGATAGGTGGAGGAAGATTGGGAGAGCCGCCACTGGCGGGGGAGGTGGACGAGGTAGGAGGGCTCGAAGGGTTGCTGGTCGAGGACGGGAAGTGGAACGAGGACGAGGCGGTCGCGGTCGACATGGCGGGCGGGTAGTCAAGTGGGGGGAAGGTAGTGGATGCACTTGCGAGATGTCGTCAGCCCGTGCAGATGGTCGAGCTACATGTGCAGAGTGGGTCTGTCAGCCTGACTGGGTCAACGGGAGGGAGGAAGAGGGTTCGAGACGGACCAGGGACGGGAACGAGATGAAGATGCGAGTGCCGCCTGAGTCGCGCCTGGTAGGGTTGCGGATGCGGTGGGTATCACACTGGGTGCAGTCCGACTGTGCTGGTGGATGCCGTTGCTTGTCGTGCGCTGTTGCGGGTGGGGTTCAAGCGAGGTGGAGAGAGCCCAAGGGACGCGTCCACTCGCTCGTTCAAGGCCGTGGGCGGGCGATCTGGCTGTCGGGACTCGACCAGAGCACCGTCGTACGCGAGTCGAGGGCGCGCTGCACCGCCGGAGCGCGCTGTCGTCGTCCGAAGATCGAAGCGACTGTTTGGAGTCGGGAGGAGGGGCAGCGAGGCAGCACCAGCGCGGAACGGGCACGGTGCGCGTACAACGGGGCCGCAGGGAGGTAAGGGCGACGGGGAGGGGCGGTACGGGCCGCAGGGGGACGAGGATGCAGGCAGAGAGAGCGCGAGGAGGGCTCCGAGTCCACTCTTCCCGGACGGTCCACTCGCCGTGCCACCTCGTCCGGAAACCTCTACGCACGCTACACATCTTGACGCGGCTTATCGCATGCAGCCAGGCGCGCCGAGAGACCCCGGCGCGACCACCTGCACCTCGTTCGCTTGCTCTTCATCTTCCTGGGACTCCTCTCTCCAACTCTCTTTCTTCCACCCCTGTCGATCATTGCGCTCGCGCGGACGGCAAGAGAGGCTTGCACGATGCTGGGCAGCGAAGAGAATGTACGACAAGCGAGTTACAAGCGATGGCACGGCAATCTCCACGTTCTCCTCCTCAGAGCGAGAAGTCCTCCTCGACGCACGGCAGCCGACTGATCATGTGCTCGACCTGCGTCGTCGTAAGGCGTCAATGAGCTGGACGAAACGGAAGAAGTGCCCTCGGGCGACGTGCGAAGGTGGAGAAAAGGAAGAAAAGGGGGAGGAGGCGCACCTCGTTGCGGAGTTCGGCACAGAACAGGTCGAGCGGGAGGTCCGAGTCGTCGATGCCGAAGGGCTGAAGCGTGAAGGCCCAGACGATGAGCGGGAGAGCAAGGCAGTGTGACAGGGCGAGGTGGGGCCAGTGCGAGAAGCGAGAAAAGTCAGTTGCAGGTCGGCTGAAGAGGCCGCAGACATGACAGCCGCACGTACCATCTCGACTGGACGTAACGGAGGGACCGAGGAAGAAAGGAGTGAGAAAGGGTCAGTATGATGCGGAAGAACGGCAGGAAAGGGTGCGAGGAGAAGACGCACTCTCGCTCGCGATGGCCTCGATGCCGACGAGGGTGAAGGCGACAACGGTGACGAACGGCACCATCGTGAAGCCCATGAGCTCGACGAGGACGAGAGGGAGCGTGAGGAGGAAGAGCGTCGTGCACTGCTTCAAGTGGACGCCGTAGCTACGATTCGTGCCGCAGTGAGCACGGGAGGGGTGGGCAGGTGAGGGAGAGCGACGCACACAGTGGGAATCCCAACGTTCGCAAGCCTCTCGCAGGTCGTGAACGAGTCCACGAGCGAGTTGAGCGAGGCGGTGAGGGCGTTGTAGCCCGCCGGGCCGATCGACTCGAGGAGGTTCTTCTGCTTGCAGCTGTCGAGCTCATCTCGTCAGTCTCGTTCGGGAGAACACAGGACATGGAACGGCAACGAACGAGGCGAAGTACAGCCCGAGCTGGTGCGCAATCACGAGCGGAAGGGGAAGACACGGCTTGGCCATGTAGTCGGCGAGGATAACCTGTGCACTCTGTCTGTCATGAGCGAGACAGAAGCCCTCCATGCAGGAACAAGAAAAGCGCACCAAGCTGTCCGTACTCATGCTGCTCGCCGCCCTCGCCCCCAGCAGGGGCCTCCGCTCCCCCTCTCTGTCCCGGCTCCTCGACCTCGACGCGCCCTCCTCCGCGGCCGAGAGGAGCGACGACGTCGAGCGCTTCGAGGCGACGCGGCGCAGCTCCGAGGAGAGGGATTCGAGGCCGCCGAGGGGGGAGGGGGCGGGCGCGTTCGAGGGGGTGGCGGAGGCGGAGTAGTCGGCTGTGCATTGTATTGACGTTGGCAGGCTGAAGAAAAGGCGGGGTGAGAGTGGAAAAACAGGCGCACCTTCAGCCGCACCATGCCCGAACCCGGTCGTCCTCGCGAGCTGGACAAACTTGGGTGGCAGGACGGCGGCGAGGTCGGGCCAGTCGGTGCCGTACTCGCCCCGGACGTGATGCTTGGTGGCGATCTACAGGCAGCAGGTCAGGTCTAACTCGCCCGAGTTGGGAAAAAGGCGCAAGGAAGACGCACGACAAAGGCGACCATGAGCCTCAACGCCTTCTCCTTCTGCTCCTTGTCCTTCTTTGACAGCCCTTCCTCGGCTTGAGCGGGTGCGGGCTTGAGTAGCCCGTCCGAGGCGAGGCGGCCCTTGGCGGGAGGAGGCGCGCCGACGTTGATCCAGGTCGTCCGCGAGAGGTTGCGAGTGGTGGCGAGCTGCACGTCAGGAGCAAAGATGGCGAAGAAGGTGTAAAGGTAGGAGGATGGAAGGGGTGCACGTCAGTTTGTGCAGAGGAAGCGAGGAATGGGTCGAAACGGACCATCTTGGCGAACGTCTTGCGGCCGTCGTCCCACCTGTACAAGACAAGCATTAGCAGGTAATTGAGGGGGAAGGTGGGGAGGAGAGACTAGTGCCCGGAGAAGGGATTGGAGAGGACATTGGGGAGAAGAACACGAGCGACTCGCCTCGCATACGCACTTCCGTTGCGGAACACGAGCAAGAGACCGACGACGACGGAGAGCATGGGCGTGACATTGTTGGTAAGCCCGAGGCTGCGGCCGTAAACGAGGTCGGCGACGGCGATGGCGGTTGCGAAGAGGGTGAAGAAGACGACGGCCTTCCAGCAGCGGCCGAGGGTCGACCCGCGCACGCGGTGGACGTCGCGCCACCAGCCGACGCGGGAGGGGCGGATGCGCTGCAGGTTGAGGTTGGAAGAGGCAGGTGCAGGAGCGGGAAAGGGAGAAGAAAACGGCCGACAAGGCGGGTTGAGGTACGAAATCAGCCAGCGCGGAGCGTGCGGCGGGCGTGGAAGAGGGGTGGTCACGAGGTCGCAGGCGGAAAAGGAAGAAAAGGGGGGTCAGCCTGCCGCAGGAGGGTGACGGACAGGAGGGTCGCGCAGGAGGAGAGGGTTCGGGAGGGGAGGGTGAAGTCGCGGAAGTGGACAGGGTGAGCTCACCTGTGCGTCTTTCTCCTCTGCCTCGACGAGTTGCCTGAGACTAGAGAAGGGCTGAGCTGTGGGAGGGCGAGAAGTGGTCGTGTGGGGGGGTGCGAGCGGGAGACGGGAGGGAAAGAGGGCGTACGGACGTCCTGGGCGAGGCCGGCGAGGGTGTTGATGGCCCCGCTGAGAGTGTCTGTCATGGTTGGAGCGTGTCAGAAGCAGGAAGACGGTGAGCGAGCCAAGGGGAGAGAGTTGAAGGCGGCGAACGAGGAGAACCAGGGTTACCCTGAACCACCACCAGCTGAACACGCTCGAGAGCCATCGCACCCTCGTACTCACACCCACTGCACCCACTCGACGCGTCCACCGAAGCAGCATCCCTTCCCACTCGCTCCTCGTCCTCCCCCCCTCCCCACCCAGATGCAGGCCTTCCAGTCGGCGTCCACCGCACAGGCCAACCGCCACAAACAGCTCGGAGACGACCTCTACAAGCGATCCGACAAGGTCCGCCTCCTCTCCCCCTGCCCCACTCTCTCGTCGCTCACCTCGTTCTCTCCCAGATCAACGCAGAGCTGTTCACCTTGACCTACGGCGCTCTCGTCGTCCAGCTCATCAAGGACTACGAGGACTACGACGAGGTCAACAAGCAGCTCGACAAGATGCACGCTCCACTCACTTCTTTCCCCTCCGCACCCTCCTCCGGCTAACGTCTTTCCGCTGGCGCAGGGGCTACAACATCGGCGTGCGCTTGATCGAAGACTTTCTCGCCCGGACAGGCCTCGGGCGGTGCAAGGACTTCGCCGAGGTCGGCGAGGTCATGTCCAAGGTTCGCCCCCAGCCTTTTCCTCCCTCTCTTCCTCTCCCCTACTCACTCTACCTTTCCCACCCGCAGGTCGCCTTCCGCGCCCTCCTCTCCATCACCCCAACCGTAGTGCACCACCCGCCCTCCCCACCGACTCAGCCTCAACCCGCCTTCTCGCTCATCTTCGACGACAACCCGCTCACCGAGTTTGTCGAGCTGCCCGAAGAGGCCGTCGAGGGCGGGCTCGTGTACGCCAAGATCCTCGAGGGCGTCACGCGGGGGGCTTTGGAGATGGTGCGTTGGCCTTCCCTCCTTCCGCTGCTGCCCGGAAATGCGCCTGACGGTGTGTCGGTTGGCTGGTCGGTTAACCGCACAGGTCCAAACAAGCGTCGAAGCCAAGATCGTCTCGGACACCCTGCGAGGAGACGACAAGACGGAGCTGCGGGTCACGCTCATCCGCTTCCTCGAGGAGGAGATGCCCGCCGGGGACGACTAGTCGGCCCTGCAGCTTTCGCCGCGCTGTGCGGATGTTGTAACATCAGGACGTACTCTTCCACGCGACGAGGGCTGCGAAACGAGACGGACTGAATCATGTGCGGAAACAATGAGAACGGCTACAACAAGACTGCTTCCTTCTTCCTCTTCTTCCTTCTCCGACTAAGATCCACCGGCCCTCTATCCTTACTCAGCTCTAGAGCTTTGCCCTCACCCTCTTCCCCATCCCACGCCTCTCCCACTCTTCCCTCGCCACCTTCTTGACCACATCCTTGAGCACCTTGCCCGTCGCGTTCTTCTCCAATCCTTCCTCCCGGCTCGCGTACTGCGCGGGCGCGAGGATGAGCGAGGGGACGGCGTGACGGGGGAGGTGCTGGGCGCAGTGAGCGCGGAGGGCGGATTCGGACGTGTCGGTGGAAGAGCGGCGGGAGGGGTGTGAGGGAGGGTGGAGGACAATCACCGCGCTGCTCGTCTGTGCGTCAGTCACAGTTCCCAAAAGGGGAGGGAGAGGAAGAGGGGCGCACGCGACCTGCTCGCCGTGCACCTCGCACGGGACGGGCACCACCGCTGCCTCCTTGACCGCCGCGTGCTGGTACAAAGCGTTTTCGACCTGGACGGACGAGATGTTCTCGCCCGAGCGGATGATCTAAGAGCATGCGAGGTCAGTATGGGGAGGAGAAAGGAGGGATTCGCGATAGGTAAAGGAAGAAGAACAAGGGGGGACGCACAATGTCCTTAGCACGGTCGACCAGGAAGAGGAAGCCTTCTTCGTCGAGATATCCGAGGTCGCCTCTGTCATTGCGCAAGCTGTCAGCCCCGAGAGCAGCCTGAGGGAGGGAACAAGAACGCACGACCTGAACCACCCCTCCTTGTCAAAGGCCTTTCTCGTCGCCTCCTCGTCTTTGTAGTACCCCTCCGCGACGCCAGGCCCGTGGATGCAGATCTCGCCCACCTCGCCCGGCTTGAGCGCGCGAGTGGCAGAGGCGGGCTGAGGCGCCGAGGGGTCGATGATCTTGAGGCGCACGGCGGGAGGCGGGAGGCCGCAGGAGGTCGGCCCTGCAGTGACAGGACAGGTCAGTAAGTAGCGTGGAGCAGGAAGAAGAGAAGGCCTACGGCGATAGTAGTCTTCACCGACATGGCCGGTCGCGACCGAGTTGACCTCTGCAGGCGGAAAGGAAAAGGCAAGTTCAGCGGAACGTCCTGGCCTCTCCCCTGGGTTCAACAAGTCGAAGACGCACCAGTGAGCCCGTAGCCCTGACTCGCCCCCGGCAACCCCTTCTTGAACCGCCTCGCCGCCTCCCCAGGCAGCCTCTCACTCGCCGGCCCGCCGCCGAAGCTGAACCCCTCAAGCTTGAGCCCCTCCCACCCCTCCGCGCGCTGACTCAGCTCGTCCATCATCTGCATGACCATGTTCGGCACGCCGCCGGCCGTCGTGATGCCCTCGCGCCTTAGAAGGTCGACCGCAAGCGCGGGCGAGAACTTGTGCATGAGGACGAGCTTGCCGCCGATCGCGGTGAGGAGCTGGAGGAAGGACTGGTTGCCGATGACGTGGAAGAGGGGGACGGTCTGCCGGCGGGGAAAGGTCAGGGCAGTTAGGGGAAGGGTGAGGGAGGTGGAAAAGGCGGACCAGGAGGACCGATTTCTGCGGCGCCTTTGGATCGGGAGGTGGAAGGTTTTCGCCTCGTCGGAGGAGCATGCGCGCACCGCCGACAGCGGTGTTCCACCTACCGAGGGGGATCTTGTCAGGAAGAGGAGGACAGGTCACGAAAGAAAAGGAAGCGTACCGGTTCGACATGTACTGCCGCTGAGTCGAGAGGACGCCCTTCGGCATGGAGGTCGTTCCGGAAGTGAAGAAGATGGTGGCGAGGTCCTGAGAGAGGAAGGAGGTCAAGTCAGGAAGTGAGGGAAGCAGACAAAAAGCGGCTGAACGAACCTCTGCTTCGATTGTGACGTCTGGCACGTCCCCTTGTCGATGCTCCTTCAGCGCCGTCTCGAGCCGCTCAAAGTCACTCCTCTCGTCCTTGCTCCGCACTACAAATGCCGCCTTCATACCCAGCTTCTTTAGCTCGCCCATCCTGTCTCCGAGCAGTTTTGCCCGCTCCTCGTCGACAAAGAGGATCGTAGGAGCTGAGAGGGACAGGCAGTGGAAGAAGGCGGCGGGGGACAGCCAGGCGTTGACTGCGACGGCCACCCCGCCGAGCAGGTGGATCGCGTACCATGCGATGATCCTGAGAGAGAGAGGGCTGAGGCGGGAGTCGGTGAAGGAGGGGAGGTAACGCACCATTCGGGCAGGTTGCGCATCGCGACGGCGACGCGGTCGCCCTTCCGCACGCCGCGAGCAGAAAGAAGTGAGGCGAGGTGGGCGACGCGGGCGTGCGTCTCGCGGAAGGTGAGGCGCTCGTCTTGGTAGACGATGAAGTCGCGGTCGCCGAAAGCCTGAAAGAGGGGAGAAAGGTGAGACCTGAAGCGACAAGGACAGGAAGAAGGAGAAGTAGGCGAACTTGACTCGCGAGCCAGAAGTCCCTGACGGACGCAGGCAGCTGCTTGTAGACTCTGATCTTCCGTCCCTTGATGACCTTCTCCTCCGTCTCGAAAGGCCTGCGAAGAGAGACGAGGTGAGCGGTGTTGGGGCACGCCAAGGAGGAAGAGGAGGAAGATGGGGAGCGCACGAGCCTGCCCGGTTGATGAGAGCGTCCACCTCTGCGACAGACCGTTCTGGGGGCGGTAGGTCCATGTCGTGTAGGGTACAGAAGCTGGGAGAGCTGGCGGAAGCGGAGCGGGGGAGGGCGATCGGAAGCGGCTTTCTTCGAGACCGGTTTCTCCTTCTCCACTGTGCTCGCTGCACCGCTCACGGCCTGCCGAACTGCCCTGCGCCTGCTCAGCTAGCCCCTGCCACTGTCTAAGGCCGCCCCTCGCTCTCTTCGCTTCAGCCCACGCTCCCCTTCCTCCTCGTCCCCACCCACTCCAGCAAACAACGACCACGCCTCTTACGACCACGATGCTTGCTCGACCACGCTACGAGACCCTCACTCGCGCGCCTCACCTCTTCTGCACCTTCCGCCGATACTCTGCCGCCCCCTCGCCAGCCGCCGAGGTCGTCCTCACCCGATCCACCTCCCTCGAAGGGCTCTCCTTCCTCGAGCTCAACCGCCCGCAGGCCAAGAACGCCCTCAGCGTCCAGCTCGTCAACGAGGCGCGCAGGCTGGTCGAGGAAGTGCGCTTCGACGGGTGAGCATGCCCCACTCTCCCTCCTCGAGCAGAACCAGCTGAGCCGCGTCTCGCTCTGAAGCTGGACCCGCGCCCTCATTCTCCGCTCCGCCGTGCCTGGCTCCTTCTGCGCCGGCGCCGACCTCAAAGAACGCAAGAGCATGAGCGAGCTCGACGTTGCCCGGTTTCTGTACAACCTCCGCCGCTTGCTGGGCGAGCTCGCAGACTTGCCGATGCCGACGCTGGCGGCCATCGACGGGCCCGCGTTGGGAGGAGGACTTGAGCTCGCATTGGCGTGCGATCTGAGGGTGGCAGGTGCGCCGTGTCCTCCCTCGTTTTCATCCTACCCGACTGAACCGCTCTCGAATTACAGGCAACACGGTCACCAAGATCGGACTACCCGAGACGCGCCTCGCCATCATCCCTGGGTACGCTTGTTGCCGCTCCGCTCCTCAGCCTTTCTGCCCTTTATCCCTGACTTCCTTTTTCTCCTGCAGAGCCGGTGGAACGCAACGCCTCTCCCGCCTGATCGGCGCCTCACGAGCCAAGGATCTCATCTTCAGCTCGCGAGTGCTTACCGCTACCCAAGCGCTCGATGCGGGTGCGTTCCTCGCCACCTTACTGACTTGCATCGCTCAGCACACTCACGCAGCTCAACTCGCAGGCATCGTCAACTACGTCTCGGAGACGCGTGATACGGCGAGCGAGTGCGCCGAAGAAGTCGTGAAGGAGATGCTGCAAGCTGGCGAGTCCTCCGCTCCTTGACTTCCTTCGCCCCGGCTGACCTCGCTTGCCGTGCAGGTCCTCTCGCTCTGCGCGCCGCCAAGCTCGCCATCGACGTTGGCACCGAGTCAGATCTGTGTGATTTCCTGCTCTGCTGCTGCCTCGTATCCCAGACTGACCTTGCGTCTTTCTGGCCGCAGCGAATCCGGCCTGGACGTCGAACGGCTCGCCTACCAGACTATCCTCAAGACTGAGGACCGCGATGAGGGACTTAGGGCGTACGTACAGATTCAGCCACTCTGCTCCGTTCTTCCGCCATTGATCCATTTCCTCGCGCAGTTTTGCCGAGAAGCGCAAGCCGGTCTACCGCGGGCGGTAGCGACCGATCAAGGGTCTTTCTCTTTGCCACTTGCCTTGTTGTACGTCCTCTCTCGCCGTGCAAGAGCTGTTGCCGTTTTCTCCATCGACTTTGACGCCGCGACCAGTTCGCCTTCTCCAGCCGAAGCTGGGTTCCTCGCTTCCTGCGTCTACCGGAACATGCCAATACTGCGCAGTAGCGCTTCGTATGCTGCTGATCTCCAGCTTGACTTCGGGTGGTACGGCGTTGCGACCCTTGCGCAGCTCTCGTTTCTTTCTCTCCCTCTTCACCCTCTTCACCCTTTCTACTCCGGACCGCTCTCGTACGCTCTCCCGCCACTACATACGTACACTCAAGGTCTCACGGGCTGACCCGCTCTGCTCCTGAGCAGCCTTTCACCATGCGCCCCTTCGCCCTCGTCTTCGCCCTCCTCGCCACTTCGGCCCTCGCTCTCCCTCTCGCCCAGAGCGAGCCTGAGACGACCGCCGCCGTCCAGCACGTTGGCGCCGTCAACCGCGAGCCCATCGTCGCCGCCGTCGACCCCGCCAACTCCGGCGACTCGGCGACGAGCAGCGGTACTACCCCTTCTACCGACCTCACCGCCGGTTCGGACGCCGCTGACGGAACTGGCGACGACGGGACGAGTGACACGACTGCTTCGGACGCGGCGAACGCGCTCGGCACGGACTCGAGCTCGCCGGAGTGTACTACCTCAGCCGACCGCTCGAACAGCAGCGACCCCAGTGCGTTGGTTCCCCTCCAGACTTATTTCTGCTCTACCTGACCCTTTCCCTCCTTCAGACAACTACTGCACCGTCGACTCCTCCTCGACCCCGACTTCGCAGGACCTGTCGGACCTCGGACTCGGCAGCAGCGGCGACAGCGGTGCGCTCGGTCAGCTTGGCGACTTCGCTGGCTCGGGTGGGCTGTCGGGCAGCCTCTGAGCAGGAGGCGGTGCGTCTGCTCGGCATCTTCGTTCCCGAGACGGAGAAGGTTGACCACCTCTACTCCGCAGAGCCTCTTCCGCCTTCCGCCTCGCCTCTTCACGATTTCGCTTGACGATCTTCACGCCCTTCACGCCCCTTACGACCTAGACGTCCGATCTCTTTCCGCCTCTTTACCTTTTCTTCGCACAAAAGTTGCCTACTCGGTCCCTCGTCTCGCTTGAGTCTTCGGCGAGGATGCGGCGTGCTCTGCCCTCTTCCTCCTGTCCTTCTTCTCCACCTCACCCTGTGCGTTTTCCGTAGCAGTGGTCGAAAGGGAGCGAGATGAACCAGGGTCAGCGAAGAGAGCGAAAGCAGCTTGAGACTGCTCGCTTTCGTCGTCCTACTCACGCTGCAGACAGCAGATCGTCCGAATGAGCTGCTCTGGTGCTCCGAGCCAGGAAGAGCGTCCGAACATCGCGCGCCTGGTGGCCTCGTCTTCCGCTATTCTCGCTTACCTTCCTTCGCCTGCCCTTTCTGACCCGCCCGGAGTAGCTCAGTAAGCCCTCTCCTGCGCTGCTTGAAGCGTGGCCCAGCTGACTGCCCCTCTCTCGCAGCAACCAGCATGCGTCTCGCCCTTTTCTTCTTCGCCGCCTTCGCGTCGACCGTCCTCTCCTCGCCTCTCCCCCAGTCCGTCGAGTCGCCCGCGGTCCAGGACCTCGACCTCGGTGCACTCAGCGGCGACTCGACCCTCGGCAGCCTCAACCCGCTCATCAACGCGGGGAACCAGACGAGGGGGTCGTTTGGGTCGCTCGGTAGTCTCGCGGACGAGGATGACGAGGAAGAAGACGAGAATGACGAGGCGGCGGAGGAGCAGGAGAACCAGTCGCCGTGCGTGTATGGCACCGACGGGAGGGACTCGAAGGGGTTCAACCAAGCCGGTGAGCCTACTTTTCTCTCGCCCTCCCCTCTCTTTAACGCTCACCTCGGCTCACCTTGTTCGTTCCTCCAGGTTACGATGCGAACGGCAAGGACGCCGAAGGGTACGACGTCGAAGGCGAGTCGTTCGTGGCCCACTCTTCTTCCGACCTCCCACCCTGCTTTCCCGCTCATCGTCAACCCATCCCGCAGGCTTCAACTCGCTTGGGCTCAACCGCAACGGTAGGCGTCTCACTCCGCCTGCACTAGGCCGAAAACGAGGAAGAACAGTCACTCACGACATTTTCTTCCTGCAGGCCTCGACAAGTCGGGCAAGTACGCGAACGGCACGATTGCCCCCTTCGACGTGAACGGGTACGACGGCGACGGCTTCGACTTGCACGGCTATGACCGCAATGGCTTCAACAAAGACGGTACGTCCCCTTTCTCTCGCTTCACCTCTTTTCGAGCTGAACTCTTCCTTACACCATGCTTACGCTTTATAGGCTACAACCGCCAAGGGCTGGACAAGGATGGTCGTGACCGCCATGGTACGGCACGAACCCTCCCGCCTGCACCCTTTCTTGCACTGACCTGGTTTCCTCGCAGGACTCGACAAGGACGGCTTCAACGCCGACGGTGCGGTCGCTTCTAACCCTTACCCGCTATCCGCACTAATCGCTCTTACCATTCGTAGGAACCAAGGGCGTCTTGAGCGGCAACACCAACACCACCTCCGCCCCCTCTTCGGAGGACCTCGCCAACCTCGGCCTCGACGGCTCTTCTGGGGACAACGGTCTCGGGCAACTCGGCAGCTTTGACGACAGCGGCATCGACACGGACGACCTGCTTTGAAGACGCTCAAGGTGCGCTTTTCCCGCTGTTCTTCGCCCAAGAAAATGGTGGCTGAGCTTTACTCTTGCAGCTTCGACGGACGCCTTTCCTCTCACAACCTACCCGCGGCCTTCTCCTCCTTTGATCTACCGTAGAGAGTAGCCTACCTCAGTACCCATCGTCTCGCTTCAGTCCCCCTTGCGAGCGATGGAATGCACATTCTTCGGTTTTCTCCTTTTGGCTGCGACCGGTCGCGGGCGGCCCAAAGAGGCTTCAATCTCTGCGTCGAAGCCGTCGAGCTGGGAAATGGAGGGGTTGCTGGCGAGGAGATCGGCAAGGAAAAGCGGCAAGGAGAAAAAAGGGAAAGGCAGCAGCAAACGCCGCTCGACGTGCTGAGGCTTCCGCAGCCGCTACCTGCGACTACCTTGCGAGCAGAATCGCTTCCTGAAGCACGAGGAAATTGGCGAGCACCGCCCCACCTTGTCAGCTCGACCACTCAGCTGTTCGAGGTTGGCAGCCTACCTCTGCTTCCTCACTGCTCGCCGAGCTTAGAGACAACTACGAGCAGCACGAGCACGCCGACAGCGACCTCCAAGCCGACCCGAAGAGTGCCCAGTAGCCTGGCGCACTCGCCTTCGCCGTGTTCGTCCAGTGCTCGATGAGGCGCTTCTACTCGCCGTCCTCGCTCTCTACCAAGGAGACGCACCGCCAGACACACACTTTCTCCACCCACACCATCGCCCGCGAGGCTGGCCGCCAGTTTTAAGCCGTACAGCCCTCTCCCGACCCTCTTCCTCTCCTTCGACCTCGCCTTCTTTCGCCACCTCCTACGGCTCACCCTCGATCCGTATCGCCTTCTTGGCTCGCACACACTCTCACAAACGCCACCTGCACCTTACAGTCAAGCCGCCAGCACCGCACGCGTCGTCTGCGCCTCTTTCCTCCTCTTCCACCTCTTGCCGAAGCTGCCCCACTATCACTCGTCGAGCGACTTAGCCAGCCATGTCGAGCTCATCCAGTGCGTCCTTTCTTTCTCTGCACCAGTCCTCGTCCCCTGTCCTTCGTCATGCCTCCCGGACACCGCCACTTCCTCCGCTCGCATACACCCTGTGCGCTGTTCTTTGCTGACCTTCTGCTCCTTTCGCAGGCTCAGGAAACCGCCTCGCCGGGCTCCCTCGTATCCAGAAGAAGCAGTCGAAGAAGCCTAAGACGCGCTCGCCGCCCAAGCCGAGTGCACGTCCTCTTCCGCCGCCAACTCGCGCTTCGACGTCCGCTGCGCCGCCGACCGCGCCTCGAGCGATGCTCATGGCACAGGCCGCTCGCGCGTCTCCCGCACCGTCGACTTCTCGACCTACACCTCCCCCGCCACCGCCTTTGCCGGCGCCGGCAGCGGCGGAGCCAACCCCTCCCGTCGCCTCTACCTCGAAGGCAGAAATCGTCCTTTCCGATGACTCGCTCTCCTCCCTCTCGTCGGCAGAGAGCAGCGACGACTCGAATGAGGACGACTCGGATGACGATGATGACGACGACTCCGCCGCCAAACCGCCCATACCTGCCTTCACTCTTCCCGGCTTCCCGGGGTTCAACCTCGCCTCCCTACCCGCTCTCCCCCCCTTACCGCCGTTACCCCCGCTGCCATTCCCGAAATTCGCCGCTCCTGCCGCAACCAGCTCTTCCTCCTCCGCCGTCAAGCCCAAACTTCCCGCCCCTGCACCGAAAAAGCCATCCGCCCCTCCTCCTCCCTCTTCCGCTGCTACGAAGCCGAAGCTCAAATCGGCCAAGGCCAATACGGGTCCTTCCCCTGCCCCTGTAGCGTCCACCTCGGCCGCCTCCTCCGCTCCTCCCGTCGCCTCTTCCTCCACTTCCACCGCCTCCCGCCCGAAACCTCCCACTCGCGCCGAGTCGCTCGACGCGAAGCCCTACGCGCCTCACGTCGCGTCCGCCTCCCTCCTTCCCCCCGCTACCGCCTCCGCGCCCGCCTCACCCAGCGGGTCCGCATCCGGCGCGGCCTCGAACCAGCGCCTGACCCTCCGACAGGTCCTCGCTCTCTCGCTGCAGGAAGCGGAGCAGGACGCGGCCCGCAAGGCGAGCAGCGTACCCAGCTCGAGGGACGTTTCGCCTGATGCTGTCGAGCTGGGGCAGAAGGCGAGGGGGAAGAGGGCGGCGGCGAAGGAGCAGCGCAAGGCCGCCGCCGCGTCCGGCAAGGCGGAGAAGCCGGGCGAGAAGGGCAAGAGGAAGGAGGTCGAGCAGGAGAAGCTCAGCGATGTGAGCGACTTCGAGCTCGACGATGAGGACGATGACGATGAGGAGGGACCGGCTTTCGCGAGCGAGGACGACGCGGCCGCGAGCAGCAGTAGCAGCTCGGAGGACGGCCTCGACATGGAGAAGGAGGAGGAGCGGTTGATGCGGCGCGAGATCGAGAGGAAGAGGCGAAGGTCATTCGGCTCCGGCAGCGGAGGGCGCCCGAGGAAGTCGGACTTCGAGGCGATGGTCATCGACGAGGACGACGACGACGACGACGACGACGTCTCCCAGGCCTGGGACCGCAACGTCCGCGCCATGGAGCGCATTCGCCAGCACCGCAGTTCCGCCAGCGGCGGGGGAGCGGCCGACATCTCGCTCGAGACGGCGCTGGACGAGGACGAGTACTCAGACGACTCGGACCTCGCCATCACTGAGGTCCCGCCCGGGAACGGCCTTGGCGTCGTCACCTGGTCCGACTACGACTCGCTCGATGAGGACGAGGACCTGTTCGCCGGCGCCGGCGCCGACGAGGAGGACGAGCTCGCAGCCGCTCTCGCGGCCAGCGCAGCCGAGGCGGCGGGCGAAGCCGATGAAGGAGGAGAAGGCGACGACTCGGCCCTCGCCGTCGAGTTCGAGGACGAGCTCGAGCAGCTCTTCGCCCTCTCCGAGGCCGTCGTCGGCCCGATCCGGCACGGCGAGTACGACCTCGGCGACATGTGGCTCGAGGCGCTCTCGGACGGCTCGGAGGGCGACACGGAGTCGGCTGGCGAGGAGGACGAGCACGACGACGACATCGACGCCGAGATGATCTTTGGCCCTTCCGGCGAGCTCAAGAAGCTCTTCGGGCGGCGGAAGAAGCAGCGCGACCACGCCATCGAGTCGAGCGCGGGCGAGTCGAGCGACGAGGACGAGACGAGCGAGGAGGAGGACGAGGATGCGGCCGCGTTCGAGCTCGTTCGCGTCGGCGTTGCGCTCGGCGACCAGGACGACTCGGACGCGACGGCGAGCGAGGGCGGCCTCGAACGGGATGACGAGGAGGAGGACGAGGACGAGACGGAGGACGAGGCGACCGACTCGAGCTGTTCCGACACCGACATCTACCGGTATGCGCCTCGAACCGGCGCGCTCTCCGCTGTCCAAGCGCCGACAACGGCCGACCTCGCCAGCCTCAATGGCGAGGCCGTCCTCGTCGACCAGGGCAAGCACAAGAAGCCCGCCTCTTCCTCCTCCGTTAAGCCGACTTCCTCCTCCGCCGTCCCTCGACCGCCTTCTGCCCCGTCTGCCTCTGCCGCTCCTTCTTCCAAGCACAAGAGCAAGTCTCGCGCCCGCCTGCCTGCCATCCAGGAGGAGGGCGGACCCGCTGCGAAGCGTCGCCGTCACAAGGGCCCGACGATGGGCACCTTCGAGGCGCCCGCTCGACCCGCCGGCGGCAGTCAGGACGGCAAGCTCACTGTCGTCGTAATCGACGACAGCGGTACACCCGCGCCGAGTCCGTTTGCTGTGCCGAAGAAGCCGAAGCGGAGGGTGCGTCTCTTTCCCTTACACGCAGCTTGTTCTCCGAGATCTAACCGGGAATCTCGTCTCGATTCCACAGCTCGACCTCACCCCGTCTCGCCGTTCACGTGCCTCCTCCCACCTCTCTACTACCTCCGCCACCTCCGGCTCCCTCTCCGCCGACCCGGGCAGCAACATCGGCTCGCCCGTACTCGCCAACGTCAAGCTCGACTTCGACCTCGACTCCGTTCTTGACTCGACCGCTCTCGAAGACGACGCCTTCGCCTTTGCCATCGCGGGCGGATCCTCGTCTTCCTCCGACGAGGTCGAGGGCGAAGCCGCTACGACCGACGGTGACGCCAGTGCCAAGCCATCTAGTTCAGCCCTCTCCGACTTCTCGCGCTGGTCCCGCATCCCCATCGGTGCCTTCCGCTCTCGCACCGTGCGCGGTCCCGGCGCCGCCGCTCCCTCGCAGGTCTTCGCCGCCAAGGCAGCCGCGACCGAGGCCGCCCGTGCGAAGCGCAAGCGCGCCGCTTCTGGCGGCAGCGACGCTGGGACGACGTCTGGACCGGGCGGGGCAGCCGGGAGCAGTGCGAAGAAGCGGCGGAGCAGCAAGAAGGCGGCGCAAGGCCCGGCGCCGAGCAAGCTCCTCGTCCGCGACCACAAGTCAGCCGCCTCCCTCCAGCACACGCTCGGCGCTGCTGGGCCTTCTGGCTCGGCGTCGGCGAGCGGCAGCAAGACGCACCGCAAAGCGCTCAAAGCCCGTATGCTCACCTCTCCCGTCCTCGGCCCCGTCATCCGGCCCGGCGGACTCCTCTCGAACAACAACTCGCCTCCCTCGGCGCGCTCGTACGCTGCTGCCGCCGCCGCCGCCGCATCTGCATCCGGCGATCCGGCGAAGAAGGGCAAGCGGAGCAAGCGCACCACGCCTGCCGGGTCGGTGCGCGGACGCAGCCCGTCGCGCTCCGGGTCGAGGGCGCAGAGCCGCGCGACGAGCGTCGCGGTCGAGGGTACCGGCGCGAGCTCAGGGCTGAGTGCCACGACGACCGCGAACCTCTTGACCGCGCCGACCGCCAACCTCCCGCCGCTCCACTCGCCGCTTTTCAAGAACGTCGCGCAGCTAGCCGACGACCCGAATCTGCTCCACCTCGGCTAGGCGACTCCCTCTTTCGCCCTCCCACCCCTCGTCATTCTCCTTTCCTCCTTCTTGTCGTATCCCCCTCATCTTGTAAGATTCCCACCGGGCTTGTACGCCGACCACCTTTGTTCTTTTTCCGGACCTATCCCTCGATACACCCTTGTCTCTCCCTAGAATTCCCCCAAAACTGCAACTTCAGATGCCACGATGACGATGACGAAGCGCAACGAGTGAAAGAAGAGAGTGAGATCTACACGTCTATGCCACAAGATGAATGCGAGCGGGAAGTGTCTATGCGGTAAGGAGGAGTGTCTGCGGGCGAGGGAGGCGAAGGGAAAGAAACAGGAAGAGGTACGAGAAACGAACGAAGGGAGACAGAGGGAAGGAGCGGCGGGCTGTGAGTGGGAGCGAGAAGAGTATATGCGGCGAGGAAAAGATGCGGACGAAAAGCGAACGAGGGCGCAAAGGAAGGGCTAGGCGAGGAGGACGAGGCCGAGGAAGACGACGGCGACGAGTCCGACACCGCTGCTGAGGTCGAAGTACCCGCTAGCAGCATTCGAGTGCGTCGTAGGCGAGGAGGGAACGCTGTCCGACTGCGCTGTCGCGGCCTGGTCGGCGCGAGTCGGGGTCGGGGTCGGCGTCGAGGACGAAGAGGTCGTCTCGCCGAGGGTGCTCGTGTTGACCGGCCCCGAACCGATGACAACGTTGGCCTCGATGGGTCCGTTGCGCTCGGCGTTGAGGTACCACGAGTCGCCGAAGAGGTCCGGGATGCAGCGGGCGTCCCACCCGTTCGAGAGGATGTCGGGGTAGGCCGTGATGAACGCGCCGACAGAGAAGTTGGTGAGCTCGTGTTCGAGCGCGAGGATGCCGGCGGTCTTGTTGCCGTCCAGCCAGCTGAGGAGCTCGGTGACAATACCGGCTTCGTTGGCCGGACCCTCGTCGCCGCAGGTGCTGTTCACGAGGGACGAAGGCGAGGAGTCAGGCGAAGATAGACGTCAGCGAGAAGATAGAGGAGGTGAGGGGAGTAGGGTAATGCGAGAGGCGAGAAGCACGAGCAGGGGAAATGAGGGAAAAGAGGGAAACTCACTCTTCCCCCGAGTCGCTGAGGCACCAGTCGTTCGAGTCCTCGCGCCAAATCACCGTCGTGAGGCCGAAGACCTCCTCGGCGATGGCCCGGACGCGGTTGTCGACGTCGCCCTGCGGGATGAGCAGTTCAGAGGAAGAAAATAGCGGAAAGAGGGGGAAAGACGGACATAGGGCGGGCGCCAGTACGCCGGCACGTAGCCGCCGCTCAGGTCGGCGATGATTTGCATCGTCCACCCGAGCTCGCCGAGAACTTGAGTATCGTCGAGCGTCGTCATCTGCGGGTGGGCAGGCGCTGAGTGGGGTCTTTCGACGCCGGGGCGAGAAAGGGGATGTACGTAGGGGTGCGACCAGGTGTGGACGGAGGCGACGCCACTGCGAGAAAGACATCATCAATAGAAGAACGAGATACGGTTGATTCGGGCGCACGCACCCAGCTTCAAGCGCCTGCAAGAAGATCGCCTGGTTGTCGAGGATGTTCGAGCCGATGAAGAAATGCGTGGCGGTCTGGTTCTCGGCGGCAAGGAAGTTGTAGAGGGTGGGCGAAGCGGGAAGAGGCTGAAGAGTGGAGGAAGAAAAGGTCATTTGATGCGACGAGCTGGTGTGCAGAGCTGGACGGACACCGTCGTCGAAGGACACGCCGAACATGCCTGCAGGCGCCTCGTGGATGTCGTTCGGGCCGAAGCAGCCGGTGACTGTTGAAGGTGAGGAGGAAAGGAAAGTCGACGGGGCGTACACGGTTGCGGGCGGGAGCGGGACGGTCAGTAGCGGTGCGTATGCAGGTTGTGAGAGCAGAACGGATGTATGGGACGAGAAGAGTCGGCTCCGGGGCATGGCGAGAGGAGGAGGAGGAGGAGGAAGAAAACGCACGGGTCCAGCTGCAGATCCCGCCGCTCCCGCCGTCGACACCAGTCGCATACGCCGGCTCACCGTTGACAAGAGTCGACGAAGCGTCGTCCGGGATCTTGCCCGCTGCCTTGGCCGCGTTGTAGGTCGCAAGCCACTCCGCCTCTGCGGGAAGAACGGAGGGGGGGAAAAAAGGTCAGCGAAAGGGGCCGGAGGAGCTGGCGAGAGAAGAGAGACGTACTGGGAGCAGGGCCCTTGGTACCAGAAGCGGGATAGTCTACAGGAAGACGAGGGTTAGCAAGCTGCAGTGAGGGAGACGGGAGATCCACGGACCGGAGGCGTTAACGGCGCGCTTGACAACGTGCGTGGCGCTGCTGAGCGTGCTGCACGCCACGAGTACGACGAGGAAGAGCGCCAGCATGCTGGTCCGGGGCGAGTGGAGGAAGAAAAGCGAGGTCGAGAATTCGGGGGGTCGGAGGAGGTGAAAAGGAGCGATCTGGAGCCCGTGTGAGCGGCGCGGTACGAGCGCAGCGCGGCGCGGACTGCGGTGCCGAAGAGGACGAGAAGCGGAGCGGCGGACCTGCGGACATCTCTCGGAAAGCGCGAAGCGAGCGGGAGGGAGGAGAGGAGGAGGAAGCTCGACGCCTCGAAGTCGCCTCGAAGGTCGCAGGTGAAGCGACGGGGTCAGCAAAGACAGAACAGCAAGCCAAGAACTCCGCTGCAAGGAAGAGGGCAACATGGAAAGGCGGGGCGGCGTAAGAATAGGGAGGGCCTACGCAAGTCTGCAAGGTGGATTGCTGTCGAGGGCGACGCTGAGGTGCTCTGCCGCGGAGCGATGACGGTACGGAGGAAGCTTGCCAGGTGGAAAGGCGGATTGTGGTGTATGCGCCCTTGACAATGGTGGCGGAAGGAGGGACGGAAGAGGCGTTACATGCCGACGTCCTGGCGAGCCGAGGGCGACTTGGAGCGGAGAATGGGAGACGAGCGAGGAGTAGTCAACGCCAGATTGGGCGGACGCTGCAGAAGAATGCCGGTGAGCGAGAAAAGCGGATTTCTACATGAAGGAAAACGCACCGACTGCCTCGCCTCGGCTGTTCTGGGCGCTCGAGCAGCGACCAGTCGCCGCTGACGTCGTCACCGTACCAGTCTGCAGTAGGAGGCGGGTATAAGCCAGAGAGCCGAGGAAGGTGCAGGACAGGAAGACGCACCGCTCTCGATGTCCTCTGAACGAAATCCGTTGAGCGATAACGCCACGCTCCTCTTCTCACACGCCTGCAAGATGCTCCATCGCTCCCTCTCGTCGATGGTCGTGCTCGTCTCCCACGCATCGAGCGTCAACTCGCGCGTCTTGAGCTTCTCCCCTCCCTTCTCCCGCTCGGCTTGAGGCGGCGGGATCGGGAGGGAGTCCACGGCGGACTGGACGACCGAGGCGCTGAAGGCCGGAAAGCAGAGCGAGAGGGTGTGCATGTGCGGGAGGGCGATGAGCTCGGCGAGGATGGACTCGGAGAAGGCCGTGTCGGTCGAGAGGTTGCAGACCTTGAGGGCCTGGAGCGGCCGCACGATGGCGTCGTCGATTGGGTCAGAGAGGGACGAAGCGTGCAGGTCGTCTATGTCGAGCGAGAGGAGGAGGATCTCGAGCGTTGGGCCGACGAGCTGGAAGAGGTGGGCGAGGACCTCCTTCGATAGCCCGGTGGTCGCGGCGATGTTGAGCCGCTTGAGGGACGACATGGACTTGCCGAGGAGCCAAAGGAGGTCCGTCAAGTCGCACGAGATGAGGGTGAGGTTGGTGAGGCGGTAGGAGGGGAAAGCGTGGGCGGGAGCGGTGGCGGAAGAGAGGAGGCGAGGGAAGGCGGAGTACCCGCTTAGGGTGAGAGAGGTGAGCTGCCGCCAGCTGCACAGGAGGAGGGCGAGCTCGTCCATGTCGGGGACGGTGCCGTTTGCTGCCCGAGTTGCGCCATACCGGCCGAAGGATGAGTAGGAAGAGTAGAGGTGGGCGTTGGCGATCGGGAGAGCTCTGAGTGCGCCGAAGAGCTTTTTGCGGGTCTGTCAAGCGGAGGAATGAGTCTATTGAAGCCGGAAAACGCGGAAGGGAAGGAAGAAAACGCACCTTCGGCTGCGTCGCGCAATGCAGCAAGCTGATCTCGCTGACGTTCTTCGTCATCCTCAGCAGCCCTGCCGCCCTACGGAATATCTCGCCCACCCGGCCGTCCTGCCATGCCGCCCCCGGGTTGCTCAGGTCGACATACCGCGCCGCAGCGGCGAGTTCGGGATGCGAGTCGAACACGGCGCGGAGCCGCTTGACGCTTCCTTGCGAAGAAACCGGGAGGCACTGGGAGAAGAGGCTGTGAAAAGAACAGTGAGTGCGCAGAAAAGGACAAAGAAACGGGAGGGAACGCACATTCGCCTTGCTGAGGCGGACCAGTCCCTCGCGACGAGCGAGACGGCCCTCAGCGTCGCTTCGTCGCCTTCGCCCTCTCCGCCTTCCTGCGTCTTGAGCATGATCTCGTCGATGACCTCGAGCGGCAACTGGAGCGGCGGGCGAGGCGGCGGCTGGTCCTCGACGGTCGGGAACCAGACCTCGCTGGCGTCGTCGCTCCAGTCGCTGAGGGCCGATGCATCATCGGACTCGGACTCGTCAAGGATGTAGACTGGACCTGCAGATGGACGAGCATGCGGATGAGCCGGATCGAGAAGGGAGAGAGCGGCAAGATGACGGGAACGCACAGTCGGCAGGCGGTGAGAGCGTGGCTGTGACCTCCTTGAGCTTGCTGGTGACCGGCAGACCGGAGCGACGGTCGAGGAAGAGGGCCATGGCCAGTTGGCAGCAGGTACAAGTGGGCGGAAGAGGAAGAGGGAGCGCGAGAGAGTGAAGGTGGGGCGGCAAGGCGTGGGCAGAGGGTGATGGGCAGGGGCAGAGCTGGTGGATGTGCAGCAGGGGCGCAGGAGTAGGTAGACGAGCGCGAGGAGCCAGGAAACTGAGGAGGCTCCTTCGGAATGCACCTCCTCTCGCTCCACCTCTTCCCGAACCTGCCGAGGGGGGCGCCTACTTCTCGTCGATCCGACAGCGAGGAGCCTCGTCCAGCTCTCTCCTTCGCCTCTCCTCGGCGCGCTCCTCTCTGCAAGCGAGGGAACAGGCGGAAGCGCCACCGGGAGCAGCAAAGAACTCGTTCCAGCTTCTCCTTCATCCTCGGCAGGCTACTTCACGGCGAGGGAACCGACGAGCGTTTGGAGCATCTGCGCAGATACCGCATCGTTCGTCGTTCGTACCGTCAAGCGGCACAGCTGCATGTCAAGAGAGGAGAGTGAGCTCAGGCCCACAACTCAATCTTTTCGAAAGGGAGGAAAGAAACGCACCTTGGCCTCCGCGTTTGGCTCCAACCGCAGCAAGCACCCGACCTTGCCGCCTTCCGTCATGTGCAGGACGCCCGCCGCGACGACGTTGTTCGCGCTCGGGTCGATCCCGTCAAGCACGCCCATCCTCGTTCCGCCGACGACGCGGCGGTTCTTCGCGACGTCGACCTTGCCCGTGCCCGCCTCGACCGCGATCGGGAAGATCTGCTGCGCCTCGCGCGGCGGGCCGCCGATCTGCTTCCACCGCTCGAAGAACGCCGCCGCTTCGAGCTTGACCGGCTCGACGAACTTGCTGAGCCAGACGGGCAGGCGGAGCGTGATCGTCTGGAGCGAGCCGGCGAGGTACGAGATGTGCAGCAGCGGCGCGGTCTTGAACGGCCGAACGCACTCGACGTGGACGAGCTGCTGCACCTGCGAGAGCGCCGAGATGTTGGGCGTCGGAATCTTGGGCAGCGTGACCTTGAGCGCGCCGTCCGAGTCGCTGTCGTCGTCCTCAATCTGGACCGTGAACGACTCGAGCGCGACCGAGATCTTGTTGCCGAAGTAGAGCGCGATCCGGCCGAGGTGGCCGTGGTACTCGCACTTGACGCCGACTTGCAGCTGCGCGTCCTCCCACAGAATGCCCTCGCTGTTGTAGACAAGTCGAGAGAGCCACTTGTCCGCGCCGTGGCTGATCTGCTTGCGCGGGGTTGGGCCGGAGGACGGCAGGAGCGGCTTGGTGGCGGTGACGGGGGAAGAGGCAGCGGCGGGTTCGGGGGAGGAGGTGGAAGGAGCGGTGGCGGGAGTGGCAGGGATGGCATCGCCGGCGGGTGCGCCGAGGTCGAGGCCCATCAGGTCGTCGGCGAGGGAAGTCGAGGTTGGTAGCGGAGCGGCCGACGGAGCGGACTCGCCAGTTTCGACCTCCTTGCCCTTCCGCCGTCCAAAGCCCTTGTACCGCTCGGCGTCCTTGCCTTGGTTGACCTCGCGCCCGCCGATGTACCACGTCCGCTTGTCCTGCGTGTCGCCCGTCTTCTTGATGAGCCGGCTCAGGAGCTGTGGGGTGGAACAGTCAGTACCGCTCGAGGTAGAGGCGAGTGGAGGGCGCACAGCACTCTCGCGCTCGGGGAAGGGCGGCATCTCGTCGACGACGACCTGCAAGAGCTCTTCGTCCGGCAGCCTCGCGATCGCCAGATACTCGCACGCGCGCTGCTGCAGCTCAGCGTCGAGCAAGCGTGAGTACTTGTCGAAGACGGCGAGGAGCTGCTCGCGGATTTCGGGGAAGAGGTTGAGCCACTTGAAGTAGGTTGTGAGGAGGAGCGCTTTGGTCGCGTTCGAGCAGAGGTTGGAGCGCGAGTGGACGATCTGGAACTGCTCGATCGGGCTTCGTCCCTTTGCAGTGAAGGATGTCAGCGCAGGCAGGAGAGGAAGGAAAGGGCGGGAGGACGGACCGGCTCGTCGGCGATGAGGTGGCCATACTCGCCGAGGATGTAGGCGCCGACCTTGATCAGGTTCTCGTGCACCGATGGCTTCGTGAGCACCTCGAAAACCTTTCGCGCGGCGTACTGCAAGGTGGAAGATTGTGAGCAAGAAGTGAAGAGGCGAAGAGGGGAAAATGGCGCACCTCCTGCAGCTCCTCGGTGTTGGTGACGATCTGGACGATGCGATACCAGACCTCCTCGCCGACGTGGTCGCCCGCGGTGCTCATGAGCGTCAAGATCGTGTCGACGTACCACTCGTAGTCGGTCGCGAACTTCTCGGTGAGGATCGCGATCTTGAGCACCATCTCCTCGCGAAGGGTGTAGTCGGCGATGGCGAGGTACTTGAGCAGCTCACCGACGATGGCCTTGGCGTTGCTCGTGTCGCACATCGAGTATAGCAGGTCGAGTCCGCGCCGGCGGACCGAGATGTCCTTGTCCCGGAGCGACTGCGTGATCGTCGCCTGGTGCCGCTTGATGGCCTCGAGGTTCTCGCTCCGTGCAGCAAGGTGAGCCATCGTATCGAGGCCGAGGTAGCGGACATTGGTCTCCTTCGAGAGGATGAAGCGGCCGAGGAGGTGCGCGGCTTGCTGGACGACGACAGACTCGGTGTCGAGGTGAATAGCGAGGTTGATCGCCTCGAACAGGACGGCGTTCTGGGCGTTGTTCTGCTGAACGTTGCGGTGCTGGTCGCCCGAGTTCTTGAGGATGCGCTCGAGGACGTTGTGCAGGACTTGGCGGTAGGTCGGATCCTCTGCAAGAAGACAAGGGTCAGACGGGTTCTTACGAATCAGAGAAGGGAAGCGTACCGGATGGCGGGTAGTACTGCAGCAAGCGGAGGAGCTTGACTTGCAGCCATGGGATCGGGATCTTGTAGTAGACGTAGTCGGCGGGAACTTCTCCTTGCAGCACAATCTGCGATGCAGAGAGGGTCAGCTAGGGTCTCAAGCGGGAAGGCAGATTGCGCACCTTGCTCAGGCGGTTGACGGCCTTCTGGTAGCAGATGGCGAAGGCGTCCAGGTTGTCCTGCGCGAGCGCGAGGACGAGACTGGCGACAGCGACGACGACACCCTGCAGAGCAAAGAATCAGGCGATTCGAGTCACTCTGGGGAAGGAAGACGAACGAGGTTCTGGTCGTCAAGGATGGAGACGATGCGGAGCGCCCAATCTGCTGCCGGGATGACCTCGGGGTGCTTGCGGTACAGGCGGAGGAGGGTGAGGGCGGCCTTCTTCTTGACGAACGATTTGGACGTCCTGTAGAGTAATTCGGGTCGGCAGGGTGATAAGATAGAAGGAAGAGAAGGGGCGCACGGGCTGATGAGGAGACGGTGCACATCCGGCGCGAGCGCCTCGGCCATCTCAGCCCCTCCGACGTTCGCGATCGCATGCAAGGCGAGGCAATTCGTAGTCTCGTTCATCTCCTCGAGGTCCTTACGGATTGAGTTGACGACAAGGCGGACAATGTCCGAGTTCTCGTGCATGAGGAGGGTGAGGGCGAGGTATCCCTGCGGCGCGGTGCGGTCAGGTCGAAGGTCTCGGCACGAGAGAGGAGAAGGGGGGACGGACGATCTGCTTCTCCGAGTACTTCTGGCTCGAGATGAGGTTGACCGCCTCCATGTGCCCGATATCGACGGGGTAGCCCAGAATCGAGGTGAAGATGATCTTGGAGATGTACCTGCGGGCCCTGAAGGTCAGCAGCCAGCTCTGAGCAAGTCAGAGAATGACACGTACTTCTTCTTCTGCCTGCCATCGAGATTGCCGTCTGAGCCGAGCGAGCGGCACCACCCCGAGGGAGGAGGAAGGTCAGCTCCGGCGCCTCGAACCGCGCTAAGACGGCCGTGCGCACCCTTGAACTTCTGCCTGATGTGAGCCATCTCCTTGTTGATGCGCTTCTCCTCGAGCTCGCGCACCCGGCACGCGCGGAGGTCGGCGATGTATTGCTGAGGGGGACAAAGTGAGCTGGAGCGTCTGGAGGTACAGGAGAGGGGGCGCACCGTGAGACCACGCATGTCGTCCTTGACCATGATGGGCTGATGGCTCGCCTCGAGGCGATGGTCGAGGAAGTGAAGCGAGGTGGGGTGGGGAGGATGAGTGACGGAGGAAAGCGAGCGGAGGGCTTTGCTGGGTCGGTGGGGCGGTCGATCGGTGCTCGCTGCGTGTTTGTAAGAGCTAGCAGAGCAGTCCTAGCCGTTCGAAGCAGCCGGTTGTGGCTCAACCCTTCGCTCGCTCCTCCTCAACTGGTTGCCCTCCGCCTCGACCACCCTCTCCGCCGAAGCGTGTTAGCTGACTTCTGAGAAGTTTGGGACGCACTCTAGGGACGGCACGGGCTGAGCGCTGGTCTCTATCTCCATCATCGACTTCTGCTTTCTCCTCCTCGTTCTCCTCCTCTTGCGCTTCCGTCTCCCTCCCCGCAAGCCTGAGTCTGCGCTGAACCCAGGCAGCTGCTCGTCCGACCTGCCTTGAGCGTCCTCGAATTGCTGTGCCGAGGGAGAAAGAAGACGGCGCCTCCTGCTCGATTTTCTCCTGGTGCCGAGCCTCAGGTCTCGCAAAGCGAACTAGAGCGAGAGGAAAGACATTTCGTCACACAGAGAGGGCGGAGGAGCACAGCTGGAAGAGGCGGCGGAGAGGTCTGGGGGGAAGAAGGCGGACGACGTTGTTCCTCGTCGGCACCATCGACCTCGTTGCGCTTGTGACTGCCGCCGCCCGAGCGACTCCAGTACCAGCCACCGCCGCGCTGGTGCCACCTGCCGCCGCCGAAGGGGTTGCGAGGGCGCCGTGCAGGTGAAGGAAGGGTTACTTGGGGCGGAGAGAGAGAGAGACAAGGAAGGACGGCGCACAATTCCAACGGGAAGGTGCGCTATAGCGGCTGTAGCCCCAGCTGTACCAGCGACAGTACCAGTAGTTGCGGATGTACGGAGGAGGCTCTGCGGGAAGAGAGAAAGGGGAGGAGGCCAGGAAGAGGTTACAGGAGAAGAAAAGGCAGAGTCAAGGCACGCCACCAGTCGATGCGGATGAAGATCTTGATGATGATGACATTCGGGCGCCAGTTGTGCGGAGGCTGCCACCCGCGGTAGGGCGCCCAGCCGATGTCGCGGCCGTAGTCTGCGAGGGGGGAAAAGGGTGAGCGGGAGAAGGGAGAGTCGCTGCAAGAGCGCAAGACGCACACTGCCAGTCGCATGTGCACCAGGAAGGAGGTCCATGGCCGTTCCGGTCCACGCGTTAGCCGTGGCCCGAGCCTGAAGAAGGGACAGAGGAGGGGAAGGCGGGAAGGAGGAAGACAAGGCCAGTCACGTCTGCTTGCGAGGTCGGCAAGGGTGATGCGCACCGTCAGGACGGAACTTGTGCACGGACGACCGCTCTTGACGCGGAATTCAACAGTGATGACGACCGCGACGACGCAGGCAAAGCCAGAAGCGAAACAAATAGAGAACAAGGGCACAGCCGGACATGGTCCCGGCGTGTCTGCGTCGGGAAGCGAAGAAGCGGAAGCATTATCGTCGTCCGCCCGATGCAGAGGCGACAGGCGGAGCAGGTGGGTTGATGGAAAGGGCGAGAGGCGACGGTTACGAGACGGCGGCGGCGAGGGGCAGTCCGCGCGTGGGCTAAGGGGCGCAAGGAGCTCATACGGAGAGATTGACGAAGTGTAGGGGCTGATCCCAGTGCCGTCGCTGTGGTGGTCGGGCGAGAGAGGAGCAAGTTCGAGGGTCAGCTCGCGTCCCCCCCGCTCAACGCCCGGCCGAACCAGCTCGTTGCTCTCTGTGCTATACATGCGCACACGCTACCGAAGTGCGCGCCCGCACGACTGCCCGCTCACTTGACTCCTCCGAGCGGGTGAGGCGGGCCGGCAGTCTCCACAACGGGCAGCTGGCTCTCGCTGCTCTTCAACGGCTGCGTTGACCTTCGCTGCTGCACCGATGCCACCACCAGCACTCGCCGACTACCACGGCGGAGCACTCGCTCGCACCGTCACCTCGACGTCGACCCTTCCACCCGTCGAGGCCCTCGTCGGCCAACTCGGGCGAGACGACGAGCTGCGCGAGCGCGCTCAGGACGATGGCGAGGTCGTCAAGGAGGCGCGGGGACTGTCGACCGATCTGGAGAAGGGCGGAGCGAGCAGCGATGGAGGAGGAAGAGCCGGAGGAGGACGGCCGCCCGCGAAGGGGGAGGAGGACTTGACGGTTGTGGACGAGGACGAAACCGACAGCGTGGAGTGGACCTACCCGGACGGTGGACTGGAAGCGTGGACGGTCATCCTCGTGCGTCCGTGCCATCTCTTCTCGAGGAAAAAGAGGACCTGACCATTCTCGCTCCGGCCTCGCTTCGTGCGGCTCACAGGGCTGCTTCCTCTACTCATGCAACATACAAGGTACGTATTCATACCGCTCGAGCGATATTGCTGCCCTTTGGCAATCGGCTGACCCTTTTCTCCCTGTCTTCCTCCCTCCCTCTTCCCTCCCCCACCCCTTGTCGCCCTTTCGCATCTCTCTCGCAGGCTACGCCATGATTTGGGGTGCCATCGTACAGAACCTACACGAGAATCACCACCCGAACGCGCCGCTGTCGCTACTGCAGGTTCGTTTCCCACCTTTCTTCCCCTGCTGCCGAGGTGTACTGACCATCTCTCCCTCCGCCAGCTCATCGTCGGCTTACAGAACTTTGTAAGTCTGGCCGCCCCCCTGGCTCTCTCAGCGCACTCAGAAGTCCTTCCGCAGGGTCTCAACGCCTCGCCGTTCGTGACCGGCCGACTAGGAGAGCTATAGTACGTAACCCAAGCCTCAACTACCACGTTCCGTCTCGTAGCTAAAACTCTCTTCCTACAGCGGTTTCAAGGTCCGCTTGTGCCCCCTCTCCCACATGGCCTGCCGCTCATCCTCTCTTTTCTGCCGCAGCGCATGATGTCGATCGGCTGCGTTGCCGCTATCACCTGCCTCGTCATCTCCGCCTGCACGGTGGACTACCTCCCCTGCCTCTTCCTCTTCCAGGGCATCCTCCTGGGCATATCTCACGGGATCTCCGTTCCTCTGGCACGCTCGCTTTCTCCCCGCTCACTGACACAGTACGAAGCTAACAAGTCTTGGTGATGATGCAGGTGATGACCATTCCGGCCCAATATTACACCACCAAGCGCGGGTTGGCGACCGGTATTGTCATTTCTGGCACAGGGTGAGTTTCTCTGATTCGGTTCTCCCACCTTGCCTTGTTCTCTCAAGCCCTGTGCTGTCAGTTCCTGACCTCTCAACTTGTTGTGCAAGGTTCGGAGGCGGGTTCGCCTCGCTCATCGTCCGCGGCATCCTGCCCAAGCTGGGCTACCGCAACACACTCCTCGTCTGTCTCTTTCTTCCCCCCTCTTTTCTTCCTGACATGTTGACGAGGTCGCGATGTAGGTGTACACCGGCATCAGCGCCGTCGTCTACGCTGTTTCCTTCCCGCTCATCAAGGTCCGGAAACCGCCTCTCAAGGCCGTTCCCGCCCGCTACGACACCAAGACCGGCCTCCCTCCCGGCATCTGGAAAGACTCGGCGTTCTACTGCCTCTCGTTCGCAGTCCTTTTCGGCGCGTTTGGGATCCTCACGCCATCCTACTACCTCAGCGACTATACGAGCAAGATGGTCCCGAACCTCGACCCCAACTCGTTCCATGCTGCTGGACCGCTCATCATCTCGAACTTCACGCTCGGCATCGGGCGCGTACGTCTCTTCTGACTGCTGTCCCTCTGTTCGATTCCCCTGATCCTGACCCTCGTTTCCCTCAAGCCTCTCCTGATATTGTCATCCTTCCTCGCAGGTCTTTGCCGGCAGCCTCGCCGACTATTTCGGCACCTGCAACTGCATGATCTTCTCCCTTGCGTCAGGCGTACGCCTATCCCCACGGTCCGATTCGTCGCGTCCCTCACAAAACCCTTTTCTCCTTGCAGGGCATCCTCCAGATGGCGATGTGGTCGACCGCGAAGACGTACGGCGCCATCTGCGCGTTCAGCGTCCTGATGTACCTGTTTGGCTCGTGGTTCTATCTCCTCATGCCCGGCGCAGCGGCACAGGTGCGCTTTTCCTGCCTTTCCTCTTCTCATTCCGCTGACTGACCCGAATTCCCTCCAGTTCTTCGGCCTTCGCGGCCTTGCTACCGTCACCGGTTACATCGTCACCGCCCAATCACCAGGCCAACTGGCTGGTGCCACCCTTTCCGGTCTTGTCTATTCGTACGCCCCCTTCCAATTCCTCGAGCTTTTCTTCCGCTCACTCTGGCCTTTCCCGCAGAGCAACCGGAGAGTACAAGGACCTCTGCTACTACTCGGGCGCGCTCATGATCACCGGAGCGGTCTGGATGCTGCCTCGTGCGTCCGCCCCCATCCTTCTTCTCGCGAGTTCCTTCCGCTGACCTTTCCTGCCCACCTTCAGCCCGCTTCATGCGCTGCCCGAAGCTTCTGGCGCGGTTCTAAACAAGACAAGTACCACCGTAGAGGTTTCATCGGAATAGACCTGCTCGTCTTCCTCGCCTGTTGCCGCTTCCCGCTCTTCCCTCTGCAGTCTCGGACCTCTCAAGGTGAATGACGGGTATGGAGGAGCGTACGTTGCGCTCACCGCATGGCCCTGTACGAGCGGCCAACGGTTCTTCCTACCGCAGCTAGGGAAGAAGAAAGGGGAAAAGCGCTCATGGAAAGAGTGTCGGTGGAAAGAGAGGAAGCGAGAGACACTGTTCGTATGGAAGAGAGGGTGGCAGGGGACGAGCTGGGAGGTCCAGAGGGATCAGTACGCTGGTAGAGGAATGCCATAGGGAAGAAGACGGACCACCTTCACTCCTCATCGGCACCCTCAACCTCGTCGCGCTTGTGGCCACCGCCGCCGGAGCGGCTCCAGTACCACCCACCGCCGCGCTGGTGCCACTTGCCGCCGCCGGACGGGTTGCGAGGACGCCCTGCACATACAGGAAAGGTCAGGGCGGAGAGAGAAAAGAGGCAGGGGAAGCACGCACAGTTCCAGCGCGAGGGGACGCCGTAGCGGCCGTAGCCCCAGCTATCCCAGCGACCGTACCAGTAGCTGCGGATGTACGGAGGAGGCTCTGCGGGAGAAGGACGGAAGGAGGTCAGGAAGAGGTCAGGGAGGAAATAGAGGCGGAGGGACGCACGCCACCAGTCGATGCGGATGAAGATCTTGATGATGACGACATTCGGGCGCCAGTTGTGCGGAGGCTGCCACCCGCGGTAGGGCGCCCAGCCGATGTCGCGGCCGTAGTCTGCGAGGGGGAAAAAGGGTGAGCGGGAGAAGGGAGAGTTGCTGCAGGACCGCAAGACGCACACTGCCAGTCGGAAGGGCACCACGAAGGCGGGCCGTGACCGTTCCAGTCGACGCGGTAACCGTAGCCCGAGCCTGACGGAGGGAGAGAGGAGGGGAAGAAGAGGGAGAGGACGAAGAAAGGGTCAGTCGCTGCTTACAACGAGGACGGAAGGGGTGGAGCGCACCGTCAGGACGGAAGTCGTGGCTCGGACGACCGCTCTTGACGCGGACCTTGACCTTGACGGCGACGTCGACCTTCTTCTTGCCGCCCCTCGCCTCGATGGCTCTGTCACTCTCGCCGTCGCCAGCGACGGGAGCGGGGACAGGCTCGGGGGTGCGCTTGTCGAAGTGCTGGCCGGCAGCGAGGTCGACGAGGTTGCCCGGAATGGCGGTTGCAAGGCAGGCGGTGCCGGCGAGCGCGAGGCCGGATAAGATGCTGGAGAGCTTCATGCTGGGTCAGGGAGCGACGATGAGTGTGTTAGAGGAGGAAAGGAGTGGAGGGAGGGAGTGGGAGTGGGAAGGAGTGAAGGGAAGGATGGAAAAGAGGTGAGGAGCCGAAAGATCTTGGCGGCAACGGGAAAGCTCACTCGTGCGGATACGGCGACGAGCGCGGACAAGAGCACCACGTGAGCCGTGTGCGCAGCTGGTCGTGCGGCCGAAGCGACATGCAGCGAAGGAGCGGCGGTCGAAGTTGCGAAGGCTGGACTGCATGGAGGAAGAGAACGAGAGGTCAACAGTGCCCACGAAGGCGCTCTGAACCTCGATGAGTGCCCGAGGAGGGAGGGGAGACGAAATCAGTCGAATGCGCGTCGTGAAGCGAGGACATGAGGTCGACACGACGAAGAAAAGTCGGAAACGGTGATGGCCTCGCCTCTCTTTCGCGGAACGAGGCCGAGAGTAAGCAAGGCGAGCAGCAGAGCCGAGAGAAGCTAGAGAAGGCACGAGAGCCGCACGAACCGCTCGTTGCATCCTCGAGTCCTGCTGACCTGCTCCCACCTCCTCGCCTGCTTGTCCGTCTCCGGCGGCCTTGGTGTCTTGAGCATTAGTCCTCGTCATCGGACTCAAATCCTTGCGGTGACCTGCACCAGTCGAAGTCGAGCGCTGGGCGCGCACGGCGGATGCGATCCTCGCAGGACAGGCGCACTTCTCGCTCGACGGTCGTCTCCCGCTCCTTCCAAGCGCACCTCATATGCTCGAGGTGCGGAAGATGCGTTGGAGACTCGAGGAAGTCGGCAAGGTAGAGTGGGGGAAGGGGTGGAGTGGCAGCAAGGTCAACACTGCGTGAAGTCGGCGGAATGGCGGCGAGAAAGTCCTGGTCCTGGAGGAACGCCCCAGGCGTTTCCCATAGGTACCAAGCGGCGAAAAGGAGCGTCTTGACGCCAGGAACATCGTGGAGTAGGCGAATGACGAGGTCGAACCAGCTGGGAAGATCGGATTCCGCGACATTGGGAGGGAAAAGGCGCAATTCATGCAGATTCTTGAGCAGCGAGAGGTCGTAGAGCGTGGGGGTCTCGATTGACAGGAAGAGGCAAGTGAGGGTGGAAGCAGAGGGAGTTATGAGACGGCCGAAGTCGCCTGCTTCGCTGCTGTTGCTGATGGAGAGATCGCGAAGTCGGAAAGGGAGCGGGATGCCAGTCATCCGTAAGCCTTTGACTCGAAGAGTGCGCAAGTTGTCGGCGTTGGCCAGGTCCCGGTCGGAAAGCGATGACGGGTAGACATGCAGGTGGGTGAGCTTCGACCAGGTGGGTATCACGGCGGCCAAGATGCCGACGAGGTTTTCGACGCCATTGTCGTAGGACATCTGGAAGTCCTCGACGGTTTGGACATGCGTGAAAGTGCGGAAGAAGTGGACGCCCTGCTGCTCGTCCATTCGCTGGGCGGGTTCGAAGGTGTCCGACTTTGCGAAGTGGAGCTTGCGTACGTGCGTCGCCATGCCCGCTTCGAGACGCCGACGGAGGCTGGTAGACTGGAGTAGGTCGTCGCGGTCGAGCTCGACGTGGTAGTAGAGGAGCGGGACGGCGATGGAGGCGAAGAGGCGGGAGACGCGAGTGCAGCGCCCGAGGGTGCGCCAGCGATTCTTGTCCGTGTTGTCGTAGGCGATGAGCTCGAGGATGTACCGGACGAGCTCGACTGGGAGAGGAGGGACGATGCCGGGCGATTCGAGGTCGACCTGGTGGGAGCCTAAGGTCAGGAGGCGACGAGGGTGTGGGGCAGCGGGAGAGACGTACAGGGTCATCAGTCGGTCCCGCGTTGTCCATCTGAGCAGCAATCTGAGCCAGCAGGCGAGAGCAGCGGGAGAGTGCGCAGGGAAAGAGGTGGGCTGAGGACGAGCAAGAGGTTGTCCGCCTTCCTCTCGCTTGCTGGCGGTTCTGGCCCGCCGAATCGCCCTCAAACAAGCTCCTTGGCACCCTCGACTTCCGACCGGAGCGTCTAACCTTCTCCACCCACTTTCCGCTCCACCCTCCCCTCCTCCCTCAACTCGCCCATCTCGCCGCAAGACTTCGCCGCTTGAAGCTTCCCGTGCGTGATTCCACTCGAGAACGCTGATCACGGCTCCCAACTGACCCTAGACCTTCCCCAGACGTCCGCCGTCATGAGCTCCGGAACGGCACCTTGTCGGTTCTTCCAGCAAGGCCGCTGCTCGTTCGGTGCAGAGTGCCGCAACGCGCACGGAAACATCCCTACGAAGGGCAACCCGAACCCGACCGGCGCTTCATTTAGGTTCGCCGCTCCACTCCCTTTTTCTCCTCTTCCTCGCTCACTTCGCGCTGCCCCTCTACAGCAAGGACGGCATCAAGCTCGATTTGACAACCGAGCGGCCGAGGTACATCTTCTCGTCGTACGGGCCGGGCAAGGCCGAGCCGAACCTGCTCGCAGGGCACGATGTCAGCCCGGAGGAGCTTCGCCTGCAGTTCTACAAGGCAAGGGCGGCAAACAACCCGTCTCTCTACGTGCGTTGACGATTCGATCCTCTTCTCTCGGCTTTCGTTGATTGTTTTCCGCAGCCCGAACAAGCCCTCGCCCAGAAAGCCGAAGCTGCTGTCCAGAACAGCCTGAACAACCTCGACCAGGCTTTCCAATTCGCCCTCTCCCAGTCTACCTCCGCTACTTCCACCGCCACCCCTTCAGCTTCGTCCACCGCCAACCCTTTCGGGGCCGCCGCAGCTCCCGCCGCGAGCCCTTTCGGCTCAACATCCACGCCCGCCAAGCCTACCGGCTTCGGCGCTTTCAGCGCATCCGCCTCGTCTGCCACGCCTTCGACGCCCTTCGGCGCGCCCAAACCGGCCACGTCGACCCCCTTTGGCACTCCCGCCCCGTCCGGGAGTGCCTTTGGGGCGTTCGGCCAAGCCGCAGCGACCAAGCCGCCAGCCTTTGGCGCGAGCGGGAGCGCCTTCTCCTCGGGCGGTACCGCGACGGGCTCTGCCTTTGGCAGCGGCGGCACGAGCGCGTTCAAGCCTGCGACCGGGTTCGGCGCGGCGGCGCCAGCGCCGGCGGTGACGAGCGGGGGAGGCGGATTCGGCTCGTTCGCGAGCGGATCAGGAACGACAGCAGCGGGAACGTCGAGTGCGCCGACCGCCTTCGGGGGCGGCGGGTCGGCGTTCGGATCGGGTGGGACGGCGGCGAAGCCTCCTGCCTTTGGCGGGTCGGCATTCGGAGGCGGCGGCACGTTCGGAGGGAGCTCAGGTGCGCTTCGCATTTCTTTACTTGTCCTCGATCGCTATCTTCCATCAACTGGACTTGTTCTTCTCGTTGCTGCTCCATTCCCGGTCCTTGCTACGCCGCTCGTCCACTACAGATCGAGGCTGACTCGTTCCTCTCCGCAGCATTCGGCTCTTCCACCTCATCGACCGCCCCGACCTCCGCCTTTGGCGCCCCCTCGTTCGGCTCCTCCTCGACGCCCGCCTTCGGTTCCACCTCCGCCTTCGGCGCTGGTGGAACCGCCCCCTCCTCATCCGCCACGCCATCGACCGGCTCCGCCTTCGCCACAGGCGGAACCGCGCCGGCCTCTGGTTCCGCCTTCGGCGCCTTCGGGTCCGCACCGAAGCCGTCCGGAGCTGCAGCACCCGCGAGCGGCTTCGGCGCGTTCGCTGCTCCAGGCGCGGCCACGAGCGCGACGCCGACCTTCGGTCAATCGGCGTTCTCGGCGGGCGGGACGGCGCCGACGACAGGCGGAGGGAGCGCGTTCGGGGCGGGTGGGACGGCTGGGGGTGCGTTTGGAGGAGGAGGAGGAGGGACCGGCAGCGCGTTCGGTGCCGGAGGAACCGCAGGGGGTGGGTTCGGCGCTTTCTCCAAGCCTGTGGGAGCGGCGGCGCCGGCGGCGGGAGGGTCCTCGCCATTCGGTGGGGCAGCCACGTCTGGTACGCAGCTTTCCCTCTCGTTCTCGTCCCTCCTGTCTCTCCTTGTTCAGCCCCCCTCACTCATGCACCTTCCGTAGCATTCGGCTCTTCCCCAGCCGCCCCTTCGCCTGCCGCTCCCGCAGCCGGTTCCGCGTTCGGCCAGGGCGGCTTTGCCTCCTTTGGCTCTGCCCTCTCCTCCACCCCCGCCGCCTCTTCCCCATTCGGATCTGCCCCACCAGCAACACCAGCACCATCATCGGGAGCGACCATGCCCGACCCTTATGCCGATCTGCCGGAAGAGAAGACGGCCGCATCGACGAGGAGTGCCGAGGAGATGGCGCTGTGGCAGGCGGAGACATTCGAGTGGGCACGCATCCCGGTCGTAGCTCCGCCGCTAGAGGTGCGGTAGGGTGCTAGCGTAACAGACGTCGCCCTTTCCTCCCTTCTCGGGTCAAACCAGGAGAGGGCAAGAAAGCGATACTGCTCATTCAGACGCTCCTGCTACTGCTTTCCGCCGCCCTCACCAGCCCTTCGAGCACCCTCCTGACCTCGTCCCCCTCCTCCGACCCGCGGAAGAACTTGACCCGCGCGCCCCCGTCGCCCGCGCCTTGGCCCGAATGGACGAACGTGCCCCTGCCCGCGCCGAACCGGACGAGGAAGAGCGACGAGAGCGTGAGGGCGGTGAGGGTGTGGAGGTGTGCCGACAGGTTGGTGATGAAAGAGGTGGAAGAGGCGGACGAGGCGGAGGTGAGGTACGGGAGGATCGCGGGCGGGAGCGTCAGGGTCAGGGTGCTCAGCCCGTCCTTGGCCACCTCCGCCGGGAAAGCGAACGTCGCGCTCGTCGCGAGGCCCTTGTCGCCCTCGCTGACCTGGGCGTCGACCGTGTCGAACGACGTGTCGCGGTTCTGCACGACCGTTTCGAGGAGGTCGAGCATCGCGGGCGGCGGGATGCGGTACGAAAGGAGGACGGCATCGTGCTGGGTGGAGAGGTAGCGGTGCACGAGCGAGGTGGTGAGGGCGCAGGGGGACTTGATGAGGAGGAGCGGGAAGACGTCGGAAGAAGAGGAGGGGAGGAAGACGAAGGTCGAGATGCGAGTCGAGGGAGAGGGGCCTTTCGACGTGCTCGCCGCCATATCGTCGAACTCGTTCCCGCGTTCGACCTCGAGCACCACCGGGCGGACCTTGCTGCCTTCCTTGCCGAACAGGGCGAGGTCGACAAAGCCCGCCTCGACACGCTGGATGGGCGATACGTCCGTGCGTCCAACGAAGTCGGCGTCGACTGCGTACGAGTGGCTCTTGACGAGGAAAGAGCGCAGAGAGGAGGAGAAGCGCTTCAAGTCGGATGAGGAGGAAGAAGGGGAGAAGGGCGGGTTGACGAGGCAGGTGAGGCGGTGTGCGGTGAAGGACTGGTTCAGCAGGGCGTCTGTCGGAATGGCCAGACGGGAGACGGATCGAGCAGAGTCAGTTTTCGCGGGGTTTGAGGCCAGGGAGGGGGAGCAAACGCACCGACTGGCTTCCACGCCTTGGGCGCCCTTCGCTGGCTGGTCCCTCCACCGATCGAGTCCCTCTGCTTTCCTTTGCCCTTGGTGAGCTTGTCCACGCTGTCTTGCGGGTGTGGAAGCGAGTTGTGGGAGGATGTTGAGCGAAGTGGGGCAGAGGTACTCCAGCGCGAAAAACGACGAGGGGCGGCATCTGGGTCGACGTAGGGGGCAAAGCGGGGCATCTTAAGTGGTTGCTGAGGTTGCTGAGCTGGATCAAGAAGTGAGAGGAGCAGGAGCAGGTCAAGAAGAGAGTGAGCAACTCTCGACTCCGTCCATCCACCGCTTACCTTGCCGTACCGCTTCATTCGACCCGTGCACCGCTCAAGAAGCACCACGGGGTACCACTGAACGGCTCGGACGAGGGACCAGCTGCGTCTGTCTCAATCTCGCTGTCTGCTCCCCACCTCCAGCTCACTCTCGTCCTCTCCAGCAGGACACCCTCGACAGCCACCGGGATGTACTTCCCCTCTCCGCTACCCACCACCCGCCTCTCCCTCTCCACCTCGTTCCTCCCTACCGGGCCCTCCCCTCCGGCAAAGACCCAGGTCTACAAGACCCCCGGCCGCCCTTCCAAGGGCAAGTTCAGGGGCGAGCTCGGCGGCGTACAGGAGGAGGAGGGCGAGGAGGTCCTCGAGATCGTCCGCGGCCCGGACCTCGACGGCGACGAGGCGCCGCAAGCGACGGGACGGACGCTCTGGGCGGCTCTCGGGCGGGAAGAGGTCAGCGTGTGGAGCACGAGGGTACGTCGCTTTCCCGCTTTCCGTACGTCTGTATCGCACTGACAGCCAGTCCGCAGCCGAAAGTCGTCCTCGCCAAGCTTCAACGCACCCCTCTCTCCCTGCGCACACACGGCTCGAACGCCTCCGTCCGCTTCCACGGCCCGTCCCGCCTGATCCTGACTACGACGACCGGCCACCACCTCCTCTACACCATCTCGCCCATTCCAGCCGGCGAGGCAACCAAGACGAGGAGGAGTGGGGCGGTCTATGTCCTGCCCGGGGGAGAAAAGGCAAAGGAGGTCTGGCCGGACGGACCCGGAGAGGGTGGCGAGCTGGATGGGATCGTGCTGAGGAGTGATGGCGAGCGAGGAATGGGAATCGGTGACGGAGTTGCCTGGTGCGCTTCTTCTTTTTCCTCCTTACCTTCCTCTGCCAGAATGCTCATGCCTCCCTTGCAGCGTCTGCACAACGCCGTCCGACCTGCTCGTCGCCGTCCAGGACCCTCCCTCCTTGCGAGTCATCCCCTTCCCGTCCGCCCCCATTCCCTCCACCGACCCCTCCTCCAGCCGCCTCCCGCTCGTCAACGTCATTCCGCCCTCTTCCCGCAACTCGTCCACGACCTCTCTCGCTTCTACGATGACCGAGAAGCGGCCGGGACATCAGCGCAGGAGCTCGGCTTGGGAGGGTCTGCCAGCTGGGATGAGCGGCGAAGGGAGCAGTGAGGTCGTGGTGCTGGATGAGTGGGACTGGCTCGTCGGGCGGGACAAGGGCAACGGTACGCTCTGCCCTTCGCTTTGCGCTTTCTTCCTGTACTGATCTTGTTCTCCGCAGTCACCATCACCTCACTCACCGCCCTCAGCTCGATGTCTTCCTCCTCCCCCGGAAACCCGCCCTCCACTCCGCTCCGGTCTCCTTCCTCCTCCTCCGTCCTCCTCCCCCTTTCCCCACCCTCCTTTCGCCAGCCGACGAGGTTCGTCCTGACGACCTCCGACGGCCGCGCCTACCTCGTCCGCTGGGTCGCGCCCAAATCCCCTTCCTCGGCCAGCTCTTCCAACCCTCCCCGCTCGCCTCTTTCCCCTCCCCGCACGCCCCTGAGCCCAGTAGACGAGAAAGCGCCCCTCTCGCTCGCGGCCGAGCTCGCCGCCTCGAGCCTCGAAGACGGCCCCGACTTTGGCGCCTCGAAGCGGTGGGGGTGGGAAGGCGTGTGCTTCCACCCTTCTCCGGCGGGCGAAGAGGCGATGCTGTCCGGGAGCGCTGAGTGGGTCGAGGCGCAGGAGAGGGAGCTGGATAAGGGCAAGGGGGCGACGGAGGCGACGAGCACGAACGAGGGGATGGGGCTCGTTGCGGTGGGGTGCGAGGAGTGCGTCCCGTCTCTTACCTGACGCATCGACTTGGCAGCTGACGAGTCTCTGGACTCTGCAGCGGCACCATCGCGGTCTACAACCTCGAGCCCGCGTTCGGCCAGCCCGCCTTCCTTGCCGCCAAGCGGGGCGAGCTCGTCCGCCCTTCGCTCTCGCACACCTTGTCGTTGCGGCAAAGCCTCAACACAACCGCGAGCGGGCTCGTCACCGGTCGAGTAACTTGCTTGGCGTGGTGCGTTTCCTCTTTCTCCTCATTCTCCCCCGAGCGAGACTGACCGCTCTCCGGTGTCGACGCATGCGCAGGACCTCCGACGGTCTCTCCCTCGCAGTCGGCTGGTCTTCCGGCTTCAGCGTCTGGTCCGTTTACGGTCGCCTCGGGACCTGGAGCGTAGCGAATGTCGGCACCGCCGGCGCAGGGTTCGAGGGCCACGGCATCGAGGGCGAGAAAGGCGATTCGTTCGAGGACCACTTCCTCCAGGGCGTCCGCAGCCTGGTGCGTCTCGCTTCCTCTTCTTCCTTCCTCGCCGCCGAAAAGAAGCGGGACTGATCTCGATGAGCCGAGATGCGCAGTTCTGGTCGCCCGGCAACTTCGAGCTCTTCGTCCTGTGTCCACCGCCGGTGCACCCGAAGCGCAAGCCGCACGACGAACAGCTCTTCGTCATCCCGTTCGCGAAGAGCGCCGTCGCTTCTTCGCATACTCCGGTTCGTCCCCCCTTTCGCTTTTGCGGCTCGTGAGACTAATGCGCTTGACGGTGAGCAGGACAACACGAAGAACGCTTTCCTCCAGATGGACGACCGCGTGCTCGTCTACCGGGGTGCCGACCAGCCGGACATGAGCGTCATCAACCCCGAGTCGGACGTCTGGCAGCACATCAAGGTGCGTCCTCCCCTTCTCTCTCGACCTCTCGCCATCGTCTGACCTCTCACGCCCAGGTCCCCGCCAACTACATCGCCTCGCAACACCCCCTCCGCTACGCCTGCATCTCGCCCGACGCGCGCCTCATCGCCGTCGCGGGCCAGCGCGGCCTGACGCACTACAACGCGCTCAGCGGGCGGTGGAAGCTCTTCGAGACGGAGAAGGAGGAGGATGTGATCCGAGTTGTGGGCGGGATGGCGTGGTGGGGGAGTACGTTGATCGCTGGATGTCTGGAAGGCGGGCAGTATCAGGTGCGCTTACACTCCTCTCCCAGCTTCCTTATCACGATCTGATGAGTTCTCCATCGTCGCAGCTCCGCCTCTTCTCCCGCGACAAACCCCTCGACCTCTCCTCTTCGCTCGAGATCTACCCGCTCGACTCTGAACCGCTCCTTCTTTCCGTATTCGACTCGTCCCTCCTCCTCTACACCGCCGACAACACCTTCCACCACTTCCTAATTCGGCCTTCTCGCGCCGCCGGGGCAGGTCCCCGACTGAGGGAGTGCGGGAGCATTGGGTTCGAGGGCGTCGTGCAGGATCCAAGGAAGGTGAGGGGGCTGAGTTGGCTCATCCCGAAGTCGCAGCAGCGTACGTTCTCCTCTTCCCGCTCTCGGCTCTGGCAGAGCTGATCCGTCTCCCGCAGGCTTCGGCGACCCCGCCGACGACCTCAACGTCGCGACCATCATCTTCCTCATCTCGGGTCGCCTCGTCCTCCTCCGTCCGCGCCGCGCCGCAACGAACGAAGTCAAGTACGACCTGCAGATCCTCGCCGACGGCGTCGAGTTCTACTGGACGCACCTGAGCGGGATCGGCACGCTCGAGAACTCGCTGTGGGCTTGGGACGGCGCCAAGGTCCGCATCTGGCTCGACGCGCTCACGATCGAGAAGGTCCGGGTCGACGCGAGGAGGGACGCCTACGAGACGGTCAAGGAGAGCGTGGCGATTCCGCTCGACTTCTACCCGTTGGGTGCGTTTCGCTTCCCTGGTCTTCTTCGTCTGCCGGGCGTGCTGACGAGCTACTCACTACACAGCCGTCCTCATGGACAAGGGCATTATCGTCGGCGTCGACCAGGAAACCTCGCTTCGTCGCTCTCTCGACTTTGCCATCTTCCGCATCATTACGAGCGTGCGCTCTCCCCCTCATTCCCATCGCTCGGGAAGATGCTGACCGTTCTCCTCGAACGCCGTACAGACCCACCTCTTCCTCCCCTCCGTCCTCCGCTTCCACCTCACCCGCTCTCAACTGCCCGAAGCCGTCTTCTTCGCCTCGCACTATCAGCACCTCGTCTACTTCTCCCATGCCCTCGAGATTCTCCTCCATGCCGTGCTCGAGGACGAAGCGGACGCCGCCCTGGCCTCCTCGAGGGGTCCTACTCCTCCCGGCGTCTTGCCCCGCGTCATCGAGTTCCTCGACCACTTCGAGGAGTGCCTGCAGGTCGTCGTCAACTGCGCGAGGAAGACGGAGCAGACGAGGTGGGAATTCTTGTTTGACGTGGTTGGCAAGCCGAGGGACCTGTTCGAGGTGCGTTTCGCCCCGCCGTCCCTACGTGGACTTCCTTACCTTCCCTTTTCTTCCCGATCTTCGGCTCCGAATACTTGCGCAACACGTTGCTGACCTCCTCCCCCCGCCCGCGCGCAGAAATGCATCACCTCGGGCTTCCTCAAGGTCGCGACCTCGTACCTCCTCATCCTGCACAACCTCGAACCGCTCGAGCAGAGCAGCAAGGACACGGTGCGGCTGCTCAAGACGGCGATGGAGGCGGGAGAGTGGACGGTGCGCTTGTTCTCCATTCACCTCGCTCGTGTCCCGCTGACCCCCGTTCGGCCTTCCCAGCTCTGCCGAGAACTCCTGCGCTTCCTATACTCGCTCGACCGTACGGGCCTCATCTTGCGGACAGCATTGAGCGAGAGTACGCCGGCTACACTTCCCTCTTGCTCGCTCAGAGCCTCGCGCTGACCTTTTCCCCTTGTTCAGGCGGCGCCCTCCCTCCCGGCTACGCCCCCATCTCTTCCGCACACGGCGCCTCGCTCGAGTTCCGCCACGCCATCTCGTCGCCGCCGTCCATCGCCTCAGCTCTCGAGCATGCGCCGCCGCCGCATCCGCAACTGCATGCTGCGCCGCCGGGGAGGTTAGGCGGGCTCGGGCTTGGAGGGCTGACGGGGAAGGCGATGTAGACGAGGTGTAAGAAGCGTTGCCAGCTCGAAGGACAAAGGGAGAGGGCAGGAGAGGGAGGAGGGGTGACCTTCCCAGACGAGGTGCGTTTTTTTCCTCCGCCTCCTGCCTCTTCTCTCCCCTCTACTGACACGGCGTGCGTCCTCTTTCCTCTCTCTACAGCGTAGGCGAGGCCCAGCAGTTCGTCCCTCGCCTTCGACCTTCTCAGCCTCGAAAACTGCTCGTTTGCCCTCGCTCCTTTTCTCGCCCGCGCTGGGACTTGCGAGGCCGCTCGTCTGTGCTCTCGATACATTCGCTAGATTCCTGCTTTCCTGTGCTCGTCCCGAAAGCCCTCGCGCTCGAGCCCTCGCCTCTCCCGTCGAGCTGCAGGGGAAGGGAAGACCGTTGCGAGGGCACGCCTCTCACGCCTCTCGCATCTCATTTCGCCTCTTTCCCTCCTACCAACCACTTCCCTCACACCTTCTCCCTCCCCCTTCCTCCCTAACCCCCCACACTCGCTCTCCACCACACTCGTTCACCATCGAGATGAAGTTCTCGCTCACCCTGACCGCCCTCGCCCTCGTCGGCTCGCAGCTCGTCAACGGTCTCGACGCCTCACTCCAGAAGGACGTTGGCCCGCTCGACACGCCCCTCGCCTCGTTCCAGGGCGACCTCCTCGCCGACGTCCACCAGGACCTCCCCAAGCTCGGCGGCACCGGCAACGTCAAGGACGCGGCCTCGTCGCTCGGCAAGCGCTGCGACTCGTGCGGCGACAACGACGGCTTCGGCGACGGGGGCGGCGACTCGGGCGGCGGGTTTGGCGACGATGGCCGCCGCTTCTGCCCGCGCAGGTTCCACCGCGACTGTGCGTTTTCTTCGCCCTTCCTTCTTCTCTTCCTCGGTCTCCTGACTTTCCTTCTCGTCTTGCAGACCGTGGTCGCTGCGTTCCGAACCGCGGGCGCGGCGGTTGTCCTTGGGGCTTGAGGCGCAACCGTGCGGTTTCCTCTTCTTCCTTACCTCCTCGATGGTTCAAGACTGACCTTCCCTCACTCGAAACCCTTCCGCAGGCTGGGGCTTCTGCATCCCCGACCGCGACGACTACGAGGATGACGACTGGCGCGGCGGCCCGAACGGCGGCAACTGTCCTCGCGACTTCTCGCCCGACGGTTCGTCCTCTTTTTCTTTTCTTTCCGCCTCTGTCCTCTCACTGACGCTTCTCTGAGCTGTCTTCCAGGCTCCGGTACCGACGGCTTCGCGTTCGACATCGACGGCAACGGCCCGCCCGATGGCATCCCCTCTGGCTGGGCCTACTTCGGCGAGATCATCCAGTGGGCGCCGTACTCGGGCTGGGAGCCGTCGCCCACCTGGCGCCCGCCCGTCGTCTTCATCAAGATCTGGATCAAGGTCACCTGGTTCAGTGCGTCCTCTTCTCCTTGCCCCCTTTCTTCCTCGACTCGCTTTTCTCTCTGTCGTGAATCAGCTCTGAGTTTTCCTTTCCTCCTGCCCGTGTAGCCCCGCCCTCGTCGTGGTGCGACCATTGGTCCTCCCGCTGGTCCTTCGACTCGCCGCCGTCCTTCTGGAACTGGCAGCCCGAGGCCGGTGACCGCAAGATCCGTCGTATCGCTCGCCCGGCGAGGCTTTCGCGCCACCACAGCAAGCGCTCCGCTTCACAGCAGTAGCAGGAGTGAGCGGGTGCGTCTTTTCTTCATTCTGTCCTTACAGTCCCACTCTGACTTTATTCACCATCGACAGCTCCTACGCCTCGCCCTCGACTTCCTCTCCCTTCTTACGTCTTAGCCCTCGTACCGTTCTTTTCGCTTAGCTTTTCTTCCTCCCCCTCTTGCCCTCATAGCCTCGCATAGCGCCTGCAAGGGCCACTCGAGCGCATTTTCCTCTTCTCCTTTCCTCTCGCTCGAGCGTGGAAGACAGAAAGAGAGAACGGAGAGCCTCGTTGCGGAAAGGGATAGAACGGTCAAAGTGCTACGAGGGCGGAGGAAGGAAGGGCGGAAGGGTGAATGAAGAAGGAGAAGAGGGCGATGCCGACAGGAAGGGGAAGAACAGGCGAAAGGGGAACAGGGAAGCACAGTGGCGAGCCTTTTGGGAGCTGTATCAGGAAGAGAGAATGGTCAGTCGAGCTGCGAGAGAGAGGAAGACGGGAAGGCGTAACGAAGGAAAAGAGGGGTAGGAGGGTGAAAACGGTCGGGGCCGTGGCGTCTAGGCGCGGCGGCGGTAGTCGTCCTTGCCTGCGAGAGCGAGGCGAGTGGGTGAGCGTGCGTGTCTGAACAAAGGAGGGCGGAAACACACCGTCGAACTTGCCCTTCTCGAACTTGCCTGCGAGAGGGGATCGGAAGACAGGAAGTCAGCAGGAGAGGGGGACAGGGCCAAAGGACGGGACTGCGCACCGTCAAACTTGTCCTTGCCGTCAAAGTCCTTCTTCTTGTCGAAGTCCTTCTTCTTGTCGAACTTACCGTCCTTCTCCTTGAACTTGCCGTCGAACTTGTCGTCCTTGCCCTTGAACTTGTCGAAGCCTGCGAATGTGGCGGGAGATGACGAGCAAACAGCGCGTCAGTCACGGTGCGGCAAAGGGGAACGACGAGGAAGGAAGAAGAGGCGCACCGTCAAAGTCGAAGAAGTCCGAGCCGTCCTTGCACTTGAAGTCGAACGGCTTCTTGTCGTCCTTCTTCTCGTTGACTGCGCGAAAAAGGGCAGGGTCAGCTGCGGCAGGGATCGCGAGGGGAAGGGAGACGACGACGCACAGCCGCGCTTCTTCATGCCGATCTTGGCGACCTGGGTCTTCTCGACTGTGGCGGCCGATGGAAAGAGAGCGTCAGTGCAGAGACGACTAAGAGGGGGGACAGGGATGCGCACCGTTCTCGTCGTGCTTCTTGAAGTTGAAGTCCTTGTAGCAGAACTCGCGGAAGTAGAACTCGACGTTGTTCTCGTCCTTGCGGAAGCCGTCAAAGATGAAGACGTCCTTGCCGCTCTCTGCGGGAGGGAGACATCAGCCACTCGGAGTGAAAAGGCAGAGGGAGAGAAGGCGACGCACTGTCCTTGATCAGCACCTCCTTCTCGGTCTCCTTCTTGAACTCCTCGACGTTCGCGTAGAGGTTGCGGTAGCAGACCTGTAAGGAGGAGGGGCAGGGTTCAGCGGCTGTACAAGGCGGGAGAAGTGAGAAGGAAGAGGCTCACCTCCTTGAACGAGACCTTGAGCTCCTTGTCCTTGAGCTGTTCCTCGTTGTTGATGAGGATGTCCTTGCCGCCCTTGTCCTTGCCTGCGGGTGGGAGGCGAGGGTAGTCAGCGGGATGTGGAGGGGTAGCGGGAGGAGAAGGAGAGCGCGACGCACCGTAATCCTCCCCAGGGCGGGCGACGGCGAGAGCGGCAAGCGCAGAGACAAAGAAGACGGCGCGCATGGTGGAAGTCGAGGTGCGAGGGTGTGGAGGTGGGAGAGGACGGGCGAGGAGAAGAGTGCGGTGAGGGAGGAGAAGGAGAGAGAGGCGGGTGCGCCTTTTGTAGGCTGCCGCGCGTGACGTGGCAATCTGCCCCGTCAGCTGGGTTCGGATGACCGGGGCGAAGAGAGTCGGGGACAGAGTGGGACGGGCGAGTGGGACGGGCGAGTGGGACGGGCGGAAGCAGCGAGAGAAGCGAGAGTCGCGAGCCTACGCCGCGTCTTTCTGCACTTCGCGCGAAGTAGAGCCGCATCTGAGCGTCTCCCTGATCCCCCTTGCTGCAGCTCAGGCGCATCCGGACGCTGGCAGAGGAGAGCGAGAGGGAGTGGAGTCGGGAGGAGAGTGCAGACGGGAGTTGTCGCCGGCGATATCATCGGACGCGCCTCGATGTGGTTCAAACAGCTGTTGGCGAGCCCCCTACGCCTTCTACCTACGCCGTGTGGGCTAGCGAAGGTGTTGAAGCGCGAGCGAGATGAGGACGAGTGGACGAAGCGAACTTGGCGAAGAGAGGCGGTAGAGAGGTCGGGGCACTTCAAAGGGGTGGCTGGTAGTGGTACAACACTGCTGTACGTCTCCATTGAGCCGTGCGAGCTGGAGCGAAGCGAGTGGACGAGTCCAACGTTGAGCGACTCCTTCTCGCCTCCACCACCACTTCGCTCGTCCTCCAACTGGGGAACGACCCGGGTGGCTAGCTCAGAGATCTCACCAGACTCCGCTGGCGAACCGTCACCCTGCCCCGTGCGGTGTTCGCTGATGTCGTCTCCCCTCTCCTTCCCACTCCGCCTCAAGTCTCCCGTCCTTCTCCGGCCCCTTTGCCACGTAGCGCCAACTCGAGCAACCGGCTGACCGGCAGTGTCAGCCGATGGTCCCAGTCCGCCTGAACTCCTCCTCGCCTCGACCGCTGAACTCGCTCTCTTCTTCACTGCCTCGCCCTTCCGCCCCTCCTTCGCATCAACGTCTGCTCGGACGCGCTGAGGCAGATGACCACGAGCATCCGCTCCCCTCGCCGCAGCCAGAAGCGGAGACGGCTGACCTCTCTCCCAATCCTTCCCCCTCCTCCTGGCTTCCTCCTTCATACCCGACCTCGCCTTCTTCGCTCTTTGCGCCCTTGACCGTTCACTCACTTCACAGTCACAAGCAGAAGGTGCTCCTTGTCGTCTCGGCCCCAACGTCGAAGAGCCTGCCTCGCCTCGTTCCCTTTCCCGCTGGCTTGCCCTTCCGCTTCTGCTTCTGTTTCTGCTCCCTTCACCTCTTCTCGCCAACACAGGCGTACAAGCGAGTCGCATGACCACCTTTACGAAGGCCTCCGACCATCGCCACGCGTGACCGCCTTACCGCCGCCTTACCGCCGAGCACAGCCTCGAGGGTAGAAAAGGGGGTCACTGCGCCGCTCTCCCTCTTCTCTTCCACACCTTCTCCCTTTCACACCTCAAGATGAAGCTCCTCTCCCTCTTCGCCTTTGCCAGCCTTGCCCTCGCCTCGGCCTTCGCGGCGCCCTCGCCTCGTACGTCTTTTTCTCTCGCCGCGCTGGACCTCCCGACTGACCTCTTCCTCCCGCCTGCAGAGACCACGGCCGACATTGCGCGCGGTGGTGGTGGCGGCGGTGGCGGCTATGGTGGCGAGAGCTGGTGCATCTCGCAGTACGGCGACGACGGTACGCTGCCATCTTCCCTTTCTCCCCACGTCCCGGCTGAACTGACCCCCTCTTCTCTTGCGCCTCCTCACAGGCTCCCGCTACAACGGCGACGAACGTGGGCGCAACTGCTACCCCTTCTTTGAGAGGCGCTTCTGCGAGCGCAAGTACGGCTCCGATGGTGCGTGTACCCCTCGTTTCCTCCTGCTTGTCCCGTCCGCCCACTGACGCCTCTCTCTCAACAGGCCGTCTGTACAGGACGTGCTACGGCCGCGATGGCAGTGCGTCTTTGCCTCTTCCTTCTTCCCGGCATCCTCCCAACCGAAGTTCGTCCTGACCGCTTGCTTCCCCCTCGTCAGGGTTCGACTGCAACTCGTGAGTTTTGCCTCACTGCCTCAAGTCCGGCTCTCGCTCATGCGCCGCCCTAATGCAGGTATTTCTTCCGCAAGTACGGCTACGGCTGGCGCCCTCGCGGTTGTGGTCGTCCCGGTCAGGGCAGCGGCAAGCGCGGTACGCCTTCTCCCCTTGCCCCCTTGCCTCTACACTTAGCTGACCCGTATGGCTCGCCCATGCAGACGGTGGCTGGCACGACGGCCGCGACACGATCGATTTCGGCGAGTCGTTCTCCCTTCTTCATCGTGTCAGAGCTGACCTTGCTCTGCGTCACAGAGGCCGAGCGCGACGAGTACTTCCACTCGCACGAAGAGGAGAAGGAAGTCAAGAAAGGTGAGCATGTCGAGAAGGAGGTGCACATCGAGGAGGATGGGGACAAATACTGGCACAAGCGCCAGGATGTTGGTGCGTCGCACTCTTGCCCTCTGGCATCTCTCCCCTAACGGTTGGGTTCCCCTCCCCCCGTCTCTTGCGGACCTCGACGCCTAGGACCCTTTCACCTCCCTTTCTTCCGCTGCTCCTTTCTTTCTCTGCCTCTTCTCGTCCATCTCCCCTCCCTCGTTTTCTCTCTCTCGCTTGTAGGACCGCAGTTGGTGATCATGAATGCACAAGGACAGTCTCCAGGTTTGCTCTGCCTCCACGGCTGGCTCCTGTTCTTGCTTTCCCCAGCTCGACTTCCAAACCTCGCCGCCCTCGCCTCCCCTCGCCCCATTCTTTCCCTTTTCTTGCTCTTTTCTTCCTCACTTCGTAGCTTCTCTGAAAGTGCTTCACCACTCGAAACTTGGGCTCTCGCCGAGCCACTTTCAGCCCAATGGGCGGTGAAGAGGAAGAGAAGAATAGTCGCAAGAGCGAAGAGGAGCAGAACGAGTCGTTGCAGGGACACGAGGAAGTGTAAGCTACTTGAGTGTAGGCTAGTCGTGCAACGGAATCGAGAACAGAGGAAAGTGTCCGTGAGTGGAGAGGAGGAAAAGGCGACGGGAAAATTGCAGTACGGTAACGGAAGAAAGGCGAGCGAGGCGGTGGAAGGCCTGTGTGAGGAACGAGTCAGAAAAGCAGGGGAACGAGGTAGAGATGCAGCACACCTTCAAGCTGTCGCATCGCTCGTCGCATCGCTCGTCGCATCGCTCGTGCCGTCCGTGCCGTCCGTCCCATCGTCCGCCGCCGAGTCGTCCCCAGTGCCCGTGCCCGTGAGCGCTCCAGTCCCGCCGCCGAGCGCCGACGCGATCTGGCTGGCAAAGTCGCCCGAGCCGAGAGACGAGTCGCCGTCGTCGTCGTCGCTGTCGTCGTCCGAAGAGGAGGGGTCGGTCGCGGTCGACGAGGCGAGGTCGTCGGTCGAGGGGTCGGAAGACGTAGAGTCGTCGTCGCCGTCGGTGCCAAAGTCGGCGTCGGACGAGAGGTCGCCGAACGGGGTCGAGTTGAGCGAGGACGGGTCGGACGAGGTGGTGCTCTGGACGACGCCGTTCGTCGATGGGTCGGAGGACGAGGAGTCGCCGTCGTCGTCGCTGGTGTCGGTGGCGCCGTAGGGGCTGATGCCGGCCTGCGAGAGGCCCGTGTCGCCGAGGAAGGAACCGAGGTCGAAGGTCGAGCCTCCGGGACGAAGAAAAGGTCAGCCTGCGGAAGAATAGGAGGAGAAGGAAAATCGGGCGCACCGTCGCTGCCCGTCGACCCGTCTCTGGTGCCAGACGCGAGAGAGCTGCCGTCGGTGGGCGTCGAGGTGGCGGCTGGAAGGAAGGAGGGAGGAAAAGGTCAGCGAGTTGCAGGGGAGAACAGTGGGGGAGCGTCGCCACGGACCGTCTGTAGTGTCCTGGCGACGCTGGACCGGGAGCGAGACGGCCAGGGTGACGAGGGCGAGGAGTGGGAGGATCCGGAGCATGGCGAGGGCGACCGGTGGTAGACGAGGAGGAAAGGGCGAGTGGTAGAAGCGGAAGCAAGCCTGGTCTGCGGCTCTTGTAGTCGCCTCTGCGCAGCCCCTTCGAGCTGCGCGCGATGTGCAGCAGGAAGCGGTGAGACGGGAGGAGAGTAGCACGGCGGAAGAAGCGGGTGCAAGCCCAAGAAGCGACGTTGGCGTCACTCCGGTTGCTTCGCGCAGCGATATAGTAGCTCGCATCCACCAGGCAACTCTCACAGCTGCGCGAGAGGTTCCCACGAGAAGTGGGAGTCGAGAGCGAGGAGGGGTCGACGAGGGAGGATCGGGGCTAGCGCCTTCAACCGGGACGGAACGAGACGCAAAGGGTTGCATAGGCAATCTCAAGGCCGAGAGACTTGCCTGTGAGCATCCTCGGCCTCCCCGGATGTCGGCGAAGGCGCAAGACCGCGAGGGAGATGAGGACGAGGGGGCGAAGCGATGTTGGCGACCAGAGGCGGTGGAGAGGTCGGAGCAGCTCGACGGGGTGTGTTGCGTGAAACTCGGGCACTGCTCTACGTCTTCCTTGAGCCCTGCAAGCAGAAGCGAAGCGAGTGGACGAGGTCAACGTTGAGCGAGCCCTTCTCGCTCCCACCACAACCTCGCTCGTCCTCCGAGCGGTGCAGAGGATAGCTGTACAGCATCAGGAGGATCACCGAGCTCTCCTGACGAACCCATGTCCTGCCCCGTGCGGTGCTCGCTGATGGCGTCTCGTCCTCCTCCGCCGCGCTCGCCTCGTCCAGCACCGCCTCCTGCTTGCGCTTCCGCCTGCTAGATGAGAGGGCAGGCCGACCATTCGCCCCGCATCGACGCGACAAACACCCCTCGCCATTGTTGCCACCTAGCCTTCCTCCACCTCTCCGTTTCTCCCCCATCCTCAATCCTCTCGCTTCCGCGCTCGCTTTCTGGGTTCGTTACCTGCTCCGCGGACGGCCTGTTCTGCCTCTCGATGCACCGCGGAGCGCTCATCGACGCTGCAGCGTGCCCATGCCTTCACCATCGCAGTCCCGGCAGCTCTTCCTCCAGCTCAAACCGACGTCCGCCCTCCTGCTGTCTTCTCAGCCCTCTCTCACAACAGAGACAAGAGCGCGGCAGCCCTCCCTATCAACAGCCTCGCCAATCTCGCCGCCACGCCAGGATCGCCGCGTCGACCGGCTTGGCTGCTCCCTGCTCTCGCACCGCCTTTTCCACCTCTCAGCTGCTCTTTCCCAGTGTTCACGCCTACTATCAGCTCGTCGAGCACGACTGGGAGCCAGCGGCCACGGCGCTCGAGTCGCTGCACCCTGTTGCCTACCCTTTTCTTGCTCTCGCCAGCTCTCTTCCCGCTCTCATTCTGCTGCCCTGCTGTTTTGATGGATGGAGTACACGCCGAGGGGCGAGTCAAATGTAGCTGCACCGAATGGGGCTCTGCTCGTCCCAGTGACGAGCGCAGCGAGAAAAAGCAAGTCCCGCTCGCGCTGGTTTTCCTGCCCCACGTCGCGCCCTCTCCCTCGCCCCCTTTCTCCCTTGTACTCGTCTCAACCCACAAATTCTAGCCGCTCTATCCCCTCGCTCCACCTTCTTCGCAACTTTCGCCCGCCGTTCGCTAGTGACGTCCTCCGCCTCTTCTCGCTCTCCTCGCTCCCACTCTCCATCGCCTAGCTCAGCACACGCAACATGGCCTCCCACCTTGCCTCACTGGCCTCTACCGCCCTCACCAAGGCGGCGGTACGCTCCCCTCTCGCTCTTCGCACCTCCTCCCCCCACTCCCCACCTCGCTCACCTCTCTCACCCTCACAGACCGCACCCGACCTCTCTGGCCCGTCCTTCGCCGATGCAGATGCCGCCGTCAACAACTCGCAGTACGTCAAGATGTACGAGACCCTCGTCGGCGAGAAGGGCAAGCTGCACTTGATGCCCAGGAGGGGGATTGCCGTCATCTGCTGCGTGCGTCGCCTTGTTCCTTTTTCCTTCATTCCCTACCTCTCCAGAGTGGTGCGGTGCGAGCGGACGAGCTGGGCCAGCGGAGCGAGACCAGGCGCAGAGGACTCGTTTTCTTCCGCCAAAAAAGGGGAAGAGGCGTCTTCTTCCCTCAAGCCTCGTCTTCCTGCCAAGCACAGCCGGCTGAACCCTTACCGTCCCTGCGCAGATGGACGCCCGCCTCGATCCGAACGCCATGCTCGGGCTCGAAGTCGGCGACGCCCACATCATCCGGTCCGTATCCCGCCTCGTCGCCTGTTCCCCTTCCGCCGTCTCCGCTTCACGCCGAAGCATGCCTAACGTTTTGACGGCGTGCGCAGGAACGGCGGCGGTCGCGCGCTCGACGCGCTGAGGAGCTTGCTCGGCTCGCAAGAATTCTTGCAAACTCGAGAGGTCATTGTGATCCACCACGAGTGCGTTGCGACTTTTTGCCTCCTCTACACCCTCTCCGCGGCTCCTCGTCCCCTTACCGTGTCGAGGAAGAAGGAACCGCCGCACTCACTCGCCTTTTCCTTCCCTCCTCTCGCCGACCCCACCTCCAGGGACTGCGGCTTCTCGCACGCCTCGACGACTGTGCTGCAGAAGGCGCTCAAGACGCGGGTGCCGACGTCGCACTACCCGATGGTCGACTCGCTCGCGGCGATGGAGTTCTCGGACCCGAAGCAGAGCGTTCAGGAGGACGTGGCGTTCCTGCGCGAGAACCCGCTCGTGCACCCCGAGTCGAAGAACCGCATCTCGGGATGGTACTACTCGGTGCGTCGCCGTGCTCTGCTCCTACTCGAGGTCGAGTTGGCGGTCGGTACTGACGACGAGGTGAGGATTGGGTCGCGGGCAGGTCCAGACGGGGGTCCTCGAGCGGGTGTGCTAGGGGAGTGTGTAGCGAGTGCAAGCAAGCGTGTGCAGTCCAGAAGAGGGAGCAAGTGTGAGCAAGAGAACGAGTCGGGGGACGTCGGAGAACGAGCTTCCTAGTTGCTACGGCCGGACCCAGTTGGCTCCTCCCTCCCCCTCAAGCTGTCCCGGTTCACGATGGCCATCAAGCTCGCTGCCCGCTCTCTCCTCCAGGCCGGTGCGCTCCCTCTCCCGCTCCCTCGTCGCCGTTCCCGCTCACTCGCTCCTCCTCCTCATCCCACTCCATCCACCCTCGACCACGACACACAGCGCCTCGACGCGGTCTCTCGACGTCTGCCGTCCGGAGCAACCTCAGCCTCTACGACCAGACCGTCCCCAACCTCCGCCTCCGCCCCGACTCGTCCGTCATCTGCCAGGGATTCACGTACGCCAACTCGTCCCTCTTCACTCTCCCTACCCCTCTGCCAGGCCACAGACTATGTCTTTGGAGTCACCGAGAGCTAACACGCGTGTCGGTACGCCTCCCCGACTTACAGCGGCAAGACTGTCAGTCCTCCCTCTCCTCCGGCTACTCGCGGCTCAACCGGCTCACCTTGCTCCCTCTCCCCCTTGACGCGTCTTTGCAGGCTACCTTCCACTGCAAGGAAGCCCTCGCCTTCGGCACCAAGCTCGTCGGCGGTGTCTCCCCCAAGAAGGCCGGCCAGGAGCACCTTGGCCTCCCCGTCTTTGGCTCGGTTCGCGAGGTGCGCCTCCCTCTCTCGACCTTTCTCCCCGCTTCCTCCTTTCAGATTGACTGACGAGTCTTTCACATGCAGGCCAACGACAAGACCCGCCCGGATGCGACCGTCATCTACGTCCCGCCCCCCTTTGCTGCCGACGCCATCATCGAGGCCATTGAGGCTGAGATCCCCCTGATTGTCTGCATCACCGAGGGTATCCCCCAAGCCGACGAGGTCCGCGTGCGTTAACCCTCCCTGCTCTCAGCCTCCTGTCCCGAGCTTACCTCTGTCCTGTTCCGAGAGAACAGGTCGCCCAGGCTCTCCGCTCGCAGACCAAGTCCCGCCTTGTCGGCCCCAACTGCCCGGGCATCATCGCCCCCAACCCCAATGGCCCCGGCGGCTGCAAGATCGGCATCATGCCCGGCAACATCTTCACCCCGGGCTCGGTCGGCGTCGTGTCGCGCTCCGGCACGCTCACCTACGAGGCCGTCGACGCGACGACCAAGATCGGTCTTGGACAGTCCCTCTGCGTTGGTATCGGCGGTGACCCCTTCCCCGGCTCGCAGCACGTTGACGTGCTCAAGGTCTTCATGGAGGACGAGGCGACCAAGGGTGCGTCTTCCTCCTTCCCTTCCGCCTACATCTGCGTGGCTAACGGCTCACGCCTCCAGGTATCGTGCTCATCGGTGAGATCGGTGGCTCGATGGAGGAGGAGGCGGCCGAGTACCTGGAGAAGTACAACGTCCAGAAGAAGCCCGTCGTCGGTTTCATCGCGTGCGTTCTCCACCGCCTCTTTCGTCCTTACTCCCACTCACGTTCTCCCTTTCCGCTACAGTGGCCGCACCGCTCCCCCAGGCCGTCGCAGTGCGTCGCATTTCCTCTTCTTCGCAACCCTTCCCGACTGACCTTCCCACCACTCTGCGCAGTGGGTCACGCCGGTGCCGTCATCTCCGGCGGCAAGGGCAAGGCCGAGGACAAGGTTGCCGCGCTCGAGAAGGCCGGTGTCATCATGGTCGACTCGCCTGCCAAGCTCGGCTCGTCGCTGAAGAAGGTGCGCTTCTTCCTCCTTACCCCGTCTCCTGTCCCGCCAGATACTGACCGCATCCACTCGCGCGCTCTCAGGCCATGGAGGCCGCCGGTCTCGTCTAAGCCCTGTCCCGATCTGTAGCTAGTTCATCCTCTCCCTCTCTACCCCGTCACGTCAAGCAGGAGGCTTCCTCTATTCCCCCTTCCCTCCCCTTCCCGCTGATATATCCGTCTCTCCTTTTCTCTCACTCTCACATCGGGCAACGCTGAAACCGCGAGTATAGACCAACCAACCAGTGGCGACGCGGATGAGAGGGAGCGGCCGCACGGCGTTCGCTATCCCGCCTCCGACGGTCGGCGGCCGAGTCCTCCACCTTCCCGCTTCCTCCCCGATGCCTTCTTCCTCTTCTCTACTCTCGCACAGCATGCCTTCCGTCGACCAGGGACTGACGATCACGCCGCTCGAGCACGAGGCGGGCTTTGGAGCCGAGGTGAGGGGGGTCGATCTCAACGACCTCTCCGAAGTCGACTTCAAGGCGGTGCGTCCTCCACTCCTCTTCCGCTTCCTCTTCGCTTCCTGACGCTCTGCTTCACTGTCCGCCTTGCAACGCCCGCCGGCACGAGCAGATCGAACACGCGCTCTACACGCACCGCCTGCTCGTCGTCAAGGACCAGCCGGCGCTGCATCCGCAGAAGCAGTACGAGCTGAACTGCCGCTTCGACCCCGAGGCGACGGGCAAGCACGGGCACGGCAACGCCAAGGAGGTGATGAAGACGTTCAAGGGCAAGGTGCGCTTTTTCCCTTTCCTCGTTCCCACCTCTGCTGGTGGTCCGCTTTCTACTGCGACACTCGGAAAGCGCGACTCGGTATGGAGGTGCGGCAACGGAGCTGACGAAACTGGCCTGTGCAGCACAACCTCACTGGCGGTCTTCCCGCTGTTCCGGACTGCGAGGTGGGTTTTCCCGTTTTCCTCCTTTCACAGTCCTGTACCTGCCCGTTCCCCTCCTCCTGCCATGAAGAGTGCCCTCGTCCTGGGATACTGACCACCCCCCGTCGCGTCGCAGATGGTCCGCATCGTCGGCCGTGGACACCTGCCGGCCGGTCACTACGGCACGACCGAGCCGCTCGAGCTCAAGGCCGGTTCTCACCAGGGCTGGCATGCGGACGGAGGGCTGACGGAGGCAGAGATGGACAGCGGGATCACGAGGTTCCAGCGCTGCGAGTCGCTTTTCTCGCTTACCGTCTTTCCCTCTTCCGGGTCCAAATGAGACTGACCAGCTCGATCAACTCACAGGGCACATCGACGCCCAGCTCAAGCGCGGCAACCACACCGCCCGCGTCACGACCATCTACGCGCACACGCTCCCCGTCGGCCCGGACGTCCTCGTTCGCTGGGACGACGGCAGCGGGCACGAGATGCGCGCCAAGCCGGGACGGACGGGCTTCATCGACTCGGCGAAGATGTACGAGGCGCTGAGCGAGGAGGACAAGCGGTGGGTTGCGCACTCGATGGTTGAGGTGAGTCTTTCCTTCTTCTTCGCCCTCTTCCAGTTTGTTCCGCATGTGCTTACCTACTCACTATCGCAGTACGCTCCGTCGCCGTACGAGTGGATCATCCACTGCAAGGGCACCTCGAACGGCTTCGGCATCGTCAACGCCGGCAAGGAGACGCCGCTTTCCGACCTCCCCATCGACGAGAAGGACGCCGAGATCCTCCCGCTTGTACGCCTACCTTTTCTGACACTTCTCTCCGTCGGAAGTCTCTCCAAGCGCTCTGACCACCGTGCTCTTCGTGTCTTCCGCCGCGAGCAGGTCTGGAAGAACCCCGTCACCGGCGAGTCCCACCTCCAGTTCCACCAGATCGTCGTCCGCAAGATCCACTACAAGGAGAGCGCCGACGGCCCGGTCACCATCATCGACGATCTCGCCGAGGTTCGCAAGAAGCTCGACGAGTGCGTCCATTTCCCCGTTGTTACTCCGTCCCAGCTGATCCTTTCCTGCATTCGCGAATGCAGCCTCCAACGTCCTTTCCTGCGCCCCGAGAACATCATCATCGCGCCGCAGGAGCAAGGCGACCTTGCCATATGGCTCAACAGGGGGACGAGGCACGCGAGCATCGAGTTCCCGAAGTCCTACGGGCTGAGGACGATGCACCAGTGCCATTTGAGGTGCGTCCTCCTTTCTATTCCCGCTCGCCCCGCTGTCGACGAGGGGGAAAGTCCGTACTGACTGGCCTGTCCTCTGCTTTCCTTGCCCGTCCCCCTTTCTCCTCTCTACAGCGGAAGCGACCCCGTCAGTGCTCCCTGGCCCATCGAAGGCCAGCCGAACCCGCTCGGTCTCGTCAAGCCCGTCAAGGCCTAACGAAGGCAGGGCGGGAGGGTAGACCGAACGTCCTTCTCTCGCAATCGCAGTTCTTTCCGTTCTTTCGCTCGCGCTCGAGAGGCGGGAGGCAAGCGTACAGATGATATAGCAGTCTTCGGGCTCGGTCTTCGTGGTAGGCACAACTCTGGAGGGGAGACAAAACAGGGGTGAACGCTGAACGCAGGGTGAAAAAAGCCTGAAAAGAACGGTAGGTCTAGGAGGCTGTTCACACGCTCTTGAGTCCGAAGGCCCTGCCGCGGCGCCGCGAGATGGCGACGAGGGAGAGAATGGTGTCTGCGCGGAAAGAGGAAAAGACGGGTTAGCGGAGGACGCGAAGGGAGTCTCGGACCGAAAAGAGGGGGACGGACAGGCTTCGAGCACGTCCTTGATGCCGAAGAGGAGCGCCTGGGCCAGGACGGCCTTGGTGATCTGGGCTTGCATGCCCTGCGCCATGACCAAGAACGCACATCAGCTTTTCCGGTCCAGATGAGCGGAAGAGCGGAAGAGCGGAAGACGCGGCGAGACGATCGCACCTGGTACCACCCCACGAAGCCCTCCTCCTGCCACACCTGCTTGAGGCAGTCGACCGCCCCGCTGTAGCGCTCCTTCTTCTTGACGTGCGGGTGCTTCTCGTCCTCGTCCTCGTCGTCGTCGCCTGCACCAGCCTGCAGGCGGGTCTTGGCCATGATGTACGGATAGGTGACCTGCCCGGGAGAGTGAGGACGCTCAGTCAGGGCTGAACGAGAGAAGCGCGAGGGCGGAAGAGGGAGAAAACGCACGACGGTCGCGAGCGTCTTGCTCAGCGCGCCGATCAAGAACGCCTTGAACGGGGTCATCTTCTCGCCCGGCTTGAGCAGCGCGACCTTGAGCCGCTCGAACATGCCGTACGTGATCGCCGGGTTGACGCACAGCACCAACGACGGCTTGAGGCCGCGCCACAGGCCCGTGATGCCGTCGTCGCGGAGGATGTGCTGCACCGCTTTTCGGAACGAGAGCGCCTTGTGCGCGAGCTGTTGCCGCGTTGCGATGACCGAGACTGGGATGGTGAAGATCTGGCCCAGAGCGGCCGCGACGGCGCCGAGAGTGAGCTCCGTTCTGCACAGCGAAAAGACCGTAAGCGGGGTAGAGGAGTGGAAGAAAGTCTCTACGACGTACGCCGTGGTCATCGGAGCGAGCGGGAACTTCTTCATGTACGTTCCTCGGACCAACGTGTAGAAGTAGAAGTAGGCGCTGCGAGAAAACGCCTCCTCGTCAGCCTCTGCTCTCGCGCCGGAGAGCCAAAGCACGCCACGCACAACTGCATCGAGAAGCTGTTGAGCATGTTGGCGCCGAACCCGCGATAGAACGCCATCGGGCCGCCCTCCTTGAGGATCTTGACGACCATCTGGCGCGCGTTGGTGTGCTTGTGCGGGAGGCGGTGCGGCGCGTTCGGGCGCTTGATGCTCGGCGGGACGGAGGGCGCCTTGGAAGCCTCCTCGACGAGTGCCGAGACCTCGGTCTGGATGCGGGTCTTGATGCTGCAGGAGGAGGGGAGGTTAGCTGGACGGCTATCGGGCGCAGGGGGAGGAGGGCATACGTGTCGAGAGGGTATCTGCGGAGGAGATGCGTGTCAACAAACGTCTCATCGGAGGGTGAGAGGGGAGCAAGAGGATGGAGAACGCACACCACGGCTCCGGAGAAGACTCCGCCCACCGCACCCACGACAGCATTCCCGAACGGTGTGAGAGCAGGTGCCATACTTGCTCGTCGTGGCTGTGCTGCTTTCAGACGGATTGGAGAGGTAGACGACGCGAGACGAGGTTGCCGGTGTGGGTGGGGCAGCGGACAGCAAGCAGCAGCGACAACGGGAGCAGGAGGGACGAGAGGGCGACCAGGCGGTGTTGAGTGTGTGGAAAGGTGGTATGCAGGCGATCAAGGAAGAGCAGAGGACAACGAGGCGGAGCGGAACGAGGTGGGAGAACTTGGACCGGTCGAACGCTCCGGCCCGAGCGACACCCTCGCTTCGCGTTCCTCTCGCTCTTTCCCCTCGACGAGCACTCTCGTACGACGCACGACTTACCCGCCTAAAGAACCCGCAAGCGAGAAATACAATAACGGGCGATTTTTGCACGCCCAGCCAACGCCCAGCTGCGCCTCCTGCTCCTTCTCGCGCCGAGCCTAGTTGTCGACCTCGCCGAGGTAGATGGAAGAGTCGACGCCCGCCGAGGCCAGTATGGGCTCCGTTGGGGACCAGTCGGTCGCGACGACCGTGCCGGTGTGTCCAGGAAGCTAGAGGAGGGAGTAAGAGGGACGTCAATTTGCGGATTCGAGAAGGAGACAACGGGCATAGGGTGGTGCAGATGGTCAAAGACGGTGAGGAGGAACGAGATGAAGAGGGCCGGGTGCAGAAGGACAGGAAGGAGACTAGGTCAGAGGGAGGAAACGGTAACAACGACGCACCTTGTACTTGATCTCGCCCGACATCGCGTCCCACACCGTCAATGCCCTGTCCGCCCCGCCGACCGCAACCATCGTCCCGCCCTGCGGCGCATCCGGCGTCCGGTGGCGACTCCAGCTCGCCTTCCGCAGCAGCTGCTCAAAGCCCGCCGGCGCGCCGTAGAAGCTCCGCACCAGCCGCGGGTGCAGCGCCGGGTTGGTCGTGTTGATCGTCGGGGCGAAGGGTTGGACGGACCAGAGGTGGAGGGTCGAGTCCATGCCGCAAGAGAGGAGCTGGGATTGCGAGGGGGAGAGGGCGAGCGAGGTGACCGTGTCGGTGTGGCCGCGGAGGGAGTAGGAGATGGCGTGGGAGGTGAGGGAGAAGACGTGGATGTCGTTGTCGAGGCCGGCAAGGTAGAGGGATTGGCCGTCTTCCGCCCACTTGACCTGCGGAATGGGGAAGAGAAAGATCAGTTTCGTGATCCAGGAACAAAGCCCGACGGGGTCTCCCTCGCAGATCTGCACAGGGAGGAGGAGCAGATAAGTGATGAGACGCACCGCCGTGATCGGGAAGCCCAACTCGACCACCTCGATCTCCTCCTTCGCGTCCTGGCTCCACACCCTGACCGTCCCATCGTCGCTCGCGCTCGCGATCAGCCCTCGTCCTGCTCCTCCCCGCTGCACGTCCACCGCGTTGACGACGCCCGTGTGGCCGCGGAAGCGCCGGTTGACCTCGCCCGTCTTGAGGTCGAAGAGGAAGAGGGTGTGGTCGCTGCTGCCGGCGAGGAGGAGGGTGTCGGAGACGAAAGCGAGGGAGGTGGGGGTGCCTTTTCCAGTGCGAAGGACACCGTAGCTGTGAGGGAAGGGAGGTCAGCCTGGAGGTGGAGAGGAAGATGAGGAAGAAACGGACTTCTGGCAATCGCCGTAGACGCGCCACCTGGCAACGAAGGGACAGTGTCAGTCGTACACTCGGACCACCACAAGCGCATATCGGCCTAGAGAGAGCCGGAAGTGCAAGGCGGCAGAGGCGGCTCACAGGCAGATGGTCTTGTCGGCGGATGCAGATGCGAGAGACTGGCCGTCGGGGGAGAACTTGATGTCGAGCACCTCGGCGCCATGGCCCTGCGCGTTGCCGCTTTCGTGTCAGCGTGCGCCTTGTCGAACAAGCAAGCAGGCGGGGAGGAGGGGGAAGTGTCGACGGACCCTCAAGCACATGATGGGGGCCGAGAGGCCAGAGGTGCGCCTGACGGTCTGGATGAGGGCGCCCTTGGTGGTGTTCTCATCCTGAGCGGCGACGATGATCTGCTGGAGCGCAGGGTCGTCCTCCGCCTGGCGTTGGCGCTTCAGCAGCGCGGTCGAGTCTTCGCCTGGCCGCTTGGACACTGTGGGGGACACTGGTCAGCTCTAGAAAAGACTAGCGAATGATCGGACTGACTCGAGAGAGTGGTGGGGGAGAACGAGGACGACGTCGAGGACGAGGTGGTGCACCAAGTCGCTCTCGCTGCTACTGCACTCGACTACCGCTAGAGAGAGTCTCGTACCGCTCACTGCGCTCACTCGAGCGAGCTGTACGCGTCTCTCAAGCTCTTTCTGCTTCCCGCGCCCTCGCTGCACCTGGACCTTGCCTGGACACTCTCGCTTCTGTCGCCTGCTGCTTCTCCTGCTTCCTGCAAGGCTGGCGGGCGTAGACGGGGTGCGCACGAGCATCCCGACGAGTCGATGGAGGCGCGCAGACAGCGACCTTCGCAAACGGGGTCGCCTAACACCTGCAGTCCCTCCCGCCCGAGTGCAGCACCTCTCGCTCTTCCGCTGCACCTCGCCCGACAGTTGCAACCGAAGCGTGCCTCTCTGTCTCAGGGAGGCACCCGCCAAGGGTATAAAGGCGCTCGCGACGTCTCTTTGCTCTCTTTCCTTCACTTCCTCCCTCTCCCCTTTCCCGACCCCGTCCAACCCCTCCTCCCTCCCTCCCTCTCCCACCGCACCGTCACACTCCTTCAGCCCCCCATGCGTCTCGCCAGCCTTTGCTCCGCCCTCGCCCTCGCTGGCACCGCCTGCCTCGCAACCGCCATCCCGCGCAACGTCGTCGACCTCGTCGGCGGCCAGCAGCTCGACAAGCGCTCGCCCGAGCCTGCGCCTGCGCCTGCTCCCGTCGCTGGCGACAGCGAGCACGCTCCGCTCGAGGCGAGGGGCGGGTCCGCCGGCGGCTCGTCGTCCACCTCGGTCGACGTCTCGGTCAAGGTCAGGGTCAAGCAGGGCCGCCCGAGCTACGACTACACGCCTGACGGTGCGCTATCTTTCCTTTCTTTCGCTTGTCGCCATCGACGCTGACTTCACCTCCCTCGTTGCCATCTCCCACCGTCCCCTTCACCTCCTCGACAACCCGCTTTTCCTCCCTCCTCTCTTCCTCCCACAGACTCCGGCTACGGGTACGGCGTCGACTGGAACGGCCACGGTCCTCCGTCGTGGTGCCCCAAGGGCTGGCAGTGTGCGTCGCTTCCTTCCCCTTTCTCTCCCCTACTCGAGGCTGACACGTTCTTCGCAGACTACGGCCGCGACATCGGCTGGGCGCCCTACCGCGGCTGGCGCCCTCCTCAAGACTGGCAGCCGTCGGTCGTCATCGTCAAGGTGTTCGTCAAGATCTCGGGTTAGTCTCTTTTGCTCCTTCCGCCTTCTCTCCCCGCCCTGACCTCTTCCTCCTTCCGCAGCCTGGTGGAGCCCGCCCGACTACTGCAGGCGCTACTGGAACGACCGCTGGCACACCTGGGGCTACGGGCGCTATGGCGTCCCGTCGCGCTGGAACTGTGCGTCGTCCTTTCCTTCGCCACCCTCCCCTTCCTGCGCGCTGACTCTCGCCCTTTCCTCCGCCGCCTACAGGGAAGCCTCGCTACTACGGCGGCAGGGGCAGCTGGTACCACCACTCCAACGGCGGTCTGTCTCGTCTCTTCCCACTTGTACTCAACCATACTGACTCGCCTTCCTCCTTGCCGACTCGCTTTTCCTCCTTTTCGTCCTCTCATGCGTTTCCTCCCCTCGCCCCTGTCCTCCCGCGCCTCCTGCCGCCCTTCTCGACCTCGTCCGCTCCCGCCACGCACTTCTTCCCACATCAACCGTCGCCCTCGCTCTCACAGGCTACTACGTGCGCTTTTCCTCTTCAATCCTCCTCATCCCTGCTGACCACTCCCACTCCGCAGTGGCGCTACGGCTCGTCGTACCGCGGCTACGGTGGCCACAAGGAGCGCAACGAGATCCCAGCCGACTCCGAGTGAACGGGTGCGTCTCTCTTCCTCGTTTTCACCCTTCCCTCGCTGATCCTTTCGCCTGATTCGCACTTCCTCCACCCGTTCTTCCCCCATCCCGACCCTCCTTCGCAGACACTCGTTTATCGGGCGCTTCCCCCTCTATCTTGTTTCGGTTCCCGCGGGAAGTCGAGTCGGCGTGCTAGTACAGGCGTCTGATCTCGGCGGGTAGTCATTGCAACGCGCGTGGCTGCTTTTCCCACCCTTCGTTCTTGGTGCGATCTCGACAGGAAAGAGAGCAGAAGTGCGGGACTGCAAGAGCTTCCTGAAGCGGGAAAGGGAAGGCTCGGCGGAAGGACTGCCTCGCTGGCCGCTTCGCCTCACCACTTCCCGTCCCCTGTTCGTCTTTCTCTCGGTACAAGACGAGCGTGGCCTCAGCGACCGCCAGGACGAGGAGGAAAAGCCCTCGCTCCTCGACCTCTCGGGACTGCTTCTCTCTGCTCAAGAGGCGGATGAGCAGTCTACTTGCGTATCCGTCTACACATACACCCGTCTAAGCCTCCCTCCCCTCGCCTTCGCTGCGTCCAGCAGCCACTCGACCTCCTCCTCCCTCAGCCGCTTCGGCGGACCCACCTCTTCCTCGTCCTCCTCCTCGTCCGCAAACCGGCGGCTCATCGCGTACGCCGGCCCGCTCGCGCTCTCCCTCGCAGCGGAGGAGAGCGTGTAGCACGGCGGCGGCGGCGTGGGGAGGCCGTCGCGCGCGAAGGCGGATTTGACGCCGGCTTGCAGGGAGAGGAGCGAGCCTTCGCGCTCGAAATCGTCGTCCTGCCCTGAAGGAGGACCTGCTTGGCGAGCAGGAACGACGTCGCGGAAGGCACGGGTGCTGAGTGGGGAGAGGAGCGTGCCGATAAAGGGGAGGAGGGACAGCGTCGCCGAAAGGAGGAGGCGCAGGGTGAGGAGGAGCCGACTGGCCAGGGTAGGACGTCCCGGCGGACGCGTGATGGCGGTGTTAGGTGTACCGAGCGCGACGCCGAAGAGCGAGAGCTCCTCGAGGTCACTCGCCGCGAGCAGGGTTTGGAGGAGGGCGAGGGAGGGGAGATTGGAGGAGAGGACGGAGGTCGCGAGGTAGGGTTTGAGATGTGCGGGTGGGTGAAGAAAGGGCGGGAGGGAGGAGGGAAGGGGAGGATCCGGCTCTGGGCGGGAGAGGGTGGGGTGCGAAGCGAAGGTAAAGAACAGCCCGACTGCGAGGGGAAAGAGTCAGCCTCATCCCGAGAGTTACGGAAAGAAGAAGTGCACCACTCAGCATCGGCTCTCTCCCCGCCGCGGCGTCCAGCGTCACGCGCTGCAAACCTCGTCTTCTCTCCTTCTCGCCGTCTTCTTCCCGGCCCAACATCGCCAACTCCCACAAGTTCTGCAGGCTCAAGCCGGCCCTCGAGCCAAGGATGCTCAGATGTCGCACTTCGCGACACCCAGGACCGCAGTCTGGCTGTGCCGCGGTGTTGACGAAGACGGGAATGGACGTGATCGAGGGGCAGTCGACGATGCGCAGGTGGGTGATCGAGGTGAAGAAGGAGATGTGGGCGGCGGTGAGGTCGCAATGCTGTACGTGCAGCGTCTGGAGCGAAGAACGCGCAGGTGCGGCGAAGAGGGAAAAGGCGGTGGGGTCGAGCCGAGGAAGGGAAGTGAGAAGAAGAGAGACGAGTCGGCCGGAAAAGTCGAGTGGAAGAGGAGATAGTGGTTGAAGGGGAGCAGAAGACGTCCTTGACCGCAGCCTTGGTGTCGGCCTGGCCGGGACGCCTTCGAGGCGAAGGTGCCGTAGATTCGGACAGTGCTTCGTCGCGGCTTCGAGCGAATCTCCGGGACTGCCTTCGACGTCCAGCTTGTCCAGTTGCTCGCCAAAGGTCTCGAGGAAGGTGTCGAGGGCGAGAGGCTGAGCCGCCGCGTTTCGGAGGGTAAAGGAGCGGAGTCGAGAGAGGGGACGAGGGAGTGAAAGGTTCGCGCGCTGGTCTGCGCCTCGGCTCGACAGCGCCAGAAGCAGCTCGTCGACCTCCGCTGCCATCGCCAGGCTGCTCGGTGACCGCCTTCGCTCTTGACCGACGAGGACGAGCCGTTCGAGGCGGGGCAGTCGCGCCAGGATTTCGACGAGGCTCAGGACATCACCGTAATAGTCGCTGACACTGAACCCAAGCGAGGTGAGACGGGGCGTTAACCTCGGAAGGTGAAGGAGGAAGGAGCTGGTGCCGCTGGAGGAGGATGAGGTGGGTCAGCTCCGCACAGGCCAAAAAAACGAGGGGCACTAGCGCAGCGTACCTGCCGAGCTGAATTCCTCGTACACGCGTCCCTAGGCCGTCTAGGCTGTCCTCGAGGCTCGAGCGGAACGCTACGACGTGATGCTCCCCCTCGAGGCGAACGTCCTTCAGCAGCTCGCGCTGAGCCACTTGGGCAAACAGGGACGAGACCCGGGCAGCCGATGGCAGGCAGTGGTACGGCAGCTGCGGTCCAGACGGTCAGCAGACTTCTAGGGGGCGTTGTGGACGAGATCGCCTAACCTCGCCGAGGATGGCTTGAAGGAGAACTGGATCGCGAAAGAGGGCGTGCGGTGGTCCTTGGACAGGCTCAGCTGCCTCAGCAGCGAGCTGGGCGGCGTACGCGTCCATCGCGCGCGGGAAAGCAGAAAGTGAGAACAGCGAAGGTGGCTGAGGACGAGGAGAGCAACGTCAAGGAGCACTTTGGTGAGAAACGGTCTATTCCATAGGATCTAGGAGAGGTGTATGTGCAGACGTCTAGTAGCGCGCCAACAGCTTCGGGCAGCGCATAAAGCGGGCTGCCGTTGAGAGCAAGTTAGCGAGGGAGAGGGGGAAAGAAAGGCGAAAGGGCAGACGCACGCGGAATCATCCAGAGCGCTCCGCAGATCATGAGCGCGCCCGCGTAGTAGCAGAGATATTTGTATTCTCCAGTCGACCTGCGAGAGAAGGGAGGGTTAACCCAAGAAGTGAGGGACAAGGAAAGGGAACGCACGAGTAAACAACGCCGGAGAGAGTAGCGCCTGCAAGCTGTCCAGGCGACTGTGCGGTGACGATGTAGCCGGTGATAGTGGCGAGGCCACGGAGACCGAAGAACTGCGGAGGCGAGACGGAGTCAGTTTCGGCTACCGACCTAAAAGAGCGGAAGGTGCTCACCTGTGCCGCCACGCCGGGCATGAGGAGGAAGAACCAGGCGCCGAGGAGGTACATGAGCGCGCTGAAGGCGCAGATGACGCCGTAGCTCTTGGCGTTCGACCACATCGCCATTTGGAGGATGCCCTGCTCGGCAAGAAACTGCGGATCAGTCAGGTTGCGCAGGAAAAGGCAGACAGCAGAGACGTACGCCGGATGCGAAGGAGAAGATCATGCAGTTGCATACTCCAAACTTGTCCGCCAAACTGCCGGCGAAGACCTGCAAGGAGATGAAGCGAGTCAGACTGGACGCGCTCGACAGCTCCGGCAGGGAAAGAGCACGTATACGACCGATACCGAGGGTGAAGTTCGAAATGATGAGCGGTCCAGCAGCGTGGAGGGAGCCCGGGTCGAGATCCGGCACCATCTTGCTCGTATAGTCGCTGAGGTAGTAAGATGGCGTGAGGAAGCCGAAGGCACCGAACATGACGGCGAATGACAGGCAGTAGAACGCCGAGTCCTTCCAGATGCCGGGAGGGAGGCCAGTCTTGGTCTCGTAACGGGCGGGCGCGGCCTTGAGGGGTGGTTTGCGGATCTTGAGAAGCGGCCAAGCGACGGCGTAGACGACGGCGCTGATGCCGGTGTAGACCTAAAGCACGAGCTCGTCAGATGTCACAGGGGAAGAGAGACATGGAAAGAAACGGACGAGAAGGGTGTTGCGGTAGCCCAGCTTGGGAAGAATCCCGCGGACGATGAGCGAGGCGAAGCCGCCTCCGAACCTGAAAGTCAGTGATCGTCATCAGTAAGGTTGCACACTCAAAGGGAGGGGAGAGGGGAAAGAAGGACGGGTGGGAACAAAGTGCACCCAGTGCCGGAGATCGTGATGCCAGTCGCGAGGCCACGCCGCTTGCTGAACCATTGCGAAGGCAGCGTCATGAACTGAGGGTGGGAACAATGAGTCAGCTACTGCTTTCGAGGACAGAGTGTGCTGAAAGCGCACCAAAGGGAGAGAAATGCCGTGAGCGATGCCGAGGAGGATGCCCTGGAAGATGAACAGGCAGGGAAGGTAGTCGACAGTGCAGGCGGAGATGACGAGCAGAACAATGGCGGCGAAAGAGCCGATCGCCATCATGCGCTGTGAAGGAGAAAATGAGAGGATAAGCAGCGGGCCACGGGGAAAAGGGGGAGCAAGGGGACCTTGAAACCGCTATAGGAAGATCATGCGTCAGCGACGAGGCGGAGTGGGGAAACTGAAGATCGAAATACGTACTAGAGCTCTCCGAGTCGACCGGTGATGAAAGGCGAAGCGTTGAGACCCTGCAGAGGGAAGGGTTAGTTTGGCGGACAAGATGTGCGCAGAGAGTTAGGCGTACGAAGTTCTGCAAGCCGACGATGAGCTGCACGCGAGAGGACGGTGTCAACGCTTATGCTCGAGCAGGAAAAGAAGACGAGGGAGGACGGACCTGCAATATGGATAAAGGCGTGTCCGGGTGGTGGTTGTTATGCAGGTCTTGCACGATTGCGCCCCAGATCATTCCGTAGCCTGTAGGGGAGATTTGAAAGGGCGAGAGAGAGTGGAATGGGTCGGAAGGGGGAAATGGGCAGGGAGAAAAGGGAGAAGGGGTCAATACAACGCCGAGCGACTCAAGGTAGGCGTCAAGAGCGACCGTGTACGCACCTTGAACGTTGCATGAGTACAAGAAGCAGCCCTGGTGAGGCAACAAGCGAGATCGGAGAGAAAGGTCAATTCCGCCGTGCGCTCGTCAAGAAAAAGCGGGAGGGAGGACGCACGAAGATGACGGTCCACGCCTTGAGCCCACCGTCTGGGAACGTCCACTCCTCCGCGAAGCCTTCTCCTCCCTCCGTCTCGACCAGCTCCTCCCCCTCTGCCGCCGGCCGTCCAGCTCCTCCTCCTGCGCCGTCTCGCCTCCCTCCCTTCTCCAGATCGCTGGGCACCTCCGAACCCGCCTCCTCCGCCACACGCTCCTCCCGACCGCGCTCGCGCAGATCCTCGTTGCGGCCGCGCTGTCCAACGAGCGACTCGACGGGTTGGAGCTCCGAGTGCGAGGTGACGGCGCGGGTGAGGGCACCGCCTTGATAGCCTGACGGCGACTGTGCCGGTAGTGGGGCAGCCGAGACGGTCATTCGAGCTGCAGAGCGGCTGGAAAGTGGAGGAACGAGGACTTTAAATTGCGAGCGCGGTGAGCGAGATCGAGCTGAGGCGCGACGTCGAACCGCCTGCCGCCGGGGCCGACTCGGCAAAGTGAGACCTTCTCGGTAAGGCAACAGACGGAGGAGGGGAGCGAGAGGGGAACGAAAGACGGGCACGCCGTCTTCCGCGTCTCCGGCACGAAGGAAGCGATAGAGAACGAGGAGTGGGTTGCAGGGAGGAAGGAGCGAGAGAAGAGTGGCAGACATAGGGAACGAGAAACGACTGAGAGAGAAAAGAAGAGATGGAAAGAGAGGAAGAGAATAAAAGGGTGTGGGTGCGCCTAGCTAGCTGGACAACGCTCCGACTCCTCGACGTTACCCCTACTGCTCGTCCCGCCAACTCCTCTGCCGACAGTCAGATTCCAACAATCGCTCCGACCGCTCAAACGCCTCGACCCGCTTAGGCGATGGTGGCAGCCTCAGCCGGGGCAGCGGCGAGCGGGCAGTCGCGCGCGATGTGGCCCTCCTGCTGGCAGGAGTAGCAGCGGCGCGGGCCACGAGCAGCCGCAAAGTTGGCGAGGCTCGGGCAGGTCGCGGCGCGGTGGCCGAAGCCGCCGCACGAGTAGCAGCGACCCGGAGCGCCGCGCGGGAAGAACCCGCCGCGGCCGCCGGCGAAGCCACCGCGAGGCGCGAAGCCGCCAACGCGGGCGCCGAGCGGGCGCGGGACGACCGGGGCGACGGCAGCCGGGACGGCGCCAGTCGCGACCGGGGCAGCGACGCCAGCGACGGCAGACGGGACCGCGCCGTCAACAGTCGGGGCGCCGTTAACGCACTGGCGAGCGATGTGGCCGAACTGGCCGCACTGGTAGCACTTCGGGCCGGCCGAGTTGAAGGCGCTGAAGGGAGAGGACGTTGATTAGGCGTGGTGCAAGAGAGAGCGAGCAACGCGGACTTACCCAACGCGGATGCTCGGGCAGTCGCTGTTGCGAAGAAAGACAGGATTAGTTGGTGGGAAGGAGAAAAAGTGGCGAGGGAAGAACGCACGCAGCGAGGTGACCGACACCGCCGCACGAGTAGCACTGCTTGTTCTCGGTCGTCTTCGGCTTCTCGCTGTACGCACGTGGAAGGGAGGGTGAGTCGGAGCGGAGAAGATGGGCAGGAACGAGAAGAAAACGCACCAAGCGTTCGACTCGTGGCCGGCCTCCTGCGTCCGTATCAACCGCACACCACGAAGCCCTTCGTCAGCCGCTGCTCTCGCGCCTTCACAGTCCCCGTCCACGAACGAACGAAGCGGACCGACGTACACCGCAGTTGAAGCACAACCGCTCGGTGGAGGTGCAGGCCGCGGCAATGTGACCGGGCTTGCCGCACACGAAGCAACCACGACGACTAAGGGGGAACGCCATTTCTGCTGTGCGAGAGGCGGGAGTTCGAGAGACGGTGTCGGCGAAGTGCGAGGAAAGGGTCCGGGAGGAGGCGGCAGCGACGAGAGCGAAAGGGTGCGAGGAGGTGCGCAAGCGGTGTGCGCAGGTAGACGGAGGGTGTGGGATGAAGACGGAAGAAACGCGTGGGCGCAGGATGATAGGCGAGGCGGAGGAGAAGCGATAGAAAGTGGGGAGGAGGGGAGGGCGAGAGAAGAGCGAGTTGGTGCGCCGAGAGGACGTTCCGATTCGGAGTGAGTTGCGATGAGGGTACAAGAGCGGATGGGCGGGTGTTTGAGCGAGCAAGATGTCAGCGTCGAGCGGGAGCGGGCGCGGAGGAAAAGTGAGAGGGAGCGGAAGGAGCGAGACCGGCCGCACCTTCTTCTGGAGGGACTGACTGCTGCTGCTGCTGACTGCTCGAAAGACGGCTACCTCTTCCTCCTGGACCGGACGGCAAGGCAAGTGCGCGAGAGCGTGGGTGGGGAGAAAAGGGAGTCGGGCTAGTGCTGTCTAGTCTAGCATTACCCGAGTGTAAGGCTTACGTTTGCCCTATGTTCTCAAGGTAGTCTAATGTAATGAGCTGAAAATGGCAGTGCTGCTGCACCGCCTCATCTTCAGCCCCGTTTCCGCGGCACTTTGCATCTCCCATCTCTTGGTCCTCCCTGCCGAAGAGCACCGCTTTCGTCCTCCTCGCTCCCTCTTTCGTCCTCGGCAGCTCCTCCCCAGCCCTTTGTACCCTGCCGCTTGCCGCCAAGCCAAGCCTCCAGTCCTGCCTCGGTCCCTCCCCCATCTTCATCTCGCTCAACTCTCTCTCTCCTCCTCCTCCTTCACACACCACTTCTCGCCATGGCCACCACCGACAACGTCAAGCGCACTCCTGGCAGCGACCACTTCACTGAGCCTGCCACGCTCAACGAGCAGCCGACCCGCGAAGCGTAAGTCCCGACGCCGTCCCCCACCTCTCCCCATCGCGCCCTGCGCTGACCTCTGAAGCGCCCCTCGTGCAGTCCCATGGTCACCGTCCAGCCTCTCCGTCAGGCCGACATGCAGCCGTCGTACGCCCAGGTGCGTTTCGCTCTCCTTGTTCTTGTCGAACTAGCGCGTGATCCGTCTCTCGACCCAAACAATGCCTAACTCGCTCTCCGCTTCCGCAGACCGTACCGGTACAAGAGATGAAGGACCTGGGTTGCTACGGAAGCATGATCAACTGCCTTGGTGCGTCTTACCTCTCTCCTTCCCTTCTCCCTCCCAATTGTCCCTAACCTCCTTCCCTCTTCAGGCTCCATCGCCGGCACTCTCGGCTCCATACCATGCTGCTTCTGCTGCCCGAATCCCTTCAAAGAGATCAATCAGGGCAGCGTCGGCCTCGTCACTCGCTTCGGCAAGTTCTACAAGTCCGTCGACCCCGGTCTCGTCAAGGTGCGCCCGTTTTCCTTCGCCTCGTACTCTGTCCCCCTAATTCCTCCTTTCGCAGATCAACCCTTTCTCGGAGAAGCTGCAACACATCGGCGTCCAGATCCAGGTCCTCTCGCTCCCCGCGCAGACCGTCCTCACCAAGGACAACCTCCAGGCTCAGCTTGAGGCCGTCATCCAGTATCATGTCACGAACCCGATGCGCGCCGCGTTCGGCATCGCCGACGTGCGTAGCGCCCTCGTCGAGCGCGCCCAGACGACCCTCCGCGATGTCTGCGGTGGACGCAACCTCCAGGCCCTCCTTACCGAGCGTGAGGCTGTCGCGAACGAGATCGAGCAGATTGTCGAGCAGGTTGCCGAGAGGTGGGGTGTCGCCGTCGAGTCGATCCTGATCAAGGTGGGTTGCTTCGTCTGTGCTTTCCTTCCATCGGTCCTAATGTTTTCCCCCTTCGTCAGGACATCATCATCCCGGCCGACGTACAGGCGTCGCTCTCCTCGGCTGCTCAACAGCGCCGTCTCGCCGAGGCCAAGATCATCGCCGCCCAGGCCGAAGTCGACTCTGCCCGCCTCATGAGGGAGGCCGCCGACATCCTTTCGTGCGTCTTCCTCTTTGCCTTTCTTCTCTTCTCAGCTCATACATTTCCTTCTCCAGCTCGCCTGCCGCCATCCAGATCCGCCAGCTCGAGAGTCTGCAGACGATGGCCAAGTCGGCTGGAAGCAAGGGTCCGTCACCTTTCTACTCGCCTTGCCCCCCTCCTAGATGTGCTGACACCTCTCCTCCTTGTAGTCATCTTCGTGCCCATGAACCTGGTGCGTCGCTTGCGTCGGACACGGTCTCCAACCCTCCCCTTTCCCCTTCCCACATTTCCTTTGACCTCTCTCGGCCTTCTCCCCCTCTCTCCTTGCCGCTCGTGCTTACTGACCACCTGCTCATTTGTTTCATCTTCGCAGATGGGCGGCGGCCCCGCCGGTTCCGGCGACAGCGGCCTCATCAACAACTCCGCCATGATCAACGCGCTAGGCCAGCACTGAACGCCTACAACCCCTCCCCTTCCACCCTCATTCCTGCCACATTAGCCTTCCTTCTCCGACTCGGAACAGTCGTTTGCTCGCTAATCGCCCGGCCATCGTCTTCCTCCTCCGTGCCGTCTTGTACAGTTTCCTCTCTCTGTGCCGTATCCGTAGCCTGTCCCTCTTGTGCCTAATCTCTCACGATTGAATACGTTTTTGCTCGACCGTGGCCTGGCCTTTGACCTAGTGGAGAGACGAGCAAAGCTGCTGTCCAAAGAGGCCGAGGTGGAAAGGCTTCTGCTTCTCCTTCTGGCTGTCCGCGCTGAGGCGCTACTACTACCGTACGCCGACACAGTTAAGTAGGCCACGGGCAGTGGTGATGACGAACGTAGAGGCGGTCCTCTCGCCGTTACTTCCCTTTTCCTGCACAGGCAGAAAGCTGTTGCAGTCCCGCTTCTCTGCTCTGCTCTCTCTCGAGACACGAAGAATGGCAGAAAAGCAGCCCCACGTGATGGATTGACTACCCGTCAAGATCAGATTCACCAACTAGCACGCCGGACTGCTTGCTGAAACCGAAAGAAGAAGAGGGGAAGTGCCCGCTAACCGAGTGTCTGCGGAGGAGGGTGTTAGATGCGGAAGAGACGGACCAAGAGGAGGGGCCGGAGGAATTGTAGGCGGGAAAAGTCTGTGAGAGCAGAGAGTGAGAAAATGAGACGCACCCGCTCAGTCGAACTCGTTGCGACCTCGTCGCGCTTCTTGTGGCCGTAGCCGCAGTTCCACGAGCCGTAGCACCACTACGGGTCGAACGCGGTGAGAAGTGCGAGGAAGGAAGGACGAAGAGGGACCACGCCTCGGGCGGCCCTGCTTTACCTTGACCTTGACCGAGACGTCGACAGCAGTGGACGACGAGCCGCCGCCGGACCCGCCCCTCGCCTCGAGCGGAGCGTGCTCCCTGTCGTCAGCGACGGGAGCGGGCGCAGGCGCAGGCTCGGGCGAGCGCTTGTCGAGCTGCTGGTCGCCGACGAGGTCGACGACGTTGCGCGGGATGGCGGTTGCGAGGCAGGCGGTGCCAGCGAGGGCGAGGGCGGAGCAAAGGCTGGCGAGACGCATGGGGGGCTGAAGGAGTGTGACGGTGCGGTGGGAGAGGGAGGGAGGGAGGAGGGGTTGGACGGGGTCGGAAAAGGGGAGAAGGAGGGATTCGTCAACCCAGATGGACAGTGCGCCCCCGTCGCCCTTCCCTGTCGCTAGGCGCTGGAGCTGGAGGAGGAAGCACGGAGGAAGCAGGAGGACCACTGGGCGAGAGAAGCGGAGACTCGAGGCGGAGCGGGAGCAGGAGCAGGGCAGCGCAAACTTCAAGCGGCGCTCGCTGTCCAGCTGGGCTGCCCAGCAGCAGCGAATGGGGAGGAAGGAGCGAACGGTGGAAGAAGAAGGAGGACAAGGGCGGTCGAAAGCGTCGAAAGGCCTCGACCAGAACGAGGCGAGCAAGAGTTGGCTTTCACTCTTCACCCCGCTCTGCTGCTGCTTCATAGGGCTCACGAGGGACAACAGCATCGCACGGCCCAAGTCAACGCACCGCCGTCCTTCATCGTACCGCCGTCGCTGCTGTCCTCGCTCCCCCCACCTCTCATCTCGTTCAACTCGCCTCGTCTCGCCCACACACCATGAAGTGAGCATCGCACTCGCTCTCTACCGCTCGAGCATCCGCTGACCTACCTCCTGCAGCTACATCCAGCTCGAAAAGCTCGGAGAGGGAACCGTAAGCCCGCCCACACGTTTGGAGCTCTCGTCCAGCCCACCTTACTGACCCTTTCTCGCCTACTACGGTCACGATACTTTCGACGGGCAGTATGCGACGGTCCACAAGGTCCGTCTCCCGCTCTCCCGCTGCCCCTCCTTTCACGAGACGAGCTGACCCGACCCGCCTCGATCCCCCTTCCCAGGGTCGCTCGCGCATCACCAACGAGCTCGTCGCGCTCAAGGAGATCCACCTCGACGCCGAGGAAGGTACGCCGTCGACTGCCATCCGCGAGATCTCGCTCATGAAGGAGCTCAAGCACCCCAACATCGTCCGCCTGTACGATGTCATCCACACCGAGTCGAAGCTCATGCTCGTCTTCGAGTACATGGACCTCGACCTCAAGAAGTACATGGACTCGCACGGCGAGCGCGGCGCGCTTGAGCCCGCCGTCGTCCGCTCCTTCATGTGGCAGCTCCTGAAGGGCACCGCTTTCTGTCACGACAACCGCGTCCTCCACCGCGACCTCAAGCCGCAGAACCTCCTCATCAACAAGAAGGGCGAGCTCAAGCTGGCCGACTTTGGTCTCGCACGAGCATTCGGCATCCCCGTCAACACTTTCTCGAACGAGGTCGTCACGCTCTGGTATCGCGCACCAGACGTTCTCCTCGGCTCGCGGACATACTCGACCAGTATCGACGTGTGGAGTGCAGGGTGCATCATGGCTGAGTGCGTTTGCTTCCCCGCCTTTCTTTCCTACGTTTGCTGACCCGCCTTTTCCTCGCAGGATGATCTCGGGCGTTCCTCTCTTCCGGGGGCGCGACAACAACGACCAGCTCAACCAGATCATCCGCATTCTTGGTACTCCCGACGAGCAGACCCTGCGGCGCATTGCCTCTGAATCGGTACATCTTGTTCCCCGTTTTTCGCCTCGAGAGAAACTGACCTTTTCCGCTGGCAGCCCGAGGTCCAGCTTCGTCCCTTCCCCCGCATGGCCCGCATCCCCTGGGCCTCTCTCTACCCCAAAGCTCACCCTCTCGGTGCGTCTTCGTCCTTGTCGTCTCAGGCTTGCCGTTGCTCACTCCATTCTCGTCCAGCGCTCGACCTCCTCGACAAGCTTCTCCAGTTCGACCCCGCCCGCCGCCTCGACTGTACCGCCGCTCTCCACCAGTACGTTCTGCCGTCTCTTTTCTGACCTACTCTCCTAATGCACTTCTCCCGCAGCGCCTACTTCGGCTCCTCCTCCTCTCAGCAACAACAAGCGCAGGGCTCCTCCACCCCCACCGCCTCCTCCCAGCAGCAACAGCAGGCGCAGCTCCTCGCTCAGCAGCAGCAGATGCGGGCAATGCAGGAGGCGCAGGCGAGGGGGTACCAGCAGTAGGCTGGGGAGCTGAGGAGTTGAAGAGGGAGAGTAGTCGCATTTTCCGCACGTCACTTTACTAGCTCGCTGCTGTAGTACAACACCCTGTCTGTCCCCCTCCTCTGGTCGATGGTGGGTCGACGGGAGGAAGAGGAGGGCCAGGAAGAAAAGCGAAGAAGGTTCGCGCGCGGTCGAGCGGCTGCGGCTGCGACGACGGCTCGGTGTCGAGGCTGGGCCGGCGAGAAGGACAGCGTGCGCGAGCTTGTGTGCGGCGAGAAGACGACGGAGATGGTGCTTCGAGGGAGTGGAGAGAGGGTCTGTGCGGGTTTCTCTGCGGGCGAACTGTGTTCTTCCTGCTCGAGGAGCTGCTCGAGCGAGCTCGGGGTCGACGTATGCGTGTCTGAGTTTGTCCAAGAGAGGCAGGCGGCGACACCGAGTCGTTCAACATCGACCTCGACCTCGAGGGCGTCTCCGCCTCTTTCTCTTCTTCAGAACACTCGGTTCTTGCTTTCCCACCCCCTACGCTCGTGCAGACAACCTACGCACACCCCTACACCCCCAGTGCAGACAACCTACGCACTTCCACCCTCTCCTTCTCCTCCTTGAACCGACCACCCCCGTTCTCCGTCCCGCTCCACGCAACACCAGCTCGACGTCCCCTTTCCCCCCTCTCCTTCACCGAAGAACCACCATCATGCCTTCCTCGACCCGCATGAACCGCCTCGCCTTCGCGGCCACCCTCCTCGCTGTCGCTTCCTCCTCTGTCCAAGCCATCGGCGACTTCCCGTGCTCCGGCTCGTCCGACTCGCAGTCCTGCTCGGCATGGTCCACGGACGCTGACGCCCAGGGTGTCATCTCCGCCACCGCCGTCTGCCAGCCCGGTGCGCCCTTTCTCCTCCGCCCCTTGAGGCCAATGTTGAATGATCCGTTCTGACCCTCTTTCCCCCCTTTCGACTGCACGTAGACCCCATCAACACCTCGGTGAGCTACTGCGGCTACGCCAAGGCGACCTGCTCGTCCAACGACGACTGCGACTACGGTCCGTCCTCCCTCCCTTTCCGCCTCTTCCCGCCAAGTCTGACTCGCCTGTCCTGCTCTTCTAGGCTCTTGCGGCTCCGACGGTCGCTGCGCTGGTTACCTCGGCGACACGTGCACGCAGAAAACGGACTGCCAGGCGTTCTTCTTCTGCGGCACAGACGGCACCTGCGGCGGCACCGGAGCGTAAGTAGACCTTTCCTCCCTCGAGCCTGCTCTGCTCGTACTGACATGCTCCACTCACAGTGCGTGCGCGAACGGCGACCCCTCCTCGCCGATCCCGAACCCGGAGCAGCAGTGTGTCTCCCGTACGTCGCTTTTCTTCCGGACTTGCCGCCACTTTGCCCTTTCCTGACCAATTTCTTGCCACATTTACAGAGTCCTGCGACACTACGACCCAGACCTGCGCGGCGCCGCCCTCGGCCGGCGTCTCGAACGGCTTCGGCTGCAGCAACAACGCGATGTGCGCGTCGGGCTACTGCTCCTCGGCGTCGATCTGCGCGGCTCAGGCGTCCCAGGCTGGCGGATCGCGCAAGAAGCGCAGCATCGACTGCCCGGCGCACCAAACGGCTTGCGCCGTTGGCTCGACCGGCTTCGAGGTGTGTCTTCTCTTCTCGTCGGCGAACTGAGGTTGTCGAGACTGACCTTGCCCGTTCGCCCGCTACAGTGCATCGACACCCAGACCAACCTCGAGCAGTGCGGTGGCTGTGTGACCGACGGCTCTGGCCAGGACTGCACGGCTATCCACGGCGCTGAGGGCGTCGAGTGCTCCCAGGGTCGCTGCCTCGTTCGTACGTTGCGACTCGCTACTCTCGCCCCTCCTCGCACGTACTGACCTCCTCATCCGCCATTAGTCGCCTGCGTGCCGGGTCTGAACGTCAACGCCCAGGGCACTGCCTGCCTGTAAAGGTCCTCGTCCTCGACCTTTTCGCCGTTCCGCCCCGTCGCAACTCCGCCTTTGCATTCCTCGCATCGCCGTCGTCGTCTTCTCAGCCCTGTACAACAGGCTGTATCACTTCCCGCCTAGGTCCGCCATCGCCGTCGCCTGTTCTTCGGTACCCCCACCCTCCCGCCTACTAACTTATCCCCCTCAGCAAGTATCTATCGCTCCACGCGCCCCGGCACCCGTTGTCAGCTCGCCCCTCGTCTACTCTGAAGGAGTACACCGCCCCCCATCGCCCTCCCATCCTCATACACCCCCTCGACACCCCCCTCGCGAAAAGCGAGAGCTCTTGGCTGAGCTGCTCCGGGCCTTTCGCCACCTTTCCTCCCCATCGTCGTCCTCGTGTGTATGTACCAGCGCATCCCCCTGCTCCCCTTGGCTGGAACCGACCCCCGTTTGGTCGAGGTCCTGTTCGTTCAGTTGTACTTCCCTCCCCTGCTCGTTCCCGCCCCTCTCTTGCGCTCTCTGGTTGTGCGATACCCTTCTCCTTTGCCGTAGACACTGCTTGCAACGTACCTTCTTGCTGAACTTCCATTCGAGACTCGAGGCGGCACCGCCTCGTCAAGTCGGAGGCAGACGCCAAGGTCGTTCTTCTTCCTCGCTCTTCACCCGCTCGTTCCGCTCGAGACAGCTCGCACCGGCTCAGACAAGCGCACGAAAGCACCGATCTCACTTTGCCGAGCCCCCCTCGACCACTTGCACCACCTCGCTTCCTCACCCGATCTCTCCCCTTCTCTCGACCGACACGATGAGTTACCCGGGCGCCGGCTACCGTCATCACAAGCAGCAGCATGGTCAGCACCAGGGGTGCGTCTTTCCCGCCTCTTCTCGCACCTTGATCTCGCTCATCGCCCCCTCCCGCAGCTACGGCCCCCCTCCCGGTCCGCCTCCTCAGCAGTGGGGCCCTCCGCCCGGCCCGCCGCCTCAGCAGTACGGCGGCGGTGGCTACGGCGGCGGGTACGCGCCGCCTCAGGGGCCGCCGCCCGGGCAGTACGGCGGCGGAGGTTACGGGCAAGGTGGGGGCGGGTACGAGGCAGGCTACGGCGGCGGCGGCGGTGGTGGTGGATACCAGCAGCCGGGCGGGTACGAGAGCAGGAGCAGCGGGGGGTACAACCCCGGGTATGCGAGCCCGCCGAGCCAGGGGTACGGGCAGGAGATGCCGCACCCGCACGTCAACCAGCAGCAGTGCGTTCTGGTCTTCCTTCTCTCACCGTTCTTCGCTGATCAAGTCTTGATTTAGGTATTCCGCCCCTGCCCAGTTCGGCGGTCAGGGCCAGTACCCCCAGCAGCAGTATGCGCCGCCGCCTGGCCCGCCTCCGATGCACTACGGCGCGCCGCAGGGCCAGTTCCAGGGCCCGTCGCAGTACCAGGGCGGGCAGTTCCAGTTCCACTCGGCGCCGCCGGAGGGCCAGGGGCAGTAGTACGTCTTTCCCTTACTATCTCGCCTTTCTTCCTTTTCTCCCACTTCCCCCTATTCTTCTGTTTCGACCAGAGTTCTGACTCCCTTTTCTCCTTCTCACAGCTACTCGAACCTCACCGGCAAGCGGAAGGCGCTCTGCATCGGCATCAACTACACCGGGACGAGCAACGCCCTCGCCGGCTGCCACAACGACGCGAGGAACGTCTCCAAGTTCCTGTGCGAGCGCTACAACTACAAGGAGGAGGACATCGTCATGCTCATGGACACGGCGGACGCGACTGCGATGAGCTTGCCGACCAAGGCCAACATCGTGCGTTTCCGTTCCTTTCTTCCTGCTACCCCTGATTGCCTCCCCCTTCACTGAGTGAACCGGACAACACTGACGCAATTGCGATCTCGAATCACCGCAGATCCGCGCCATGCAGTGGCTTGTCAAGGACGCTCGGCCGAACGACGCCCTCTTCTTCCACTGTCAGTCCCGGCTTTTCCCTTTGGGCCCGTCCCTCAGCTTAACGGCGCGACGGTGCGGCAATAAAAACTGACGCATGTAACGCCTACTGTTCCCTCTGCACAGACTCGGGCCACGGTGGCCAAACTGAGGACCGCGACGGCGACGAGGACGACGGCTACGACGAGACGATTTACCCGCTCGACTTCAAGCAGGCGGGCCAGATCGTCGACGACGAGATGCACGCCATCATGGTCGGCCCGCTCCCGCAGGGCTGCAGGTTGACCGCCATCTTCGACTGCGTGCGCGCCTTTCCTTCTTGCTTTTCTGCTCTTCTCATCGATTCTCAGCCGCTTACCACTCTCGACCCACTATACAGTGCCACTCGGGCTCGGCCCTCGACCTCCCGTACATCTACTCGACCAAGGGCAAGCTCAAGGAGCCCAAGTACGTACTTTCCCCTTTTCCTCCTTCTTTCGTCTATTGACTTCCCCTCCCTTCATAGCATGCTCGCCGACGCCGGCTCTGGTGCGCTCGGCGCTGCTACCTCCTACATGAAGGGCGACCTCGGCGGCGTCTTCAAGTCGCTCTCGAGCGTCGGCAAGAGGATCATGAACGGCGACAAGGCCAACCAGTATGCCAAGGCCACCCGCACCTCGATGGCCGACGTTATCTCGTGGTCGGGCTGCAAGGACACCCAGACCAGTGCCGATACGCAGATGGCCGGCCAAGCTACGTACGTTCCTCTTCGGCACTCTTCCTTCTCCACCCCCCTCTGTCCCTCCTTCTGACCTATCTTTCCTCTTTTAGTGGCGCCATGAGTTGGGCCTTCATCACTTCGCTTACGAAGTACCCTCAGCAATCGTACCTTGTTTGTCCTCTTCTGCTCTTCTTTCCTCGCGCCGCGACTGAGCTGCTTCTTCTCCAGCAACTCCTCAACACGATCCGCGACGAATTGTCGTCGGGGTACCAACAGTTGCCCCAGCTGAGCTCCTCTCACGAGCTCGACGTCAACCTGATGGCCATCTTCTGAAGAAACCGCCCCCTTCCCGCCGCGCTCACTCTTCTCTTCCCTTCTCCTTTCACCGCCTGTGTCGTATACCTCACCTGGATCCTTTTGTCCCCTTTCAAGGCTTGGAACGCAGAGTTGGAATTGCTTGACCCGTTCGAGGGCGAAGAGGTAAAGAGGCGTCAGCAGCGTAGTGGTCGGGGCGGGGTGCGCTCCAGTCTGAGCGGTCTAATCCCCTCCAGATCCCGCCCATGCAGCCGAAAAGCGAGTCAGAGGAACTGGGCGAGAAAGCCGGTCGACGTCGAGTCCGCATCTCGACGGAGGTCGGCTCTGCACAATTCGCTCGCATCGCTTGCTTGAACCGCTCGTTCACTCGAGCACCTGTCCTAGCGCCGCACAGGATGGCGAGCCTGACCCCGCAAGCACTGGTCGACTTCCTCGCCCGCACCACCACTTCGACCGTCAACAGCTCCACCGACCTCGACTTGGCACTGCGAGCAGTACAAGGCAGCCTACCACCTCATCAGCAGCACATCTCGCTCGCTCTCCTGCCCGCACCCTTGCCCGGCTTCGACGACGACCCTCTCCCTTCCCTCCTCCAACAGCCGACCGCCTCGACTTCCTCGGCTCAACGTCCTTCTTCCTCGTCTTCCTCCGGCGCAATCGCATGGGTCCGCTCCTCTCTCTCCGACCCGCTCAAGGCAGCCCACGCCGTCGAGGTCCTGCAGAGCGGAAGAAGCGACGACGACATCCAGGAGGAACTCCTCGAGATCTGGGGGTTCGACGGGCTCGACGACATCGCTCAAGCCGTCCGTCGACGTGCCGAGATTGCCGCCGAAGCGGCGGCGTCCCTTTCTTCTTCCGCCATTCCCTCGCGAGTAGGAACACCCGGCGGCTTCGAGTCGCCTACCCATGCCGGCGGCGCATCCACGCCGCTCGGCAGGGACTACACGCCCGGCTCGCAGCTCACCTTTGCAACGGCGGAGGAGGTCCAGGCGGCCAAGGCGGCGCGCAAGGCGATGAAGCGGGACAAGGGCAAGGGCAGGGCGGACGACGGGTACGGCGAGGACGGGCCCGACGTGCAGGAGTGGTTGAGGATCAGGGAGGAGCAGTTGGCGAGGGGCCCGGGAGCGCTCATTTCGGGGAAGAGGGTGCGTCGTCCGCTTCTACAACCCTTGTCCGCCTTTTCTCCACTGGCTCATGACCGTTTTACCTTCCCTAGGCCGCTGTCGAAGAAGCGCCACAATACCCGAACGTCTACATCTCGTCGAAGAACTCGGGCGTCAACATTGGTGGGCAGAAGATGGCGCTTCCGCTCGGCACACTGCGAGAAACGAAGGAGGTGAGGCAGTTTCCTCTTCCCGCTTTCCGTCCAGCCGACGTACTCACCCTCCTTTCTGCAGCTCTACGAGGAGATCACGATTCCGGCACCTCGAGCGGTTCCTTTCCGATTCAACGAGAAGCTCGTGCCGATCAAGGAGCTCGACCCCTGGGGTCAGCGTACATTCCATGTGCGTGACCTTCGTTCTCTCCTCCGTGGTAAGACTAACTTCTTTTCCTCTGTAGGCCTACAAAACGCTCAACCGGCTGCAGTCCATCGTCTTCCCCGTCGCGAACAGGAGCAACGAGAACATGCTCGTCTGCGCCCCCACAGGTGCCGTGCGTCGCTCGTTCTTCCTCCCCGCAGCCCCTGGCTGATCCTTTCTCTTGCAGGGTAAAACCGATGTTGCCCTTCTCACCATCCTCCGCTGCCTCTCCACCCTCACGACCACGCCCCTTACTTCACTTCACGATCCGCCCAAGCTCCCTCCCGCCTCTCAGTACAAGATCATCTACGTCGCGCCTCTCAAGGCCCTAGCCGCCGAGGTGACGCTCAAGTTCGCTAAGCGCCTCGCCTGGGCGGGCGTCAAGGTCCGCGAGTTGACCGGTGACATGAAGCTCACCAAGAAGGAGATCGACGAGACGGGCGTGATCGTCACGACGCCAGAGAAGTGGGACGTTGTTACGCGGAAGGGAGCGGGAAGCGGAGATGGCGAGGTTGCTGAGGTGCGCATTCTTCCGTTCCTTCTTTCCCACGTCATCATCCACTCACCTGGTCACACACGAGCAGAAAGTCAAGCTTCTCATCATCGACGAGGTCCACCTCCTCCACGAAGACCGTGGTGCCGTCATCGAGTCGATCGTCGCCCGCACGCTTCGCCAGGTCGAGTCGAGCCAGAGCCTCATCCGTATCGTCGGGTTGTCGGCTACGCTGCCGAACTACGTCGACGTGGCTGATTTCCTCGGGTATGCGACTCTCCTGTCTTTCTGCAGCGGAGCGATACTGAAACGCATCTTCTTGCACACAGTGTCAACCGCTACACCGGCCTCTTCTTCTTCGACTCGTCTTTCCGCCCGGTCCCGCTCGAGCAGCACTTCGTCGGCGTCAAGGGCAAGCCGGGCAGCATGCTCAGCCGCAACAATCTCGACAACGCCGCTTTCGACAAGGTCCGCTCGCTCTTTCTCTTTTCCTCATCCCACTTGTTGACCCCGTCGCATTGGAACAGGTCGCCGAGCTCGTCAAGGCGGGACATCAGTGCATGGTCTTCGTCCACGCGCGCAAAGACACGGTCAAGACCGCCCAGATACTCCGCGAAAAGGCTCTCGAGGAGGGGGTCGCCGACCTCCTCGACCCGGCGCGGAGCTCGGACGGCCAGGACATTGCGGGCAAGTGGATGGGCTTCAAGCGCGATCTGGCGAGCAGCAGGAATAGGGAGCTGAAGGAGCTCGCGGCGGCGGGCTTTGGGTGAGTGGCAGTCTTTCCCGCCCCACTTTCTCCGGATTTGGCGCTGATGTATCTCATCCCGTCTTTTTCAGTATCCACCACGCCGGCATGCTCCGCTCCGACCGCAACATCGCCGAACGCATGTTCGAGGCGAACGTGACCAAGGTGCGGCTCCTTCATCCTCTTCCGCTGGCCACTCGCTCACCATCTCCTCCATCCAGGTTCTCTGCTGTACCGCCACACTCGCCTGGGGTGTCAACTTGCCCGCCTATGCGGTCGTCATCAAGGGCACGCAGGTCTACGACAGCGGCAAGGGCGCTTTCGTCGACCTGAGCATCCTCGACGTCCTCCAGATCTTCGGTCGTGCCGGTGCGCTCCTGTTCTCTCTCGTCGAGGGGGCGCAGTTGCTTATCCTCTGCAAGAACAGGTCGTCCGCAGTACGAGGACCAGGGTGTCGGCTACATTTGCACGACGAATGACAAGATCGACCACTACGGTACGCCCTTTCTTCCTTCTTCGCTTGCTCGTTCTGACTTGACTTCTCCGCTCCGCTGGTCAGTCTCCGCGATCACGCAGCAACATCCGATCGAGTCCAAGTGAGCCGACGCTCTACCGGTCCTTTCCGGTTTCTCGACTGACCGTTCGCGGCCCTCAGGTTCACCGAAGGCCTTGTCGACTCCCTCAACGCCGAGATTAGCCTCGGCACGGTCACCAACATGGACGAGGGCGTCCGCTGGCTCGGCTACTCGTACCTCTTCGTCCGCATGCGCAAGAACCCGCTCGTCTACGGGATGACGGCCGACGAGGTCATGCAGGACCCGCTTCTCGGCAGCAAGCGCAACGCTCTCATGAGCAACGCCGCGAAGCGCCTCGTCGAGGTCCAGATGATCAAGCACGATCCCGACCTCGGTACCTTCACCCCAACCGACCTGGGCCGCATCGCCGCTCGCTACTACATCCGCGACAAGAGTATCGAGATCTTCAACAAGCTCTTCCGCCCGCGCATGAGCGAGGCCGACATCCTCGCGCTCATCTCGGCGAGCGTCGAGTTCGAGCAGATCCAGGTCCGCGAGAACGAGGTCGAGGAGCTCAAGAAGCTCATCGAGACGGCGTGCCCATGCCAGGTCAAGGGCGGCACCGAGTCGAGCGCGGGCAAGGTCAACGTCCTCCTGCAGACCTACATCTCCCGCGCGTACGTCGACGACTTCGCCCTCGTCTCCGACATGGGCTACGTCTCGCAGAACGCCGGCCGCATCGTCCGCGCCCTGCTCGACATCGCCATGGCGAAGCGGTGGGCGCCGGTCTCGATGGTCCTGCTTGCGATGAGCAAGTCGATCGAGAGTACGTCTTTGCCCTTCTCCCCAATCCCTTCAGCCGACTCTAACCTTCCTACTTTACAGAGCGTATGTGGCCATTCGCCCACCCACTCCAGCAATTCGACCTCCCCGCCGACCTCCTCTACAACATCGAGCGCTGGGCGGACGAGGTCCCCATCGCCGAGGTCGCCGCCATATCGCCCGCCGACTTCGGCTCGCTGATCCACCAGAACGAGCGCCTCGGCGGTTTCGCCGTCAGCGCCGCCAAGCAGTTCCCCTCCCTCGAAATCTTGACCTCGCTTCAACCACTGGCGCACGACCTCCTCCGCATCCGCCTCGAGCTCCGCAAGGCCTTCGAGTGGTCCGACAAGCGCCACGGCTCCCTCGAAGCCTTCTGGGTGTGGGTCGAAGACGAGGAGAACTTCTCGATCCTCCAGCTCGCCCGCATCCTCGTCCGGCCGCACAGCAAGACCATCCAGCTCCAGTTCACCATCCCAGTCACGGCGGCGCCAAAGGGCCTGTATGTCCGCGCGATCTCGGACCGCTGGATCGGCGCCGAGGAGGAATCTTACGTCGACCTGGACGGGCTCGTTCTTCCTCCACCGCCCCAACCTCACCTCCCTCTCCTCGAACTTCCTCTCCTCTCCGCCCGAGACGCCTTCAGCAAGCACCCTCGTCTCCAGGAGCTGTACAGGCAGGAGCACCCGACCCTCGACCCCGTCCAGACCCAGGCGTTCCACTCCGTCTTCCACACCGCTTCCAACCTCCTTCTCTGCGCGCCGAGCTCGCCTAGCCGGAGCCTCATGCTCGAAGTCGCCATCTGGTAAATTCTCTTTCCGCTTCGCCCGTGAGCTTTCCTTACCGATCTCTTCCGCAGGCGTACTCTCTCCGCCAACCCTTCGGCCCGCATTCTCTACCTTACCCCCCGCAAGGCGCTGGCTCGTCACGCCTCTCTCCGCCTGCAAAGCACCTTCACCCGCAAGGCGAACGTCCCCACGATTCTCGCCAATCGCGCCGACGACCTCGAATCTCTCGTTACCTCCTCGCCTTGCATCGTCGTGTCGTCTACCCTCCCTCTACTCCGCCGCCTTCGCCGCGACCCCTCTCTCGGCACTCAGCTCGACCTGATCATCGCGCACGACCTGCATGCCCTCGACCCGGCCTACGAGCTCGCCTTGTCCCGCCTCCGTTGGGCATACCCGGCGGCGCGGGTCGTCGGCTCGAGCGCAGCTCTCCACGACGCCAGCTCGCTCGCCGAGTGGCTCGACGTCTCCGAGCACGCGACCTATTCGTTTTCGCCGGGTGTTCGTACCTCCGCCTTGACGACCAACTTCCAGCCCTTCACCACGCCCCACTCGTTCGCGCTGCTCCGCCAGATGGTCAAGCCCGCGTACGATGCGATGCGGACGGCGAACGGCTCGACGATCGCCTTCGTTCCGTCCCGGTCCCAGTGCCGAGTCACGGCCCGCGACCTCGTCACGCACTCGGCGAGCGACCTCGAGGAGTCTTTCGTCGCCGACGGCGCGCTCGACATGGTCACCGCCTATGCCGAGCAACTCTCGGACCCGGACCTGGCCGAGGCGCTCACGCACGGCATCGCCGTCTTCCACGAAGGCCTCAAGCCGAACGAGCAGCGCCTCGCCCTCGAGCTCTTCGGTGCCGGCATCGTTCGCGTCCTCATCGCTTCTCGCGAGGCGTGTTGGACTCTGCCGGTCAAGGCCAGTCTCGTCGTCGTCATGAGCGCGCAGTTCGTCACCCTCAAGCCGACCGTCGGCGGAGAAGGCGAGCCTGAGCGCGAGATCGTGGATTACCCGATGCCGGACCTCCTCCAGATGCAGAGCCTTGCGGTCCCGCCATCGCCAGAATCTGCCTCGGCCGACTTCCTCGTCCTGTGCCAGAAGGATCAGGCCGACCTGTATGGCAAGTTCCTCCAACAGGGGAGCGTCCTCGAATCGGCTCTCCCTCTCGACCCGCTCCTCCCCGCCACCATCTTCGACGACCTTGCCGCCGGCCGCATCCGCACTCGACAAGACGTCGTCGACCTTCTCTCCTGGACCTTCGTCTCGTCCCGCCTGTCGTCCAACCCCTCCTACTACCTCCCCGACTCAGCCTACTCCTCTGCAATCTCGGATTCTCCCGCCGAGTCGACCAACTCCTCCCTCTCTCGCCTCGTCGACTCGCTTGTCGACTACCTCGAGGCCCGCGGCGCCGTTCTTCCTACTGGCGAGACCGACTTCACGCTCTCCCCGCTCGGCGAGTTCTGCAGCCGCCGTAGCGTCGCACTTGACGAGGTCGAGCGGCTGCAGAGCCTCGCCGTTGACGAGCTCGTCGTCGCCGCGCTCGGAAAGGCGAAGGAGACCAAGCCAAAGAAGGCGGCGCCGGTTCCTGCAGCGAACGGCGACTCGGTGCAGCCCAGGGAGAACGGCGTCGACGAGGCGCCCGTGCAGCAGCCGATCGAGCCGGTCCTCTCCGCGTTCCACCAGCGACTGCCGAGGGCGATCAAGAACGACATCGGCGAAAGTGGCGAGGCCAGCCCCGAGCGATTCGGCGCGCGGATCCTGCTCGCCGCTTTCCGCGCCGGGAGGGTGCCGAGGCGGAACGAGGAGCGCTCGCTCGCAGAGAAGCAGCGGGAGTTGGTGGAGAAGGTGGTCAAGAGCCGGGTGTAGGCCTCTCTTCCCTTACCAGCATTTCTCTCGTAGCATCCTCTCGCAGGCTTAGCACACAGCTCGCAATCGCATCGACTGCATAGCACCGGTATGGCATTCTTCGAGAAGGCGCGGCGAGAAGAAGCGGCGTTCTTCGAGAAGAAGCGGCGTTCCTCGAGAAAATGCGGCTAGTTCAGTTCGGGAAGAAGACGTCCACCACTTGCACCGTCCCGTTCGGGTGCGCCGTCCACAGAGGATCGTTCTGGATGACGGAGGGCGATGTGTTCGGGCGCATTCGGTACGTCGGGATGGCCTTGAGCGTCTCCGAGGTCGCGGTAGCCGCGCGGGACGGCGGCATCGCTGGGAGGAGGACGTCAAGCGAAGTGGAGAGGCAGGAAGACGAAGGAGGCGCAGAGGAGGTCAGGCAAAGTTGAAAGGGAGGAAGAGTCAGAGAGCGCACCTGCGACGGTCTGCTTGATCGCGTCGACTTGGCACATGCAGAACTCGCGGATGTCGTTCTTGTCGTCGACCACCATGGGGACTGTCGGACAGGAGGAGGTCAGAGAAGGAAGAGCGAACGTACAGAAGGAAGAGCGCACAGAACCGGGCGGCAAGCTGAGCAATCCGGTCTGCCTCTGCAGCTCGCGAGTAGACCTCGTCCACCGTCAAACCGCCCGCGCGCAGGTGCGATTGAAGGGCGTACCAGAGGTGCTGCATGCAGAGGTAGGTCGAGTTGGTATCGAAGCGATGGAACGGGAACGGAGGAAAGCGAAACGCACCTGAGCCTTCTGGTGCCAGTCATCTTGCATCATCGCTGCCGCAGCGTCGTAATACTCAGCCGCCTCCTTGGCGTACTTGACGTCCGCAAAGGCGAGCTTAGCGAGCGGGAGGTTGAGGAGCGGGAGCTGGGCGTGGTGGCCGGCGACAAACGCGAGCGCCGAGAGCGCTTCCCACTTCGGCTTGACCTGAAGGAGATAGAGCGGTGAGGTTGTCAGGTCGTCAAGGGTCAAAGGGGAGAGTTGAAAACGCACGTAGTAACAGACGAGGTTGACGGGAGTGCTCTGGAAGATGGAAGGCCACTCGTTCTCCGGGTTCTCCTGCATGTGAACCCGATCGTGAGCACGAGGAAGGTCAAGGTAAAACGCAGCAAACGTACCGCAATCAGCTCTTTCGCGAGCGTCTCGACCGACTCGAGGCTCCACTGGCGACGAGCGGAGGGAGACTTGGCATCACGAGCAGCACGAAGGAGGACATCTGCGCGGAAGTGGGTCATACTAGGCTGGAGGGCGGTCGACAATCGAAGGAAGGGCATACTAAGGAGGTAGGTCTTGACGAGGCGAGTGTAGGTCGGCCTAAAGCAAGCACCCTGCAGGCAGCCAGAGTTTATGCAAGAAGATCACGGATAAGATAGACGGCAACGTACCTTCTCCTCGTAGGGCACATCCGGCCACTTGGCGTTTCCTTCGGTAAGGATGCCGAGCGCGAGCTTGAGCGAGGCGACGGCCGTGCCGGACTCTCCCCTAGTCGAGAGGGTGAAGGCGGACAGGATCTGCTGGCGTACGAGCTGCGAGCAAGTGCGGCGGATCCTGCGGAAGATGAATGAGCTTGAGAAGATCAAGGCCCAGAGGGGGAAAACGCACCTCTCCCGCCCTTCCTCCTGCAGGCGCTCGTCGAGATCGGCAACGATGTCTTTGGCGGACCAGATCGAGCGAGTGAAGTATTTCTGCACGGACGAGGTGAGGGCGGCGGAAGAAAGCATCAGAAGAAGGGCGTTGGGAAGACGGGTACCGGGGAGAACGTACAACGCAACCATGGTACTGGATCTCGCACTGCAGCATCATGTTGAACTTCTCCGCCAGAGGAAAGTCCGTGTTCTTGCTCGCGGGGATGACGAAGGCGCTCTCGTCGATGAGCACGCACTCGGCGATCTCGGTGCTGGCCAGGCTCGAGAAGCCAGCTTCGATGGCACCGTTGGGCATCTTGCGCCGGTAAGCGTTCTCAAGCGTCTTGAAGCCCGTCTGTCCGCTCTCGAAGGCGTTGACGGTGATCGCGAGGCCAGAGAACGGGTCGAGCTGGAAGCCGTCGGCGACGGCACGCTCGTAGGTCGCCGACCAGTGCGCGTCGGCGCTCTTGGCCGAGAAAAGCTTGCGTTCGGTGGCGTGGCTGCTCTTCATCGCACGCGCGGAGGCTTGCCGGGTCGTTTCGAGCGAGGCTTGGTAGCGCTTCTTCGTCGGCTCATCCTCTGCAAGCGTGATGGCGTACTCGTCTGTGGCGAGGGAAAGCTGAGCGTGCGACCAAGGGAGAGGCGGAGTCAACGTACAGGTCTGGATCGAGGTAGAGAAGTCTTGCAGGCGCGCGTGCACCTCGGCCGCACGCACGTATGCTTTGCTCCACTTCGGGCGGCGTTGGCAGGCCAAGTTGGCGTCGGCGAGAGCTGCAAGAAGAGGAACGAGATTAGGGCCTGTTCGGGAAGAAAAGTCGAGAAAATAGGAGGAGTCTGAAGAAAGGCGGAGGGGAGAGGCAGTAAAGGCGAACGCACCCTTGTCGAACTCGTTCAAGAAGACGTACGCCGCACTGCGGTTGCTCAGCAGCGCCGCGAGGGCCGAGTCGTCCTTCTCGAGCTCGATGGCCTTGCCGTACGACGAGACGGCCTTGCGATACTGCTTGTTGGCGAACGCGGCGTTGCCCTGCTCCTTGAGCTTCGAGGCGGAGGCGGGCATAGCGGGCAGGTGAAGTGTGTACAGGTCTTCGGGGCTGGTCGAGGTGGAAGAAAACAGTCAGCACCGCCGGGAACGCGAGAGCAGGGAGGCGGAACTTTGGGGATCGCGTCGAGGAGCTGTATAGCAGCGTGTGGTGCGGGCGAGCGAGCGGAAGATGGAGGGGAAGGGGAGGAGGGAAAGAACGCCGGTCCAACCGCTCGAGCAGGATGGGCAGCGGTAGAGGACGCGGTCAGTACGCTCTGACACCCGCTGAGCCGCTCGCAACCCGCCCATCGCGCTCCTCGTGCTGCTTCAGGCCGTCCACCGGGGTAGGATGGGGACAAGCGTAGAAGGCTCACCTGGCGATGGAGAGATGCTGGCAGGGCAGCAGAGCGTTGCTGACCTTGTTCTGATGGCTTGCGGCGTGGTCGGGCTCAGAAGCGAGACGAGCGGGAAAGCAATTGAAGAAGAGCAGCACGAGGACGAGGAGCGATCGTTGTCCTTCGCGTGGCATGCTTCTCTCGCCTGTGTCGGAGCCGTCTTCAGACTCACACGGCTTGTCCGTACCTATGCAGAGCTGCGCGAACGACCACGTGCGATTTGCTGTCCTCTGTCTTTTCGAGCTTTCTTCTCTTTTTGGTCTCTATCCCACGCAGGGAGAAGATCATAGTCTCGAAAGTAAGTCAGGGGTCGAAACGAGCCAGAGCAGGCGACGGAAAGGCAGCTTGTTGCGTTACCGGAACAGACAAACCCGCAACTCCCCCGGCTTGTCTTCCCACTCCTTGCTCTTCAGCGCGGCTTCGCGAGTCCAGCCCAGCGGGGCCTGCGTCTCGTTGACGTACGGTATGGGCTTGAGAAGCTTGTCGCGCGCAGCGGCTTGCTCGGCGGGGGAAAGAGCCGCAATGGTCGCCTTAATGGCCTCGACGAGTTCCTCGACCTGCTTTCGGGGGCCGACGCGATCTTCGCCGCCAACTATAGAGGGCGATGAAGATGAGAGATCAGTCTCGCTCGTATGTGGTAGGTGGATGGCGAAAGAGGACGTACGGATTTCGTCCACCGTCGCAGCCAGCGGCACAATGGCCTCCACGCGCTTGTACACCTCGACAGGGGTCAGGCCACCTGCGAAGAGATGCCTGGAGATAGAGGTAGACGATAGGAGAGCGTGCGGCCGGGGTTTGGGAAAGGAAGGATCGAAATGAGTGGTGGAGGGAGAGGATGAAGAAAAGGAAGAAAGGAAACGTACGCCTGCAAGGCATACCACATGAACTGCGGCTTTCCTAGCGTGTCGTCGGGCATGATCTCCGTCGTCTTGAGGTAATAGTCGGCGGCTCGCTTTGCGTGAGCGAGCTCGCCGAAGAGTATGCCACCGGGCGCAGGTGCAGGTTCGAAGTTGCAGCCGCGGCGGTACTCGACGAAGGCTAGAGCCGCGTGGGCTTCCCATGCCGGAAGGAGCTAAGAAAGATAAACAGGCGTGAGTGGAGCAAGTCTAGCTCGGGGGGGGGGGGGGGGGGGG